>CM039724.1:10655608-11255608 GCA_022539455.1 Dendrobium nobile
GGGGTAGGGGCATGGTGGGGTAATGAATATGTGGCGTAGGCTGGGGTCGTGTGATGGGGCACATGGGAATACAATTGAAGGGCTTTTTAGGTGAGTTAATTGGATGTCAAGTGATGTGAGGCTGTAGATGGTGGGGGATAGGGTGTCGGGGTAGACGGTTGATGTAAAGTTCATGGTGGTTGGGTTAGATTTTGTTGGAGGGACGAACATTGATTGAGTTTAGCGGAAAGGATTGCTTAGGCTGACTGGCTCTCGCTAGCTACATAGTTTTTATTTCTGTGTTAGTTGATTTTTGTGATTATGTTTGTGGGCCTTGTGGGTGTGTTTACTGTTGTGAAACAAAAATGATACAGTCATAGATGGTTGTTCATAGAATGTATAGTATGTGTGAGTGATGGGGTGATGTTGGTCAGTTTAATGAATACTCTTTTTGTACACAGTATTTTTTATGCGGTACGTAAGCAGTCCGCGGTAGCCTGATGCTGTGTGCACAATTTTGATTGGGTGATAGAATTTAACTTGGGCTTTATTTTGTATTCATGTGTGTTATTATTAATAAAGTGGGACCACCTATGGTTATGCGTATTATAGGGATCTGATGAGATTGTGGATGAGAATAATAAGATTGTTAGTATTGTTATTTTCTTTTGAAAAAGATTTTAGATACCTGTAGGTTAATCTTGAAGGTGTAGCTTATCCTGTAGTCAGACACAAGAATATCCCTTTTTTGTATCTGCAAGCTTCATTAAGGGCCCATAATAAGTTAATACCAATAAATGAAGTAGTAGGCTGCCTCAGTTTTCAAGCCCTCGCACATAATTAATTTTGTTTTGCTAGGCTTCAAATAGGGCTCCCTCAAAAAGGATAATAACAAATAAATTTTAAGCAGAAAAACAAACATTGTTATAGCTACTTAACGTGATTTGACCAGTAAAAAATAAATCAATGGAAAAAAAAAAAATTAAAATGTTTTGTAAAAATTTTCATAACAAGTTCGGACGAGATCATTACATGAAATGGTGAAATGGAGGTTCCAGCTGACTGGTGGTTTGCAAATGCTTTAAAATGTTGTTTGAAGTAATACTATACAAATACAATTCATAGAAAGAAACAAGCTATGTGGTATAGCTACTTATAGATATATTGTCCCGAGAAAAAAAATAAAAAATCATCTATGGGAGAAAAATAAAAGAAAGAATGAAGAACTCATACCAAATATATTACGTTTTGATTATGTTCATATATAAAGTTTGGCGAGTTACTTGAAGTGCGGTGGTGCGTTGTAGCAGACTAGTGGTTTGATGGGTTTTTTTTGCATGTATCACATTGGACGGCATAAGGGGTTGCATTCGACGTTGTATGTGCGGGGCTGACGATTGAGTGCGTGAGAACACCATTTCTGCATTTGGAAAGAGGTAGGAGATAGCAAAAGAACTGAGTTTTAACGTGATGAGTTCGGTTGAAATGGTTGATCCCGTTAGCGCAAGGTAACCTCGTTCGTCCAGGGAACAACCTCCCCAAGTACAATGGCAGGAGAGTAGCAGTAACGCTTGGAGTTGTTAAATGCAATATTGCGTTGGTGTGTAAGTCGGAAGTGATAGGGCAATGGTTTGCGCCAACTGCTAGTCGGAAGTGAAACGACTAGGATGACGGGGGATGATACTCGCGTATAGTCTGGGCAGGGATATAGCTAATACGCCTGGGGTGTGAGTCTAGATGTCGGTAAACTATGCGGCTGGGAGGATGTCGTGCTAGGGTATGTAGCCCAATTGGTCTATGGTTTTGAAGCTTTCGTACCATAGGGCCGAAGTAAATGCTTGATTCAAGGCCGGCCGGTTGTAGGTGAGCTTTTTTGTTAGTTTTATTGTAAAAATTAACGGCATTGATTTGAAAGTTATATCACTTCCGAATCGAGATGTTTATTGGTATATAAATTTTTTTTGAATTTGTAGGAGTTATTAATTTCTTGGTTTTTAGTTTATGATTAGTTTATTTATGTAAGTGTGTATGTTTTTATTTTATAATTTATTAATGAATGATGCTGGATTTCGCTATGGGTGTAATTTTCCCAAGCCACAATGTTTGTGGCGGCTGTTTTGAGTTTTGTTTGTATGGGTTCTGCTTCATGACTCAACCAAGTTGGCTGTGTTTATCAGTCTCTGGGGGGAGTTGGATTGGGGCGAGGATTTTCTTATTTGGGTAATTAGTGGTATATACCCTGACCATATTTTGGTCCAAACTATTTATTCTTGTTTTCTTTATAGTTGGTGATTTTATTCTCAGTATTTATATGTACATTATCTGATTGCTTGTGCAACAGATCCACTTGCTGAGACCACCGAGAATGTTTCTTGCTTTAGGGGGTGTTCCTTGCGGTGTGGTCGTTTTTTGGTTGGTGTTACAGTGGTTTGAGTACGGCGTTTGTTATTGCTACCAGCCTCCATCTGTGTTATGCGTGGGGTCTTGTACTTTTGCAGCGCTTACTATGGTGTTTCATTTCATCGGGCCATTATTTCTTACCATTAATATTAACAACCACATTAGTTATCATAGTTAATCACCCTCATTTAATGACCATTATCTAATTTGCTATTTCCTGACCACTATTAGTTAATTCATCGCCCTGACCACTATTGCTTGGTGACATCATATGTCTTAATTTTTCATTTGATTTGGAAATCTTGAATCTTGATGTTAATTACTTTACATTTAAATTTTTTTGAAAATCAAATTTAGGATAATCTAAACATAGTTTTAACAAACTTATTAATCGAACTTAAATCTTAAAAGATGGAATCCAATTACACAAAAAGATGGCTCAGATTTGAGTACAAAATAGCCTCTATCATGTCCATAAAGTATGGTTAAAAAATTTAACACATTATTTTGATGGACTAAATCGTCACCAAATCTTACATGCTTATAGTCAAACCAAGCTATTGATGAGAAGAATCATATGAACCCAAAATCATTCAATTATTTAAGGTACTTTAAGGTACTTAAAGTTAAATGATAAGTTATGATTCAGAATATTATATGTACTTGTTATGAATATAATGACATTTTGATTTATATTTACTGAAATACTCTTCCCAAATTATTATAACTATATCCCCATTTCCTCTACATAAGTGGTACTTAAGTTTAAAGAGAACCATAGATCTAAAAAACTCTAGACACTTTCGATGTTCAATGCTGACAATCATTGCTAGCTACCAACATTATATGAGTTTCATCATTGACCACTATTTTCTTGAGCATCATTATTTAACCACTATTATTGGGTTATCATAATTTGTTTCACCAATCATTTGTTATCATCATCATCCGATGGTGTTGCTTGATAATTATTATCTACCACTGATTACTTGATTAACCTATTTGATTGTCATCATCATCCCTTAATTTATTTCTCTCAAAGCATCACTATAATCCTACAGCAACCAAGAAAGTGCTCTAAACTTTGTAAATCCTATCTTCTCTCGTTTTGAGAAATGCAAACTTCTTAACTTCAAATATTAATGGTTTTATTTCAACTGGGCTAGGACTTATGGTTTTCCTTTTAAGGTTTTCGACATAAGAACTTTTATCCTTCATGTATTCTTCTCTTGTAACGCTCTATGTATTAGATTCTTATGTAAAACAAAGATGTAAAAATCTCTCTCTTTATCACAAAAAAAAAATTTCTTTTAAGCAATAGTTTGGCACCATATGTGGGAATGGTTCCCAACATACTATAAATATATTCTCACTCTTGCCATACCCATTCAAACTTTGGAGCTTCTTTCGAAATTCTTTATAAGATTTTGAATCAACAGTGAGGCACTGCTCTCTAATTTATGTCAATAGTAGAAGTCCATTTAAATCACTTACCAAGCATTTGACAAATTTTACATCTTTCTACCACTACAAAAAAGTTCACTCTTTAGCTTTTCTCCTGACTATGATAAGACTCTTGCCAATCACCACCCTTACGGAGTCGTCTCTCAACTACCGCTTCATTAATGTTAACACTTTAGTGTAAGATGCTAGAATTATACACATATCCTTAACCACTCTTGTAATTCCAAAAGCTGGGGATCATATAAATTATCACACCCTACTATCCCTTTACTACCTATTTTTAATGAAGGAAATTAATTTCAATGCAGCTAATTCTACTTATTAGATTCATTGAACACCTTACATGCATTCGAGATCCTAAGAACAAAAGAAAACCAGATCTTTTTAGTGTACATTTCATTGCCATTGTCTTGAATCCAAATACAACTTCCAATTCCCTGCACCTCCAGTCACGATCTCCCAATTTTTATTAAATAGCTCCTTCCATGTCTTCATAGTGCTCATCAATGAAATTTCATTATTTTGATCCGAGCAGAGGGAGCAATGGGAGGTCTAGCACCAACACCAGCACTTGCCACCAGCAATCCCAGTGCGATGCAGTGCTTCTGAGGGGTGTACAAGTAGAAGACTAGTTTTAACACCTAAGTAATAGAGCACTAACAACATGAAAATGATATGGCTTGGTTTGGAGAGCAGTTCGCCTCCATTCACATTATTTTTAACCACCTCCCACCAACACCATTACCTGATAGGGACCTTCTTTATTTTTAGTTTGTCTTTATTTTTTATATTATTGGTATCCTGTAGATCAAGAATTGAAATGAAATTTAGTTATACTGTTTTCCATTATACGTTCCCTTCTCATATGAAACAACTCTTCATTCTTTTCTTGTTTTGGTTCTTGTCATTACAACACACTCATCTACTGAGTATTCATATCAAGGCTAATCGAGCTTTGCCATCAAACCTAAATAAACTTGCCTTTGAGCTTGTCAGAAGCTTTAATAATATTTTGTGATCTAATAGGCCTAACAAGAAGATGTTCATATTTGTTCATTTTGGCCATCTCCAACACAAAAACTCGATTTTCACTCCAAAATGAAGTAATATACATTAAATCACAGTATATCATCTCATACGAATTCCAATTTCTAACACATAAAAAAATTCTATGATATTTTCTTTTCATATCTTATATATGACCACGACGTCGCACTGTTCACCCACACCTAATATAGCATTTTTTTGGCGATCGATGGAGCAAATCAGTGAGGTCAAAGTAAATATTAGGCTTTGGGCTTCGAGATGATCTTAACCATTTGACTCTATAAAGATATTATATATATATATATATATATATATATATATAATTATATAAATTTATATTTATATATATATATATAATATATATATATATATATATATATATATATATATATATTCAAAATAAGATATTATGAACTAGCCAACAAATTTACCACGAAAAAAAAAACTAATAGAACACTCAAAACCCTTTGTCGTGTTCCATCAATTATTGCATTTATAAGGAAAAATCATTTCCAAGGGCGGCTTGCTGTTCAGTTTTGCAGTTAAAGGCAACAAAGCAACTCCCCAATCCCAAAAAATTGTGGGGTGGCCAATGAAGGAAAACGTTTGTAGAACTCTATTTCATTTTGGTGCTGGGCATTGACACACTACCAATCCATAATTCTTTATTCACATTCTTCTTCTAAACTCTATCTTTAGAGATCTTTAGTTGTATCTTGTATGACCTAATCAGAAGTAATCATTTCAAAATTTTGAATAAATTAGCATCTTCAAAATGTACTTATTATTTAAAATTTGGGACATCTAAGTACTATTGGCATCCATTTTACTTTCAACTAAGATGAAGTCTCTCTTTCACAAAAGAAATATGAAATACTTACTCGAAGAAAATTACTTCTTGGTGGCAAGCCCGCTGAACTCTCTTCGGAGACATCCATATATATAAAAAAGTGTTAAATCACTATAAAAAAATAACATTTAGATTTCTTTGATTCAATTTAAGTTAGCCCATACAAATGTGGTAAGTGACTCACTTGGTATCATTGGGTTATTGTCTATTGAGCTATTTAGTTTTTAACTATTAAATTTGCTTTTAAATGTCTATACAAAGCATATTTTCATGACATATCTCAAAAAGGACTTACTCGAGCATATATCACTAGAATATATCATTACTCACTAGATGTGATCATAATAATGCTAATAACGTATCTTTGCATCAAACCTTAAACCAAATTTCTGTTATAAGTTATTGCCAAGCTTTGACTGATACTTTGTCGTGATCTAATACCTAAAAGTAACAAGAGATGTTATATTTGTTTATTTTAGGGCTATCTCCAACCAAAAAAACTCAATTTTTACCTCAAAATAAAGTAATACATCAAAATGTTGGTAACTCGTCTCCAACGAACTTCATTTTTCTAACCACAAAAAAGGAATATTTTGCGTATATTTCTTACTCATCTTTATTTTTGACACAATGTGCATTGTTTACCCTCGCTGAATTAGTTTTTTTAGGGATCGAATGGAGCAAACCAATGACGCCAAATATAGTGTAGCATTCGGCATGAGGCGCTCTCAAAATCGAGTCATTTTATATTTAAATTTACTCAATTAATCAAAATAAATAATTATGAATCAGACCAATCAAATTTAACCACGAAAAAAATTTAGAACACTCAAAGCTCTTTGTCGTGTTCCCTGACATATAGATTTTTTTGGTTCTTAAAGCAGTTTTTTATTTTATGCTAAAAGTCTGCTTACTAAGCTGTAGAAAGAAAGAAAAAATTCATCTAAGGGAGGCTTGCAGTTCCTGTCGTTGCAGTTAAAAAGCAACAAAGCCTTCCAATCCCAAAAAAATGGAGGTCGCCAAAAAAACATGAGGCAAGAAGCCCACCTTCTTATCTTCCCCGCCCCCTCCAGGCCACATAATACGCTATGGTTCCCTTGTGGACGCGCTCTCCTTGCGCCGGCAGCCTCTGCATCAGCTTCTCAACATAGACCACAACCACGCCTCCTCTGCTTCTTATCCCCTTCCAATACTCCGCTTCTCTCTCCGGCCTAACTTGCGCTTCCCTCATCCGATGGCCTCTCTGCGATAAACACTCGTCAGCGTAACAATTGACTGAGCTCTTTCATTCGCTCAGAACCCACTCTGTGGATTCTTTCGGGCGCTGCTGCTCGCGGCGGGACAAAGATCGCGAGGTTGGCGCGCCTGTGAGCTGCATTATCGTGGATGGGACTGATGCCCTATTTCATGGACGAAGCTCAGGCCTTGGGGACCCTGTGCTTGCATTCGAACTATTAGTGGATCTTCCTTTGGGTTTATCTTCAGATCCCTCAGATGATAGAGCCAGCGAGCTCCCTTTTCCAGGTAGCAAACCCCGAGTTCATTGTTTTCTTCCATTTTCCTATAAGGTTTGAAGATTCTAAATTCATTTAAAAAAAACCCATTTTTTGTGCTCTTTGATGCATCAACATAACATTATCCGCTTGTATGGTATGAGTAAGATATAATAAAAAAAATGTTTGCAGCTGATGCAGACCTTGACGAACACATAAAGAGCGTGCCGGCCATGGAAGGCTTTCTCCGGCGTCGAGACCTCCCAAGCATGTGTCGAAAAGCAAAAAGCCACGACAAAGAACTTCAATTATTCTCAAACTTCGCTGCCAGCAGTACGCGGTCGAAAGGACTAATCTTCAACACTTCATATTCCCTCGAAGGTCCCATCCTCTCTAAAATCTACTCCCTCTTCCCAACCACCTATGCCGTCGGCCCCCTCCATGCTCTTGTCGAATCAATTACCTCATCCTCTGTCTCTGCCAGTCTCTTGGCGAGGACCGCTCTGCCCTCAACTGGTTGGATGCCCAGCCATACCGCTCCGTCGTCTATGTCAGCTTCGGCAGCCTAGCCCGGCTGAAGCAGGAAGAGTTTTTGGAATTCTGGCACGGGTTCGTCAACAGCGGCCACCGCTTCTTATGGGTGGTGCGGCCTGATTTGGTAGCTGAAGGAACGACTGCGGTTGAGATGGAGGGGTTGGAGGAGAGAGTGAGATTGGTGGCTTGGGTGCCGAGGAGGAGGTGCTGCGGCACCGTGCGGTGGGGTGTTTCATTACGCACAGCGGCTGGAATTCGACGCTGGAGAGTGTAGCGGCAGGGGTGCCGATGGTGTGCTGGCCGTGGGCGTGGGATCAGTTGGTTAATAGTAGGTTAGTTGGAGAGGTGTGGAAGGTGGGCTTGGATATGAAGGATGTGTGCAAGAGGGAGATGGTGGAGAGTATGGTGAGGTCGGCGATGGAAGGGGAGAAGGCGGAGGAGCTCCGGCGAAGGGCTACGGAGATGGCCGTTGAGATTGGGAGGAGTGTGGGGGAAGGTGGGGATGCCAAGTTGGACTTTGAGAGATTGTTAAGGGACATTTTGTCATTAAGCTTGTGTGCATCGATAGCATAGTATCGTTATTTCAGCTCTGTTGTTTATTATTATATATATATATATATATATATATATATATATATATATATATATATATATATATGCTAAATTAATTTAATATTAGTTATCTTGTAATAGTAATATATTCCTAATTAAAAGGCTTGATATGGGATAGCTTTTTTTACTATTTTTTAAAGTAGTTTTTGGCTCCTCTAGGTGCAAAATCCTATATAATGCTATGGGTTTTTATAATTAAGGATTTGTTTGAGAGGACTTTCTTATTGCTTCTTAAAGCAGTTTTATAATTCAAATTTTAAAAATTACTTTAAGAAGCAGTAAGAAAATCGTCTCTAATGAAGCCTAAATTTCATCTTGATGCTAGTATTGATCACTACTAAGGCTTCATTTGGGACAGCTTTCTTACTACTTCATAAAGCGGCTTTCTAGTACAAAAAATATTTTTTTTATTAGAAAATCGCTTTAAGAACCAGAAAGAAAACTGTCCCAAACGAGGCCTAAGTTAGAATGACGACAATAAGATACATGCAGGTTCATGATAATTTTTTTGAGACTTTTATCTCTATAGCTCGACTAAACTCAATTTGATCCTCTCTATGGCCATTAATTAAGAATAGGCTTATCTCCATATAAATATGAGCAATGTTTTCTTTATGATGATTTCTCAAAAGCAGTTTATATGGAGCAACATCTTGGGTATGTTACTTAGGGGAAGAAAAATTGTATGAGCTTCAGAAAGTCATAAAGTTTAGAATGAAGTCCTTGAGCTTGTTTTAATAAACTCTATAAGGTTCTTGAAGGCAAGCTTCCTTATGCCTCTCTCCAAAGCTAGAGAGTTCTAAGTAAAGGAGAGGTGGACTCCTTCCAACCCTAAAGGAGTATGTGTGATTATGGGTGGATGATCTACTCAAAGGCATTCAAGAAGATTATGAGGAGATTCAATAGGATGATCTCACTTTCATCAAAATAAATTTATTGGGCTATCATTGATAGACACTTTTTGCCCTATCCTACACTAAAAGATAGGTCATGATGAATTTTTGTTGCCTAAAGGAATAAGTACACATCCCTAAATGAAATAATTAAATGAATGTTTTTTACTTACCTCTTTTATTTTTGCATATGTATTTTCCCATATTAAATTGATGTAATATTTTTTATCTAAATCTTCAACTTGGCTTCCATGTATGAATTACTAAAGTAGATAGTGGGTACTAGTACTCACATAGAAATGATATCAATTTCTTTCAAGTTTTGAACTAAAATAAAAATGAATAATGACTATAATAATAACTTATCCCTTAAGGAGAATACATTGATTCTCATCACAATAAACAAATATAAAATAATCTAATTTGAATGATGAAATAATATAAAGTCTTAGACGCCATAAATCTAGACTATACAAGTTTGAATAATGATAGGAAGTCGCATAAATAATGTATTAATACTTTCAATTCATGGTTCAGCTAACTCTTGATAATGAAAAAAAAATGTATTTAGGGTGTTTTATGAACTTGATGCCTAAATATGAAATATCAATATATTATTCACTCATTGATATACATGTCATAACACTGTGTGTGTGAATAGGTATTTTTGAATTAGCATGATGTCACTAAGTGGGCTTCCTCACCTTATATGAAACTTTATATACTTCATGAGCATAACTCCTGTACTCACCAGTTCAAGGGGACTCATGTGCTACTCATTGAGAATCTTATCATAATAGAGGGAGTTTCCATCCATAGCTAGATATCTCCTATTTCTGAATCATATTACCATAAATGAGCCTCACCTTATGCCAAACTTTGTAATCTTCTTGGGGTACAATCCAAATTCATTAGTAGGAGGGCATGTTGCATGCATTTCATTATAAATCTTATAAAAATGGTGGGAGTCACTATCCAAGGCTTGGCTGACGAGTAGCAAGTTTTTGGCTACACTTGGAAAATATCTAAAGGTTTTTCATGAAATTTTACTAGCATAGGGAAGTGATCTTGTTAAGTGTTGGCTCTTCTTCTCTTGGCTGCCTGTAAAAGTTGATGTAGGATGAAAAGCCTAAGTGAACTATTCCTTGGCACACAAAGAGGGGGTGAATCAGTAATTTTAAAACCTATTGCTTTCTTTAAAACAAAATATATATATATATATATATATATATATATATATATATATATATATATATATATATAATATATATATATATATATATATATATATATATTATTTATATTATATATATATATATATATATATATATATATAATCTAACTTATGCCAAACTTTGTAATCTTCATGGGGTAACAATCCAAATTCATCAATAGGAGGGAAATTGCGTGCATTTCATTATGAATCTTATAGTAATGGTGGAAGTCACTATCCAAGGCTTGGCTGAGGAGTAGCAAGTTTTTGGCTGCACTTAACATATATTTAAAGGTTTTTCATGAAATTCTACTAGCATAGGGAAGTGATCCTGTTAAGTGTTGGCTTTTCTTCTCTTGGGTGCCTTTAAAAGTTTGATGTATGATGATAAGCCTAAGTGAATTGTTCCTAGGCGCACCAAGAGGGGGTGAATCAGTAAAGCAAGCAAAAACGATCACTTAATGCAAAAACAACTAGACTTATCAAAAGTTTCAAAGATGATGATGGTAGACTAATCAACACAATAAAATCATTATCACATATTTCTACCAAGCAATTATCACGAAAATTAAATGTGAAAATATAAAGTGTGGAAAATAAGAAATCATAATAAGCACACCATAATTTTATAGTGGTTCGGTCAAACAATGACCTACGTCCCCTCTTTGGAGTCCTCCTCTCCAAGTATTACACTAAACTTTTAGTGTCTCTCCTTTAGCCCCCACAACTAGGTGGAGAAGCTCTTACAATCTTTTCACCAACCTGATGCAATAGAGAATCTTGACCTTCTTTTTCACCCTCCTAGTGATGACAGAGAACCACAACCTCTTTTTCACCCTCCTGGTGAGGGTAGAGAACCACGACCTTCTTTTTCACCGCTCTCTCTTGGTGAAGGCAGATAACCTCAATGATCTTTGGATTGATGATTGTCTTCCTAGAGCCACCCAATAAACCTAGCTAGACACTTGGAGGAAACAAGGTGGAAGATAGCTCGGAGCAACTGTTTGAAACCTCTCACACTCCTCCCTCACACTCAACTTCTCCTTTCTCCTTCCCAAAGCTCTCCAAACTCTCTCTACAGAAAACTCAAACAACCAAAGACTTGAAATAAGTTTAACTACAGAGGTTAAATACAAGGCCTCACAAAAAGCCCTAAAATTCAATTCTGCTAATATTGATCATACAGTATGATACAAGATTGTATGGTATAGTACGATTCAAGATCATACGGTACGATTAGTTCAAAATACTCATGTTATTATTATACAAAAATTAAGGTGTTGTACTATCAGTATGATTTAGAGCATCGTTTAGTATGATTAATTCAAATGATGTGGATTATCATCAAGTATAATTTGTAATGAATAAATATTGTCCCATGCAGAAAGCAGGTTGTATAGTATGATCGGTCCCAATCATCATGTATGATTGTACTAGATCAATTAATCCAAAATTGTCCCCTAATCACAGGATTAATTTAGCCAAGATTTGATTATATCATACAATATGATACATATTGTATAATATGATTTGTGTAAAATTTAAATTTTAGAATATTGCCTGAATTATGATTAGCGGCTAAGATCTTGATTTCAATTGATAGTCTTGTACGATCATGATCATTTAATACAATTAATTTAAATAGATTTAATTACACAATTATTCATTTTAATGATTATCTGAATAGCTGATCATACAATATGATATGGATCGTATAGTACGATTAGTTAAGAAAATCACATTTCTAATTTTATCTCTATCTCACTCCTCTGAGTGTGTGTGTGCATGGTCACCAAGTTTAATATACACCAAATACATGACTTGACTCAAGAAATATAAAAATAAATAAAAAGATAAAATATAAACTCTACATGACACTTAACCATATTCTACCCAGTCTTGAGCTGATTAATTTACATAGTGTACGATAGACTTGAAATGTTGGTGCCCGAAAAATAAATATGCAATAATAACAATAACAAGAGATAACATACTAGAGAATCCAATAATATTTGTTATCATCAAAATCATAAGACTTGGGTCCAGATTTGCAAAAATATCTCCTTTTTTTATGATGACAAATATTGTTGGCAATGATTTCAATTTTATTTTTGCAATGTCCTAAGCTACCCCTCACTAGTCAATTTTTTGAAAATAGGGAGAGAATATATATATATATATATATATATATAAACAATGCAGAATGAAAAGAACAAAAAAATATGATAACATGAAATGAAAATAAAAATAGTGGACTAAACATAACAAAGTAGATTACAACCTTCCAACAACAATCTACTCCCCTTTTTAACATCACAAAAATCGAGGAACGACCAAGAAGAAAAATAAAACAAACAACCATATTACAATGAAAAAAATAACAAAGACAAACACCAAGGTATAAAGAAAGTACAGCTTATTCTAACGGTACAAACGTGGTCCAATCTATGCTTGCCACGTGTGCAATTTGTTAACAGCTCCCCTTAAACTTGTGGCTGCGTAGTGGTTGTGAGTTTGCTGGAGATATGCTTGAATCTTTGTGTTGGTAGAGCTTTTGTGAAGAGATCGGCGAGTTGATCCATGGTGCAGATGTGATGAACGGAGATGTGGTTTTTCTTGATGCAGTCCTTAATGAAGTGGCAGTCGACTTTTATGTGCTTTGTGCAGGCGTGGAATACTGGATTGTTAGCCAGTGCTATAGCTGATGTATTGTCGCAATATACAGTTTTTGGGGCGTCTTGCGGTGTATGGAAGTCTTCTAGAAGTCGTCTGAGCCAAAGAATTTCGAATGCTTCGGCAGCCAATGCGGCCAATGCTCGGTATTCTGCTTCGGTGGAGGACCGGGCAATTGCATTTTGTTTCTTGACTTGCCATGAGATTAAGGAGTTGTCGAGGAAGTTATAGAAGCTGTAGATGGATTTTCAATCATGTTGATTGCTTGCCCAGTCTGCATCTACTTATCCACGCAGTGTGAGGTTAGCTTGGTTTAGAGGAATACCTGTGTGCGAGGTTCCATGAATATATCAAAGAAGCCATTTGAGGGCTTCGTGGTGGATGTTGAGCGGTGTTTGCATGTGTTGGCAGAGTTGTTGGACAGCAAATTGAATGTCGGGCCTGGTTAGAGTGAGATACTGGAGTGACCTGATGATGGGAGTTGGTGGTCGTTACCAAGAACGACTTGGCTTGAGCCGTTGTATATTTTTGATTACTGAAGGTGATTAGGATCAGAAGTTAGGTGCGTTGAAGCATCACTATCGAGGAACCAATCGGAGGGAGTGGGTTGGGACGGTGAGGTGAATAATTCATGCGTAGGTTCAGTGTTGTACTAGTCGTCGTGTCGATGCCAGCATTTGATGGCCGAGTGGCCAAACTTTTTTCATATTTGGCAATTGTTGGATGGGCAATTTTTTGGTTTGGTGTGTTCAGTTGGCGAGCATTAGAGCAACCACGATATTGTGATGTTCGTCCGTGATCCCTTCCATGACCGGCAGTGAGAGCGGTTTGATTGCCGGCTATGTTGAGAGAGTGTAGTTATTTGGTTGTTTTGTGGGTGATGTTTAGCTCTTCGCTACAGAGAAGTGTATATAGTTCGTCAAGAGACGTCCTCAACATCGACCGGTGCTCCAGGGGCGGCAAGTGCATCAAATTTTGATTTGACGTCGAGTCGAGAAGATATTGTGTCATGGATTTGTTTTTCATTGACAAGAAGTGAAGTTCATTCTTGAGATGGACAATTCTTGATCGTGTGCAAGATTGTATCCGATTATCAAGAGTGCACTAGATTTCAGAGCATTGTTCGACGAAAAGAACGTAGGGGAGGATTGCGAGAGAAATGACAGAATAGAGTGCCGCGGTGAGGTTTTGGTCGATCAGGATCCAGGTTGAGTGTGCCGGGTTCGTGATTTGTTGTTCGGTGCTAGATAGGATTAGGGAAGGCGGGCTCATAGTGGTGCCAGTCAAGAAGTCTTCAAAGCCGTTCACGCGAAAAAGTTTTAGCACTTGAGATCGCCATAGTGAGTAATTATCGGCGGTGAGAGTTTGAGCAATAATGTTCTTGATGCTGCTCATCAAGAATTTGAGAGAGGAGGAGATTTGAGGGGATGAAAGGCACCATCAAAGTTGGAGTTGTTTGCCTGAGTCGGTGAGGAGGTGGTGTTTGTGGAGGCCATTGCAGACGTAGAGGTCATCTTGAGGGGATTGGAAGAGGAACCGGAACTTCTGATACCATGTAGAGAGGCGTTGTAATGACTAGAACCAAGAACAAGAAGATAATGAAGGAGTTTTTCACAGAGAAGGGAATGGTAGAAGAAAAATAGAGAAAGCTAAATTTCATTTCATTTCTTATCTACTGGATACAATAGATATAAATACACAAAGGGTATAAAGAAATTACAGCTTATTCTATGTACAAACAGGTAATCTTAATGCTCTTTTTATAGTGATTTAACACTTTTTTATTTATCGGATGTCTCCGAAGAGAGTCAAAGAGAATCAGTGGGCTTGCACGCAAGAAGTAATTTCTTCGAGCAAGTCTTTCATATTTCCTTCGCGAAAGAGAGACTTTATCTTTGTTGAAAGTACAATGGATGGCAATAAAGTACTTTGGATGTTCCAAAATTTCAATAATAAATACATTTTGAAGATGCTAATTTATTTCACTAATACTTGAAATATTACTTCTGATTAGGTCATTAAGATACAATGAAGTCTCTAAAGATAGAGTTTAGAAGAAGAATTGTGAATAAAGAATTATGGCTTGGTAGTGGTCAACGCCAGCACCAAAATGAAATAGAGTTCTACAACAATAGGGGGGTAACCAAATACTAGGTGCGATGATCAAGGATAGCCCACATTTCAATATACATTAGGTATTTTTAGTTATGATCAAGGAGTGCTTCTTGAAAAGTTATGAGTATAGAAGTAATTGAGAGAGACAAAGAAAAACTATGAAAAGAGGAAGTTAAATGATTAGGGCATGTAAAATAATATCACGTGGTGAGTACAGTGCATGTACTTATATAGAGAAATAGAGATATAAGGTTGGTAGCATATATAAACGCATCGATTCACTTCGCGTGCGTTGCGTGACATGTCGTTATCACGTCACGTCTTCTCTTAAGTCACGCCGCAACAGTTACTGCCACTACTTCATCATCAGCTTTGAATCTAAATTAGAGGTAGCGACCAGAGATGGGAGCTCAGCTCGCACTTTTTCAGCTAAATCTCGTAAATCCGAGTTGGGACGTGCCAACCCGACAACCAACACATATTTGGTCTGGGTTGAAATTACCGACCAGTTTGCAAAAACAATTCACTTTTGTGTATAATGAAAAGCTAAAATTTTTTGTTGTAATAATAACCTAGTTGTATATTTGGTTGATCCAAATTCCCTAATAAAAAGTTTATGGGAGGATCAAATATTTATCATTTTAAGGTGTTGAGGGACCGAATAGATCTCTTGAAAGAGTTGGGGCCAATTTGAGGATTTGCAAGCATACATAAATTTTATTACTATTAATCCTCATAAAATTTACTTCATAATCTTCTAACTACTATCATAATTGAGGATTTGCACTCTTAATTGCAATGGGTGCAAATTTCCTTGGATTTTAACCTCCATGCATTTATATTTTTTAGAGAAAATAGGCTATTATTTGATACAAGAAAAAAAAAGGTTTAGTTCTTGAGAAGAAAGGATGGAGCAAGCTAAGTTAGGTGGTAATGGAGGGTGGATGTAGTGGATAATTTAGCTGAATTTCTCCCCCTGTTTCTGATATGGTAGTTCCGGACTGTGGCTGTAGTGGATAATTTAGCTGAAATTACTCCCCCTATTTCTGATTTGGTTGTGCAAGCCACTATGGCTAATCCGATGAGTGATGTGGTTGTTTTTAACTCTAACACTGTGGATATTATTTCCCCCCCCCCTAAGGTTCTTTCTACCACTGTGGGTTTTGCCGCCTGTGAGCTGAATTGTGTTGTGAACCAGGAATCTTCGGGTTCTGCTCACTTTGTCTCTCACCTTAACTCTGACATTTTGGCCAGTGATTTCCCTGGTGTTCCTAAGGTTACTTCCCCTGTGTTGTCAAATGTTCGTGTTATGGGCCCTTTTGTGGAGATGCCTATTAACTTAATTTCTCCTGAAGCTTTGTTTTCTCGTGTGGGGGAGGAGGTGAGAATGTAATCCAATTGGCTTCATGAATTATCTGAGTCTTCTTCAGAAGCTAGTGAGGAGGAAGAATATACACAAAATGACCGTCCTGTTGTGAGGGAGAATTTGAATATTTCCTCTCATGGGAGGGGTAGGTGTGGCAGGAAATAATTCTGGACTTTTTGCTGATGTTGGTGCTATTTTTATGTGTATCTGTATTGGTTATTGGATGCATTGGGCTCTTCTTCTTGCTGCTGGTATTATGATGGTGGCGGGTTCTGATTTTACTAGAAGGCTCTTCATTTTGTGGGCTGCCATTTTGATGGATTTTAGAAAGATATTTGTGGTTGTGATTTATAGATTGAGGGCTATGATGTGGCTAGGGCTCACTTATTCTAAGCCAAGGCGCGTGGCAACCGTTGGTGATGCGTGGGCTCTGTTTCCATACTGGATGGCCAGTGCCTGACTTAGTGGTAGTTGGAAGCCTCTGCCTTTACTGAGCCTATTGGGTTGTTACCCTTGTTTAGTCCTTGTAGTTTATTTTTTTCCTTTTGCTTTTACATTTTACCTAGTTGTAACTCTTTTGGAATATCTAAACATTCCTGAGAATGAGTATGGGCTTGTTTTTACTGTCAGTAGAGGCTTAGCGTTAAATTGCTCTCAGAATCTTATCCTTTTCAGACTAACAAGAAGCTACTGACCATGTTTGATCATGAGAGCCAGTCTGTAATTTGGATGGCGCAGAGGGCCAGAGAGAAGGGGGCAAAAACTTATAATGCAAGTTTCAAGTGGCCTTCATTGAAGGTGTATAATTCTGAGCTGAGTAAATTGATATCGAGCAAGAAGAGCAGGAAGAGGGAATCGGCCGCGGGGCTTTTCATGTTCTCGGTACAGTCGAGGGTTAGTGGAGTGAAGTATCCATATCAGTGGATGGCCATAGCACAATAGAACAATTGCATGTGTTGCTTGATGCTAGAGCTTTAGGTACCAAGGATATGGATTCCCTGGGATTGTCACTTTACAGACCTGATTTCATAATAACTTCATTCTATAGGGTGTTTGGACCAGACCCTACTGGTTTTGGCAGCCTGCTTATCAAGAAATCGATCATCGGTTGCTTGCAGAACCCGAATGGTGGCACTGGAGTGGAATGGTGAGGATTTCAACTGTTTTTCCTCAGTATTTGAGTGATTCTGTTGATGGTTTAGCTGGTTTTGATGCAACAGAGAAGGAACGGCTTGATTGTAATGAGGAATCAGGGATGCCTGGTACCAGCCAAGTATCCCAAATGCCTGCTTTCTCTGGTGCATTTACGTCGGCGCAGGTAAGGAATGTGGTTGAGACCGAGATGGATATGGATAATAACTTTGAGAGGGACGGAGCCAGCACCATCTTTGAAGAAACTGAGAGTGTTTCAGTTGGAGAGTTGATGAAGAGCCCAATTTTTAGTGAAGATGAGCCATCTGATAATTCTCTCTGGATTGATTTGGGCCATAACTCCTTTCGTTCGGAGAATTCTTGTCGCATCAATGGAGGCAATCTTCCTTCTCCTATACCGCCTTCATGGTTTTCTGGAAGGAAGAATCATAAGAGGCTATCACCTCAGGTAAATTTAATGAAGAAGTCAATGTATGAAGATCAAGTGCTCTCTTTCGATGCCGCAATCTTATCAGTTTCACATGAGAGCAAGGAAGAGCCTGATATTGGGATTGCAGGAGGGGAGGCAAGGAAGATTTCATTTGCTAATGGAGGGAAGACTAACAACTCAACTTCAGACATTGGAATTCAAAACTTGTATGAAAATGATTCAACATCTGAAATATGCCAGGAAGGCATAATGGAAATGAAAGGAAGTGCAATAAGAAGGGAGACTGAATGTGAATTCAGGTTATTAGAGAGGAGAGAAGGAAACAATACCCGGTTCAAAGGTGGGAGATTCTTCGGCATGGAAGACAAGGAACATGTTCATGTTGTAAGCATGGACCGTCGTGTTTCCTTCATCATGGAAGATGCCAAACCTACTGAAACCTTCACACATAATCTAGGTGATGATGATGCTTCCAGTGGTGGTGACTATGAGGAGGATGATGAAGATTGGGGAAGAAGAGAGCCTAAAATAGTTTGTAGGCACATTGACCATGTTAATATGATGGGGCTAAGCAAAACCACCTTGAAACTTTGATATCTCGTCAATTGCCTCATAACCGCATTGCTCCATCTGCGGTTACCATCATTGGATGGTAAAGAAGGGATGCCGCTTGTCCGAATCTATGGGCCAAAGATCAAATACAAGAGGGGCGCAGCTGTGGCTTTTAATGTCATGGATAGAGGTGGAGGGATGATTCACCCTGAAACTGTCTAGAAACTGGCTGAAATAAATGGGATCTCTTTAGGAATTGGTTTTCTTAGCCACATAAGGCTTATGGACAGTCAGAAAGCACTTCATGGTGCAGTTGAAGTGAAAGATCCTTCATTGTGTAGGCATATATCAAGTGGTA
This sequence comes from Dendrobium nobile, assembly GCA_022539455.1. Lineage (NCBI taxonomy): Eukaryota > Viridiplantae > Streptophyta > Magnoliopsida > Asparagales > Orchidaceae > Dendrobium > Dendrobium nobile. The sequence continues at coordinate 10,674,740 of CM039724.1, forward strand.
AAAATGCCACTATCAATGTTGTGGTTGTTACTGCTTCTCTTGGTTTTCTCACAAATTTTGTAGATGTCTACAAGATGTAGGCTTTTTTGGCTAGGTTCCTTGATCCAGTATTTGTTGAAAGTGTTAACTTATTCGCCATTGCTGAGATCTCATAGAACTAGAAAGTCGAATGTATACTAGTTTCTGTCCATGTATATCAGACAATCTAGGCCTCCGGTGATGCCGAAACATGACCGCCATTAACTGTTGCAGAAGTTTGCTTGGATGATGCAGAGACCAAGTTGGATTCTGAACTAGAATTTGGTTTGTATCTTTGCATCACTCGAGTTCGCTCAGATGTTTGGAATTTATTTATTCTTGTCAGATTTCCTGGTTATGTTATCTCTTTTTTTTTTGTTGCATGAAGAGTTTTCTTATGAATTCTGATTTTCCTGTTCATTTGATGGAGTCCTTTTTGTTTCCATCATTGCTATTTGAATGGTTGAAACTAAGCAGGCAGCAAACTATTTCACCATAGATTGATACTTTGTTCATTTAAGCACATACCTTCTTTATCATTAGTGTCCTTTGTTTACACCTTTTCTTTTGTTAGTTTTCTGTTTCTTGTTTTCATTTTCACGTTTGTTAATAAGTGTTTGAAGTTCATATTCTGATAATTCTACGGCTTAAACAACGGTGGAGCAGTTGATCTAAATTTCTGAGTTTTATCAATAGATTGAAAGCACATCTGTAATAAAGAAGAAAGGATGTGATTGTGGTTGGTTTCTGAAGAAGATTTAATATATATTTTGTATATAGCATCATTTGCAAATGATAGACCAGTTCAGGATCAGCGTTCCTTTACTGCAGGTGGGATCTATCCCGCCTGCTGCGTCCCCCTTGGGGTGGGACCCAAGAAAGGATAATTCAAGGGGGAAATAATATCACATAAAATTAATTATCATCAAATTAAATAATAAAATACACATTAATTTATTCTTATTAACTACAGTTTTTGGCCAAAACATGTAACCATTGCTAAAGTTCTCAATTCAGCCATCAAACCTACATTGATTATAGTATTTTACTAAATATTTTACAAATTTATTTTCTTTTTCTTAAATTCTAATTATAACATACGTGAAATACTTGGAGTAGATAGATTATAAAGAGTCACTTTAAGTGATTTGTTCACATAAAATATCGATCTTTTGATGATCCGATTAGAAAAAGAGATGTATTAAATCCAATATATTTTAAGAAATGAAGAGGTAGATCTAAAAAGACATAATAATAAAGTATTAGAAATTACCCTTTTTTAATTTATATATAAATTTGACTCTTAGACACTCCTAGGCTTCGTCTGAGATAAATTTCTTACTACTTTCTAAGACAATTTTTTAGTACAAATAATTTAAATTTGAAAATTATGTGCTAAAAAACTGCTTTAAAAATAGTAAGAAAGCTATCCCTAACGAAGCCTTAATAAGACAACAGAAAAAAAAAATTAGTGTAACCGGCCTCATGTAGTGGGATAAAAGCTTAATATTATTGTTGTTAAATTTGAATAATACTAACTTCTATATCCAAAATATCAACATCTAGAATTCTCATAAAAAAAAATCCCTCATCTTCCTTCTGTTGTTAAAGAAATAAGGTTCTTCACACGCAAACATAATAAAAATAAAAGGAGAACAAGCTTCCATTCCGATGTCTCTTTAAATCCTTCAGATCTTAATGGAGAACAAACTCCCAACCTAATCTCTCTTTTGACTCTTTTGATCTGCTGAGAGAACAAAGTTCCACTCTAATCTCGCATCTGAAGCTATAACAACTGCCTCCCATTATAATAAAAGGGGAAAACAAAGCAGATCATCAAAGATAAAAGGAGGGCGTCTTATATATTTACACAAAAGAGGTAAAATATTTTCAAATATTCTGCATAAATTAGACTCCTAGCTCTAGATAGAGAGAGAGAGAGAGAGAGCGCATCCAAAGTAGAGGTGTAAACGAGTCAGAGTTGAGCTCGAGTCACCCTTGACCTTGACCTTGAGCTTGATTAATTAATCGAGTTCGAGCTTGAGCTCAAGCTTTAGTCTACAAGTTCAAGCCGGCTGACGAGCAAGCTCATATATTATGAAAGTATGAAAATGATTATGATTTAACCTAATAATAAAATGATAAAACAAATAATAAATTATAAGAAAAATAATGAAAATTCACTTAATATAAAGAAGTGAAAAATAACTTTACACATTTTTCAGAACATTATACTTAAAATCACGAATGCTGATATATTTTAAGTGCATTTTATATTAATATATTTTTAAACAAACCGGCTCACGAGCTAATGAGTTAAGTTAAGGATGGCTCAAACTTGGTTCATTAGCTCATCGAAGCTCAGCACACGAGCCATTATTGAGTTGAGCCCGAGCCAGATCACGAGTCAACTTTGACTCACTCGCACCTCTCCAAAGTGTTAGTGCAGCTGGGTTATATGAATCAATTTGTGTCTGCTACCATTCTGATGAGAAAGGCAGTTTCCTTTGCTAATTCTTTGATCTGCAAGTATTTGCTGTCCTCAACAAGATCAGCCGTAAGATTGAGTCCCACTGGATGTAATGGATCATATATTGTCATCTCACGGACTCTTGCAACCCATTTGGCTACCTCCCACACACCAAATCTGCAATACAAAAAACATATGAGTAAGTAACAGTGAGCTTAGATGACCGAATATGAAAGGAAGGCTTTGTTTGGGACAGTTTTCTCATTGCTTTCTAAAATCGCTTTTTAGTACAAAAATTTCTAATTCAAAAATTTTTTTAACTGAAATACTGTTTTAGAAAGCATTAAGAAAGCGGTCCCAAACGAACCCTTAATGAGCATTAATCATCAAGAAAAATGAAAACATTATAGACTATGATGCACCGACACTTCTCCTCAAAGATGAGTGCAGTGTTTGACACGTATCCGACACGACACTCGTCTAACACTCCTCCGACATGTGTCGGACACGCAGAAAATGTGTTTGATTAAAAAATATTAAATACAAATTCAACACATGTGTCTGACATGCGTATCTTAAATATTTTATGAATTTTTTAAAATATAATTTCTTGTATTTGAAGGGATTTAAATAAAATTTCTTATTTCCTATCCACAACACTAAATCAACGTCATTATTTAATACTCATTCATCAAATATTCTCATTTTCATTTCTCTTTGACAATGAAGGTATTTTCATTTCATCTCATCTCTCGGTGACTAATAAACGACATCGAGGCTTGACTCTCGACATCCTAATACTAATCATTTTAAGCACAAATTCTAGTTAAATAACTTATTATTTCTAAATTATTTTTAAAATTATACTTATTTAATTTTTTATAATATTTTTAAAATATAAAAATTATAATACCGTGTCCAACCCGTGCCCGTGTCTTATATTTTCAATAATTGATGTGTCCCGTGTCGTTGTGTCCATGTCTGTGCATCATAGATTATAGAGTACAAAGTAAAACATATGGAGATGGGCCTTCTAGCAAAGCCTAGTCAATGAACTTGCAACTAATGAGAGGCCATATGGGAAGGGACCAAATCAGGTAATACCAGAATGGTAGATGCTAAATAAGAGACCATTTCTCGGTACTGGCATACAAAGCTCCTTTGGATCTATAAATACTACATATATTAAGTGATCTATTGGATAATTGGTAGTAATTAGGTGTCTTATTGGGTAATAGGAGTCCTTCGGATCTATAAATACTGCTAATGTAAAGTATTAGGGAATCAACTAGAATGTAAGAAGCTAACTGGAATTACTGGCATCCTATAATAGTTATAATTGCCCAAATCCCTTCTCCTCTCTGCTTGGAGTTTTAGGTAAGCCTGCAATTGCCTAGTTATCTTGTAGTATAATGTTATTCTCTGTTTTTCAATAATTTTCTACTTGGGTTTGTATAAATGGTGCCTCGCCACTGTCGAATCCACCGTTTGGGTGATAAGAGGCGTTTCCACTATCACAGTCACCGATGCCACTACTTTTGATCGAATCTTGTTTCGTTCTCCAACATTCAACACTTCCATTGTGATCCCCTTTCAACCATTCCCGCCATGCTAGCCCTAGTGCCAATCAACTACATCATATCCGATCTCCACTCTCATCAAATTAAACACCTACCCTAGTTGTCCTCTTACTCCACCATTAAAATCCAAGATCACCATCGCTACTTCTTCATTCGTCACTTTCGCCTACAAGCCTTGCATCAACATCTCCACCTAGATCCAAACTCGAGTTCACCAAATGTCATGTCTCTCCATCTAGATTTGCTTATCCATCAATTGCTAGGGTTCAAAGGCACCAAAAAGAACCGCCTCCACTCAATCTCACAATAATTTGCTTGACCTTAAGGATAAGGTCATTGTGAAGGGATGAGTAATGTTAGGAATAAATATAATAAGTGACCTAGTGGATATTAAGTAGTGACTAGATATTTTATTGGATAATAGGAGTCCTTAGAATTTATAAATACTCCATATGTGGAGTATTCAGGCAACAACCAAAATGGAAGAAGAAAATGAAACTTCAGCGCCTAGTTGTATTTTAATATAATGATTTTCTTATTTTTTGATATATTTTTATTTGGGCTCATATCAATATAGTATCGAGCAATAATATAATGATCTTCCAATTAAAAAGTAATGCCAGGTCTATAGGACTTTAATAGAGAAGACAAGAGCTTGATTGATGTCTCCTTTGGGTGGTAATGAAAGGATTATTTGAGTGATGGTAAAATAAGAATTTATGTTTTTGACAGATTTGGTACTGAAACTTTTAAGCCAACAAAAGATAAATTTTCCTTCGAAAAAATAAAGAGAAACTCAAGATTAAAGGTTTTGGATATTAGAGAACTAATGGTAGTATTTTTATAGATTTTGGATTAATGGTTAAGGAGTTATGATATTTTTAATTTGGTTGCTCACTTTAAAAAATTATTTCTCTATATTAGGATTTTGGCTATGAAATCTAAATATTATTAGGGATTTAGAGCCTTTGAATGTTATGAATGTGTTAGAATATTTGGGAGAATTTGGAAGGGATTGGATGGATATGGGGGTTGGGCAAAGCTAGGCTTAAGGTTATTTATAGGATGTCACACCCCTAAAATGCATTATTTTAACTTTCAATTTCATTAAAAAAAAATCATGACATCTAAAGGAAGCACAAAATAGTATCATTGTTCAAACCATCATTCAAAAGTTGAAGCTGCCCAAAATTTTCATCTACAAAGCAACTACAAGAGGAACCCAAAACATTTAGCTATGAACATATTATTAACCTCATATCAGACTCTCCTTACATTGACAAATGTAAACATAAAATAAAAAATGAACAAGTTCTATTCTATCTCAACCTTATTCTTCCTTTTTCCTGTAATAACAGTTTGAATAATAATCTAGTGAGCTACAACACCCACAAAGATATGCAACTCTAATGCAGTAATCAAGTATAATAATTCACTAATGAATATAAGCATCAGTAGGTAAACCAACCTATACATGTAAAAAGCATGTATAAGCTAACAAAGTTTTTATAGTAAAAGTAAAATGGAATAATATATAGGGTATGATTCCCACCATGTAATATGTAAGAATGATGCTTGCTTGAATTACACATTCAATTACTTGTTGTATAACATTTATAGTATCACTTTAAGTCAGTTGTAGTTGTATGTGATCTATAATTCATCCTATCAAAACATATAGTTATAGTTATGGATTTTCGCTTGATAACTTCCTCTTTTAACCCCAAAAAAAGTCATGTCTAGATGTTTGTGTTTAGGTTTTTTAGCCCATAGGCTTCCGAGGTTGCACTGTCTCCATAGCCCCTTAGGCTCTACTAACTATAGATCCCATAACTTGTAGGCTTCATTATACTGAGATCACATTGCCTCTACTGGGTGGCATTGCCCCACCTACCAATCTTCTAACATGACATTATCTTAACTTATTTAATCACGACTATTTCTTCTCTTCTTACAACCACATGATGTGTGTTACTTATATGTATGTCTCCATGTATACATGCATATAGATAAATACGATTGAAATTTATATCAATATATAAGCAAGCATAGCTGTATAATTCATATATCATATTTTAACAGGATTACATGAGATAGTGTATATACATACTCACATAACACAAGGAATGACATGTACAATAGCTGTATAAACCACGATTTAGGCGAATGATCAATATCACATAAGTGTTCAAGAGTAAATGTCACACATAAACTAATTTGCTACATAATAAAAATCATATATTACCTTCTTGAGTCAAAGGCTGACCCAGTCAGATCCCTTGTGCCTTCCTGCGCATAGGACACCTATCAATCCATCATTAATTGATAATTCACACCAATTACCATTCACCTCATACAAGAAAATTGGTTTTCAATCATACCTTCCAATTTTCAGGTCGCATACATGATTATAGCAATTCACTCTTTCCGAATTATGTATATCATAATCAATAACAAAACACTTCCAAAATTAGAAATGTTAAATATACAATAATATAACTTTCTTTTCCTAAAGGCATGAAAACAAAATCCTTACCTCCTATTTCTTTCTCTCCTCCACTGATTTTCTTCCTTCTTTCTCCTCGCTCTTCTCCCAGTTTTCCAGCTTCTACCCAAGCTTCCTAATGCTCTTCCTAAGCTTGCCCCTATGGTGCATAGCCCTCAAACAATCCTCAAACAGTTCTCTAGAAGCCCTGGTCAGTCTCTAACCCACTCCTACCTCTCCAACAAACCCTCGGCCAGCACACGCATACGCAAACGGCTAGCCCACCCAACAACTAGCTCAAGCCCTGACACCAACCAGCCCTAATAGCCAATAACGTAGCACCAAAATCTGCACTAACCTGAGAACTCACAAGGCATTTACCTTCAATACTTTTTCCAACCGCTCCTACGATTACCAAGAGCTCCCACCTCCTTCGGGCAAGTCCCCATTCCAGCTCCTCGTGCAGCTTCCAACTAAACCAAGAGTGCTCTTCATCCCACGCTGGTTTATAGTGAAGTGGCAATAAAGTACTCTAAGGATAATGAAATGCCTTAAGTACCCCTGTCCAAATCTTTGCATGCAAGCCACCTTTTAAAAAATTTTGCCCTTGCTATAGTGATTTTAATTTTAAATAATTATCCAATTTCTTAACTAAAGAAAAAAATGCAATTTAAATTTAATTTCTTAACTCTCAAATCCTTCACATTTAGACATGATGCTATATATCAACATGCTCCATTTAACGAGTAAAACTCAATGACATACAATTTGCTAAATTTTGTGAAAGTTGAGATTTTGTGGTATTTCAAATTATGTCAAATGTGACACATATATAATCAAAGGTGGGTTTTACAAAGGAGATGAAATTTGTATCGAGAGAAAAGATAACTGATGACTCAACAAAGCTCTGAGAATTAGCCACCAAGTTATACCAAAAAGCAACCACTAAGCCTTTCAATATAAAAATTACACAAACAAAAATAATTCTTATTCAATAAATCAAAAAGTATAAAACTAAGTCCTATTGCAAGCCTAGACAACTTTAGAAAGTCTTTGGAGCCAAAAAAACACAATTGCATAAATTGATTACTTGTCCTAATACAAATGGAATAAAAATATGAGAAATAAATAAATAAATAAATATATATATATATATTTCAAATACATGAAAATTCGAATCGGTCCAATAAAACAAGTATAGGATCATAAAATCAAGCAATTTATGAAAATATATTGCCTCCTTGACTAGTATGGCTCCATCTACCCATCAAAAGATCTCAAACTAAGCTTCTTACTTATTCTCCCTAAATCTATTCATATTGAAAAAAAATGTAGTTTATTAATATTTTTTAAATGATAAATTACATGCCAAAAATTATTTACACATACAAAATGATTCTACATTGATTTTAATAACATTTGAGAAATAATCAAAATTTGAACATGAGATTGTTTATGAATCTAAATCTCAATTAGAGTTTTCCCTAATTTTAAAACTAAACAAATGAAACATGTTGAAGTTAATATATTAATCAAATAATTAGATAATGAATTATTTGCTAAAATTATATGTACACCTTTGAATTAAGCATATAGCAATTTTATTTTTGGTTATTGATTTTTTTACTTACATTTTCGTAAAAGGAACCTCATGAAAAAAAATAAAATTGTACAACAGGATTTTACTAATAACAATTTCCTCAAGCAAACTTCAAAAATTATTCTATCAATCTGGCTAAATTTAGAGATAATTACTTCATCAAAATTAATCATTATACCATTTGGATTGCTTTTCTTCAGAGAGGCTATTTTCCGTATGGTAAGAATTACTTATTTTAAGAAAATACATTTGTGTGATTTGATAATTATCAATGTGGGCTCCAAAAATTCGGCCCCGGTCTCCCCGCCGCGCTAATTGACTTTGCTTTTTTGCTTTTTCTTCGGCGAGGGAGTTTTAATGGAGTATGTTCCAGGGTAAATTTTGGAAGGCAAATGGGTTTGTAGATAAGACACTACCCAGAGATTTCGCCATCAGTTTCCTATAGGCGCAAGCCCCTATAGTTAATTACCCTCCCTATAATGAGAGAGAACTTTCGATTAAGGCTAGTCGTCAATCAGATACATAGAGATGCGTAGTATTTGGCATATAGTAGCAGCAATGGGTTTAAAGAATTGATATTTAAAGGTAGAAATTTCACCATTTTGCACTTAAAGCGGATGGTTAGGGAATGGATGATAGACCCGATCAAGATCCCATGGTGGCGTCATCCCGGGCCATCAAGGTCCCTGATCTACTTAGTCAAAGGAGGTAGTCGACCCAACCTGATAGAAGGATCCTTGTCGGCTTCCATAGGTTGCTTCGTCCAAGGGTACCTCGTAGACCTGGGTTGGATGTTTGTCTAAGGGCACAAATTTGAATCCACCTTAGCTAACAAAGGGCTTTGTGCCCTATTGATCATATCCTATTAATTCATATCTCAATGATTTGATGCCACTAAGGAGCGTATTAGCTCTGGCCATAACTGGTATTTCGTGGTGCCATTTGGCGGCAAACCCACTCGGTTCAGAGGGCCCTGGGTCATAACCGTTTATCCTGCGGTGCCATTTGGCGGCAAAACCGCCGGTTAGAGGACACGTACCACGTCCTTATTGGCAGGAGATTGGTTGAGAATGGATCCTAGTGATATTTTCAACTAGGCATTTGGCTCTTTGTGAGCTTAAGTAAATTTTGATTTGTTCATCCCGACAAACTGTTACGGAGGGTGGATGGATTTTGCTTTAAGTGGTTAATGGATTTATTTCAATTTTAAATATTTGAACTTTGGAATGATTTTGGATTTCTTGGACTTTTGAGAGCTTTTTGGGAGACATTTTAAAATGTTTGTGAACCCCTTCGGTTGAGATATGCATTCAACACGGCCATCATCACACGATGTGATCTTGATGTTGACTCCCCCTTTCTCATTCACCGGGGAGGTTTCTTCTGGACTTTGAAATCCGCTGCTTTGTAAAGAACTTCTTTTGAGATCATCGGTGTAGTGGACTTGTTATTTCTAGTGTTTGTAGATATTGGGACGGTTTTCTTCTTGAGTATAGGATCAAGAAGGAATTTTGGAATACCAGGAAGTTTTGTTCGAATTTGCTCAAACATCTCTTCTTTTCTATCAGGAGGTGTCTTTTTTCATACATCGAGTTGCCCTTATACCCGACGTACTTGAAGACCTTAATCACCATTGTCGTAGGTGATATCTATACTTGTGCCCATAGTGGTTCATTGTACCTATGATGTACTCACTGTTGTTATCCACAATCGGCATGTTCATTTGCAAGGACCCATTGTATCCACTACGACCTCCTATAAGTGTTTATAGGAGAGTCATTTGCACCAGTATCATATCCACCTTTCACCAATTTTAGGTGGGTTTAATGATTGTACTTGCTTGTAGGGGAGAGTCCTCCACTATCGAACGACGGCATTGCCATCTCAATCTACAGGCATTGCTGCTAGCGTTGGAAGTTTCAATAGTGTATTTGGGGGACATATGCATCATATAACTACTTGTTGTCCTTGTAAGCACGTTGTTGCTTGCTAAGATCGATGTAGGTGCCAGACATTTATCCCTATTATTCATGTACGACTTGCATGCCCAAGTGTTTAGTTGCAATCGAGTTGCATATCCTCCTTGGTCTTTGTGATGATCACTTGATTTTCACTGAAATGGGTCATCTTGCATATGGCTTGTAATACCCCTTGGAGGATTCTTGTGCCGCTATTTGCGACTGGATTATACTGCTTGTAGACTGGTTATAATTGCGGACCCCTTGCCTCCACATGTTGTTTGCAACATGCATAATGGTTCCACATAAATCTTTTCATTTAACTATAAGCAAAATGAAATTCATTTGAGCTCTTTTGTATTCATTTAGGTCTAAATCCAGTTCATCTAGTGTCAAGCCCAAACTCCTTAGGTTTAAGTACAAGTTCAGAGTCTTTTAAAGCCTTTATTTGATGTTCTAGTGTTGTTCAAGTCCCTTGCAATCCTTTGAATTCAATTGCATATTCAATTTTTGTTCAAAGTCTTTTGGAGTCTTTGCAGGTTCATTTTCATGTTCAAATTGATTCGAATTTGGCTTTAGTTTGATTTTATTTAAATTTGGATTTTACCTTTTATTAATCATTTGAGTTTTGTTCAGGTTCAAGTCCACAAGTCCTCTGTTCTTCGAGTCCAGATTCTTGTTCTTTTGAGTTCAAACAGGTCCGAGTACAGTCATATTTTCACCCGAAATTTTGACGTCTCCCCTGTTTAGGGAAAAACTACGAAAAACTGGGCCTTCCCACCACGCGCAATAAAGGCGTGTATGGTAGGTGCCCTCACACCGCGGCCGCGCTCTTTCCTCCCACCACGCATAATAAAGGCGTGTATGGGGTCTTCGTTACATATTTAAAAAAGTAGTTTGCTTTCCCTCTACTCTGGGGTACTTATGAGTGACCCTGCTTTGCCGTAGGTGCCGCACCAGGGTCCCATCCCACCACGCTCAATAAAGGCATGTATATGCGGTTTGCCAGTGCTACACGAACGTCGAAGTAGAGGTTAGGTGATTACTCACCTCATCGTAGGCGTCAGATCGGGGTCCCACCTCACCACGCGCAATAAAGGCATGTATAGGCGGTTTTCTGATCTGCCGCATACAACGAAAGCATATATTTGAGTTTAGATGATTTGAACCTTTGCGGGCTTGACGATGGAGGCTCGTGGATTGAGGCAAGGAGAGGGAGGCACTTTTTTCTTCTTTTTAATTATAATTATAATAATTAATTATAATTTAAAAATAATTAATTATAATTAATAATTAAATCATAATTAATTATAATTAATAATGAATGATTTAAATTAAAATAATCAATTATAATTAATTTAAAATAATTATAGTTATAATTAACCATAATTATAATAAAAGAATTAATTATAATTTATTTTAATCTAAAACTAATCTTTATTAATAATATTTAAATATGATTGGAATATTTAATTATAATTAATTTTAATTAAATATAATTGATTAATAATAATAATAATTAAAAGATAATTAATTTTAATTTAAAAAATAGTACAGGACCTCATAGAGAGTCAAATCTCTCTTTCCCCTCGCGGTTAGGTGAATTGTCAGGATTTGGCCGAAGAAGACCATGCAAGGGAGAAAGTTACCTACACAGCAAGTGAGCATCTGATGTTGCTTCCGATCAAAATGCGAATGGAAGGAAAGTCGGAGAAGGTGCGAAGTCGGTTGGAGCACAGTCGAACAGCATGAAGGATCGGAAGAAGCGCGGAAGGGAGGAAAGTCTCCTTCGTAGAGAGCAAGCTCCGATCTCTACTTCCGATCTGATAGAAGGGCGAGTCGTCGAGATAGATTGGGAGCGAGAGAGGGAGAGCTAGAAGCGAGAGAGAGCGAGCGGGAGCGGAGCCTTCGGAGAGAGAGATTGAAGGCTTGGTTTCCTCCCCTTTTAACGACACATGCCAGTCGTGGGTAGAAACGACGTCGGAATTGCTTTGACGTGCGAACGACGTGGCTACGATGAGCGACGTTGGAGAGGCAGAGCAGGTAAGCAATTTTGATTTTCCCCTTTTTTTTATTTGGTAGGTCAACAATCAAGAGAACTTTACATAACAAAATTAATATCGATTTACCTTTTATTCAATATCTCCTCATCTAAGAATTAGTAATTTGAAAATATATAAGTATTTTTGCATGTTCCTTATATGTATCATATTTTTTTCCAATTATTATAGTTCCATCTCCAATTAAGGAAACATTTCTACGAATGTAGGAATAAAGTTTTCTACATCAATCCCTCCCTCGGCCTTGCATTGGTGGGAGCTCCATGGATTGGCTAAGCCAGCTGTTTTAACCTCCAATACAACATTTGTATATTTTTCAGTAGCATACCAATCTATTTCATAAAGATACTAAAGTAAAGGAAATCATGCACATTACATACAACAGATACCAACGGTATTTATGTCATGGAAAGGCAAAGTCACATATGATAATTCTTAAATATCTTTATAGGAGATCTAACATTTTTGCCTAGATATATTTGAAGCATGTCAACTAAACAAATCATCCTAGTTGAATTTTCAAATTTCATTAGAATTGATGAAATGACTTCAATTCCTATTGCTAAGGAAGTCCTATTCAATGGCTTCTATTTCCCTATTTATAGGTAACATCCATATCGATGTCCATATGAGATAAACTGTGAATTATCATTGGGGGCTTCTTCGTGTAGTTGTTCATATTTTACAGGTTTCTTATGGTTTTGGCAATATGTTCTATGGTTTCTTCCTTGACGGTTATATTCCTTTCATATTTGATGTTGCATGAGGATTATAAATAGGTATTCTTTAAGACTTAGACATAAAGGAGCATATAATAAAGACTATTTTTTATGTGCAAATCTTTTTTTTTTCTTTTCCATTCTAATATTTGATCAATTGTAATACTTAAAATATTCCAAAAAATTTGAGACATTGACGCAAGGTCTTCCAAAAGTCGAACTATTCTCATATATCAGTTCCGTTGACTTAATATTGATAAAACTCAAAAGGAGATTCGAAGATTGTGAGAATGTATTCATGGAAAATCCTTCTTTTCTTTCAATATGCTACAATCTATTTTCTTTTCTATGCATGAAATTTCAATCGCTTGCATGACAGTCTTTGATTTCAACAAGATGTAATAATTAGATAATTGTTTTGAAATTAATACTTTGATTTTTGCGTGAGTTGTGTACTTTTTATCGGTTGATAAATCTGCATTGCTTAATAGATATGCATTAGGAATCCTAGATCCTAGAATTTCCAACACCAAAAAATTCATAAATTTATTTTACGCTCAGTGGTGATCACCTTATAATGTAATAATATAATTTTGTTACATATCCAAAAGGAATTATTCTTTTTTAACTTTACTTTAATCTTGTCCCTGATATGAACTAAATTTCAATCATTTTCATGACTGTCGTGATCTTTAATTTCTCGTTGCTAATTGGTGTAAGAAATTAAAAATCTCACTTTAATGGAAATACAACATTAATAATTTTTATTTAATAAATAGTTGTTTTGATATTAATAGCTTGCTTTATATCGTAAGTTGATGTTCATTCATCAATTGATTGGATCTAAACATGCATTGTGTGATATATTTACATCAAAAACCCTATCTCTTAGAACATCCTTTACCAAAAAGCTTCTCAATTTTATTTTACTAGCTTTCCACTTTTCTGTAAACAAGCAGAAAAATTCTATTAAGATATCATACAATTGAAATTTCATTCAAGTATCATGGAATAGTGAACTGTGTAATCTAATATGGTGATGACCGACATCTCAAAATGTGCACCAGTGATCACCATTAAAGTTGAGGAATTTAAATAAAAATGTAGGATCAACAAATTTCGATGAAAAAGTTATCTCTAAGAAAAACATACAAAAGCAATAATGAGATAATCTATTTATAAAGAGAAATTAATATACCTTGTATTAAAAGATGAAGTTACCAGCACAGATGGATAAAGGGCATCCTTCTTAATATTTTCATAAGGAGAATATTTTCTAATAGCAAGAAAATCTTCAAGGTCCAAAGGATATCCAAACCCTTCATAATCAACTGGGTTGAGAGGTAAAATAGGAAAGAGAAGGGTGTTTACTGCATATAGGAAAGGAGCCTACATATGGACATGTGGAAACAAATAAATTCTGCAAGTTAAAACCAGTAATTGAAGTTTGAAATGCAAGTTAAGATGAATTGTTGAGGTGTAATGAAATAATATATGAAAAAGCACCATTGCCTGGACCGAAGCAAATATTTAGCTGCCAAGGAACATTGTTGAATTAATTAACATTTTAATGCATATTTTGAAATTTGATAGAATCGACTGAGTTAAATAGCATGAGTACAATTGAGAGGGAAAATTTTATTTTTTTCTTTTTAATTTCAAGAGCTACTATAATATGAGAAAGAATACAATATGGAACACCAAATAAACATGAACCATTAGCCAAAATAAGAACATTTTCCTAAGACAAGTGCTAACACTAACACTCCCCCATCAAATTAGAGCGTATATATCAATTAATTCTAGCATTAAAAAAAAAAAAAACTCTAGCATGTTACAAACCTTTAAGCATTTATGTGGGTTCAAAGCTTTGGCAAATATCTAAAAAGCTGCTTTTGAAACATGAAAAATAACAATATTTTTTTATAGCGCAATATCCCAATCATTCAGCCTCAATATATTTGATTCTTCCTTAAAATATAATTTCACGGGCAATGTAGATAGTGCATTCGTAGTGTAAAGAGTCCTCTCCCTAGGTACTTACAGCTATATTTGAGGATACAAATAACAACTTCCCTAAGTCTTTAATTGGAAGCTAGTATGTGCTGACTTACAACTCCTATAGCAAATGGTATATCTAGTCTGGTAGCAATATGGTAGATCAATTTACCAACTAACCTATAATAATGACAATAATTCTCAAGCAATTCTTCAATAATAAATTTTTTAGTGTCAAAATTAATGTTTGCAAGTTTATAAGCTAAAAGACCAGTCTCCTGAAATATATCAGTGTCATTTTTATATAGAGATAGTGAAACATCTATTTTATTGTAGGAAAACTCAACTCTATAAGTATTTTCAACAACCCAAATCAACGGTCGAAAAACATTTTTAAAGACAGTTTTTGACCTCAGTTGACATTTCTTGATCACTTTCTCTAAGAATATCATCAGGATAGACTACAAAGCTAACACAAATTGAGATATGTCTAACAAAAATGGAGTGATCTACAGTATTACCATGAAGGCTAACCTAAACAAAAACTTCACAAAACATATCAAATCATGCACGAGGGCTTTTCTTAAGCTGATAAATGACCTTCCTAAGCTTACAAACTCTAGTTATACCATGAACAAAACAACCTAAAGGATGCTTCATATAACAACTTTAGTTAGGGAATAAAGGAAAACATTGCTAACATCCATTTGAAGTTAGAGATAACTAGGGGTGTCAATATTTGACACAACACGAAAACCTGACCCGGACCCGACCCGAAAAATCCGGGTTGAACCCGACCCGATTTCAAAATGGGTCGGGTTCGGGTTCCAGAAACCGACCCGTTTCAAAAATGGGTCGGGTTCGGGTTGACCCGACGGGTTGCCGGGTCAACCCGCCAACCCGTTTAATTCAAAAAATTTTGAATCCCGCGCCTCTGTCCGCTGCCCGCCCGGGCTGCCCGCCGCGCGCCTTCCCGCGCTGCCCGCCGCGCGATCGCCCGCGCTGCCCGCTGCGCGTGCGTCTGCCCGTGCCTGCCAGCGCTGCTCGCGTGTCCGCGTGCCCGAGCCTGACCGCGCCGCTGCGCGCCCCCCAGCGCGCCCGCTTGCCCGCGCCCGACCTCACCCGCCGAGCGCCTGCGTGCCCGCGCCCGACCTCCCGCGGCCCGCGTGCCCGCGCCCGACCGTGCCCGACCTCGCCCAAACAGGGTCGGGTCGTGTCAACCCGGCAACCCGCCGGGTCGGGTTCGGGTTCGGTTTTTTGACCCGTTTCTCTACCCGGTTCGGGTTAAGGTCGACCCGTTTCTCACCCGGGTCAGTTCGGGTTCGACCCGAACCCGACCCGTGACCCAAAATTGACACCCCTAGAGATAACCTTGATTGATGAAAAAAGATGCCAAAATTTGGAAGGAATTAAATCTAGCAATAAGGAAAAAACTATCCAAACAATCAACAACAGCATCAAGCCTTTGTCCCACTACTTGGGGTCGGCTACATGAATCCTTTTTCGCCTTTATGTCATGTTTAAAGTCAAATCTCATTTAAATCTAATAAAGAAAAATCATTTATAGTATTTTCTAACCATGTCTTTTTAGGTCTACCTCTACCTTTCTTAACATAAGTCAAATCTAATACCTCAACTTTCCTAACCGGGCCATCGAAAGGCCTCCATTTAATGTGACCGAACCATCTAAGGTGACTCTCTCTAATCTTATCTTCCACTGAAGCTACTCCAAGCTTTTCACGTATATGCTCATTTTGTATCTTATCTTTAAGGGTAATGCCACTCATCCGCCTAAGCATCCTCATCTCTGCAACACTTAACTTAGTATTATGCTTCTCTTTTAATGGCCAACATTAGGCACCTTAAAGCATTGCAGGTCTCACCACCATCTTATAGAACTTTCCCTTAAGTTTGAGGGAGACTTTTCTATCGCAAAAGAAGCCCGATGCATTCCTCCACTTCAACCATCCAACTTAAATGTCAAAACAATCAATCTCATTAATATAAATAAATGATTTGACAACTTGTCAAGCTTCGTACCAATCAATATATCTATTGGGATGAAATTTGAATATGTAAATCCATCAATATGTGAATCCATCAATAAGGGACTACTTTAATGTTGGAGCGACGTTAAAAAAAATTCCATGTGTAACATTTGTGTAATGTAGCCATTTCAATATCCAAAGACATTTCCATAGGGATTCTTAGGGCCTCTTGATATGGTCTTAGGAATAGAAACTAAAAACATTAAAAAAAAATCATGAGAATACAAACAGGATGAGGATGGTTCAGAGAAAGGAGAAAAAGAACTGAATGGACTCATGAAAGGTCAAATTTTTGTAAATATAGGCATGTTTGGTGAGCGGTTCAAAATAATAATAGTCTTTCTAAGAATAAGAGTAAGCTAGAAAGATACTAGTAAGAAAGCTTGTCTCTTGTATGAAAAGAATGCATAAAGAAAACAAAAAAAACATGTGGGTGGAGAGAGAACAAAGATTCTAGGTAGATAGAGAATACAAACAGGTGAAACTTTCCAAAGAACAATAAAGGGGAATGATTAATAAGATAGCATGCACTTAAATAACACCAAAAAATGATAAGGAACATTCCGATGATACATCACAATACAATCAATGCCAAGTAGATGGCTATGCTTGCACTCAAAAACCCTATTTTATTGAGATGTATTAGGATGGGAAGTTTGATGAATCATGCCATTGTCAATATACGACCAAAAATGAGAATGCATATATTCAAGAGCATTATCAATACAAAGAATTTCAATTATAAAAGAAAACTAAACTTTTATTTCTTAATAAAAAATATGAAAGGTGGATAAAACCTCAAATCCACAATTCAACAAATATACTCATGTAAAAAGAGAATGTCATCAATGATGAAAAATAAAATACTTAAAATCAAAATGGATAAAAATAGGATTAGGACCAAAAAATCATAATGGACTTGATGTCAGTGAAGGAATGTACTCAATGATATTTACAAAGCTCATAAGCATTACATTCAAATTTAGATAGAGAGAACAAAACTGTCACAAAGTCTCAAAGTCATTGTAGGCTCCGAAAGTTCCATTTGTGATGATGTGTGATCTCGGCCTCTCTGTGCCATTTATCTTTTTTTTTTAGTGTTTGTGTGATGATGACAGTAGAGAGTTGTTAAGATAGTTGCTATTTGCATGTTTTACATTTTTGCAACTTGTATAGTTTTGATGATTTCAAACATTATTATTCAAATGTGTAGTTATCTCCTAACAATTTTAGAAGATTTGTATTTGCTCTTGTGTGTACTAACATTTCAGGTGAATCATACTCTCAAACACAAAGTCTTCAAATCAAATTCAGCAAGAAATACCTTTAGTTTTTGAAGCTTAAAATTATCTTTTTAAATGAGAGGGAGTGATTGTAATTGAGTGAATAAAAACATACACACACACATAAGGAGATCATATAAAATTTATACTGATCATACAGGACGATATCAGTTCGTACGGGACGATCAGACAGTTATCTCCTATTAAGATCACATGGAACGAATTGGAACTGGTTAGAAAAATTTTCTAAGTCCTATTCGTCTAGGACGAAATTAAAAATCGTCCGGGATGATTTGCTCTCTGTAAGAATTTCGTCCAGACAAAAATAATTATCGTTAGAAATGATTGGCTCTCTGTAAGATTTTCGTCCAGACGAAATTAAATATTGTCCAGGACGATCTGGTCTCTGTAAGATTTTCGTCCAGAAGAAATTAAATTATCATACATGATGATTTGTTCTCTGTAAGATTTTTGTCCACACAAAATTAAATATCGTCCAGGACGATCTGGTCTCTGTAAGAATTTCGTCCGAACGAACCAATTTTCGTCCAGACGATACAACCGACTTAGGACGGTTTTTTCTGCAGTTTTTGGAACCGACCTTGTAATAACTGTTCGTACCGGACGAACTTGGTTCGTATCGGACAATTAGCTTGTACAAAAACATTTCGTACACATATACAAAGAGGTTCATTTCAAGGCTTTTAAGTAATATCGTCCAAGACGATCCACGATCGTACAGGACGATCCACTACGTATAGAATTGAAAACTTGCAGTTTTTGGGTGGTTTTTCTTGTCTTTTGTATAAATAGTCCAAATTAGACTGCCATCCAATCTTTTTGTCCTTTGATCTTCGTGCCTATTGAGAGAAAAGTCAAGGAGAGAGTGTGAGAGAGCATTCAAAGGAGAATTCCTACCACTGGAGTGTGAAGACTTCACTTGGTGTTTAAAGGTAAGAATCTCTACTTGTAAATTTGGATTACTTCACTCTTTTCTTTCTTCCTTCTAGATTTCTCGTGAGAAGATCTGTCAAGGAGATCCGATTCGCTGCCAACACTTGGAGAGTGTGAACAGCCGAAGGGTTCGCTGCCTACACTTGGAGAGTATGAACTGCCTACACTTGGAGAGTGTGAACAGCCGAAGGGTTCGCTGCCTACACTTGGAAAGTCTGAACAGCCAAAGGGTTCACTACCTACACTTGGAGAGTGTGAACAGACGGAGGGTTCTCTGCCCACACTAGGAGAGTGTGAAAGGACGGAAGGTTCTCTGCCAACACTGGGGATTGTGTAAAAGGACGACAGTTCTCTGTCGCACCAGGTAGTGGTGAAAAGAGTGTTTGTAAAGGCTTCTCCGCCTTGCTGTGGGTGCAAAAGGAGAGTCACTATTGGTATTAGTGCAATACTCAGAGGGTGCCTCTGGGGAGTGGATGTAGGTCTTGTTTAGACCGAACCACTATAAATCTTGTGTCATTTACTTTATTGCTTTTTATTTTTCGTATTTTTCTTTTGTTTAAAAACTCTGTGGTTGAAAAATGTTTTCTATAAAAACTTAATAAAAATTTTCATTTCGGTTCAACACGTTTTCAAAGAGGGTTTAAATTTTTAAACTACCAATTCACCCCCCCCTCTTGTTAGCCTTGAGACATTAACTTAGGTCTAACAACCTATTCACTAGACTCAACAAGTGGTATCAAAGCTTCGTTTCAAAATCATAAGTTTAAACTACTTTTTAATTAACATAGATGGCTACATTCGAAAACCGAAATACACCTGAGGGTTACTCTATTACTAGACCTCCACTGTTTGACAATATTCCTTTTGATTTATGGAAAACACGCATGTTTACTTTCTTACAGTCACTTGATTATCTTATGTGGATCCTAATCCAGGAAGGTTATACAAAATCAACTAGATTAGTTGATGGAGTTAGGGTAGAAACACCTTTTGCAAATTGGACTATAGAAGAACGTGACTTAGCACAACTAAATGCCAAATGTCTAAATAGCTTCATTTGTGCTTTAAAATCTGAAGACTACATGCGAATAGACTTTGTATAACTTATGAAGGGACTAATAAGGTTAAGCAATCAAGACTCAATATCTTGTTACATGACTATGAGTTGTTTCGCATGAAACCTAATGAATCTATTTCTAACATGTACACAAGATTCACACAAATTGTCACTTCTTTGCATGCACTTGGTAGGGAATTAACTAATGCTGAAATGGTTAATAAGATTCTTCGTTGTTTACCTACTGCTTATGATGCTAAAATTACTGTAATTATAGAGTTTAAAGATCTAAACATTTATTCTATTGACAATCTTCCTGGTTCACTCATTGCTTATGAGCAAGGAGTAAGTCAATGAAAAATTGATGCAGGTGAACCACGAAAGGAGAAGAATATTGCACTAAAAGTGGAAGAGTCAGAGAGTGAACACTCACAACCTGAGGAGGAAGATGATATTGCATTAATGACTAGACAATTCAGAAGCTTTTTAAAGAGGAAGCAGAAGAGACGCCAGCAATGGAATAGAGGTAAGTTTAACAGAAATGGCAAGGTTTCTAATGAAGTGATTTGTTATGAATGCAGGAAACCAGGTCATATCAAGACTGATTGCTCAAAACTCAAAGCCACTCTTAGCAAGGAGAAGGTAGAGGAGAAACCAATTGTAAAGAAGGGCAAGAAGAAGTTTCAAAGAGCTTTTTGGGCGGACTCAGCTTAAGACTCATCTGAGACGGAAAAAGAAGAAGAAGTCACCAACCTTTGCTTGATGACAGATAATGTTGATCAATCAGATCAAGAAGAGGGTTGCTCTCACACAAGACCTCGTGGGAGCATATGGTACCTGGACAGCGGATGTTCAAAACATATGACTAGAGATACTGCTCAATTCATAACGCTGGAAGCTAGGAGTGGAGGCAAGGTTACACTTGGAGATAATACCACAAAGAAAGTGGTTGGATCAGGTATGATTGGAAATTTTAAAAACTTTTTCATAGACTATGTGTTATTGGTTGAAGGCTTAAAACATAATTTGTTAAGTATAAGTCAGCTATGTGATAAGGGCTATAATGTAAAATTTTTACCTACTAGCTGCATATTAAGCCTAAATGGGAAAGAAGTTTTAAATGGAAAAAGGGTAAACAATGTTTACATGCTAGATTTAAATTGTATTCAATCTCCTACTGCTTTTTGTTTGAAAACTGTTTCTGATGAATCATGGCTTTGGCATAGGAGACTTTGTCATTCTAGTATGAAAAACCTTAGGAGAATTACCCAAAAGAACTTAGTGAGAGGTATACCAAAACGAGACTTTACTAAGGACTACCTTTGTGATGCATATCAATTAGGAAAATAAGTGAAGTCCTTTTTAAGTCCAATAAGGATCTTAGGACTAGTAAACCATTGGAAATTCTTCACATGGATCTTTTTGGACCAGTAGGAACTGTAAGTCTAGGAGGGAAGGTATACGGATTTGTTATAGTGGATGATTTCTCAAGATTCACTTGGGTAAGATTTCTTTTTCATAAGAATGAATCGTTTGAGGAATTTAGAAATTTTTTGACTTGGATTCAAAGAAAATTAGGGTGTGAAATAATTTCTATACAAAGTGATCGTGGAGGAGAATTTGAAAATGAAAGATTTGAAATTTTTTGTAAAGAAAAAGAGATTGATCACAATTTTTCTACACCTAGAACCCCTCAATAAAATGGGGTAGTTGAAAAAAAAAAATAGAACATTAATAGAAGCTGCCCGAGCAATATTGGCAGAATACTCACTTCCTAGATATTTTTGGGCTGAGGCGGTTAGCACTGCATGTTATGTTCTGAATAGGGTGAATGTGAGATTGAATTTAAATAAAACACCCTATGAGTTGCTAAAAGGTAGAACACCAAATTTGTGTCATTTGCATGTTTTTTGTTGCAAGGTGTTCATTCATAATAATGGAAAATTCGCCTTAGGAAAATTTGATCCAAAATCAGATGAAGGAATTTTTATTGGATATTCAAGTGTTGGAAAATCTTATAGGGTATTCAACAAAAGAACCTTAGTAATTGAAGAAACCACACATGTTGTATTTGATGAATCTGGAAATTTGGAAGAGCCAAATGTTGTTGAAGATGAGATTGAGGAAAATCCCAAAAGATTGATAGAATAAATTTGGAAGAAGATGGGGAAGAGAATTTGGAAAGAGAAAACCCTTTGCCTAGAGATTTGAGATTTTCTAAAAACCACCCAAGGGAATTGATTATAGGTGAACCTAGTGAGGGTGTTGGACCCAGGCGTGGATTAAACAAGAAAGTCAATCATTCAGCCTTTATTTTAACTATAGAACCCACTAATGTTGATCAAGCACTTTCTGATGAATTTTGGATATTGGCCATGCAAGAAGAGTTGAATTAATTTGTAAGAAATAAAGTTTGAGAATTAACTTCAAGGCCAAAAGATCAAAGTGTTGTTGGAACCAAGTGGGTGTTCAAAAATAAAATGAATGACCCAGGAGTAGTCATTAGAAATAAGGATAGATTAGTTGCTAAGGGGTATAATCAAATTGAAGGAATTGATTTTGAGGAGACTTTTGCCCATGTAGCTAGACTTGAAGCAATTAGGATTTTACTTGTCTTTGCCTATTTTAAAGGATTTAAATTGTTTCAAATGGATGTCAAAAGTGCCTTTTTAAATGGGGTAATTGAAGAAGATGTTTTTGTAGAACAACCTCCAGGTTTTAAAAATTCTAAATACCCAAATCATGTTTTCAAGTTAAAAAAGGCATTATATGGATTGAAATAGGCACCTAGGGCTTGGTATGAGAGGTTGAGCACCTTCCTACTAGAAAGATCTTTTGAAAAAGGAAGTGTGGATACAACTCTCTTTTTAAAGAAATTTGGAAAGAATATATTCATTGTTCAAATTTATGTGGATGATATCATTTTTGGATCTTCAAAAAAAAATCTTTGTGATGATTTTTTTAAAAACAATGAGTAGCGAATTTGAAATGAGTCTAATGGGAGATTTAAATTACTTTCTAGGCTTTAGCATTAAGCAAGTTGAGGAAGGTACATTTCTTAGTCAAACTATATATGTAAAGGACATCCTCAAAAAATATGAAATGGACAATGCTAAACCTGTTAGTACACCAATGAGTTCCTCAGTTCAGTTGGATAAGGACCTTAAGGGAAAATCTGTTGATCAAAAGAAATTTAGAGGAATAATTGGATCTTTACTTTACTTGACGGCTAGCCGACCAGATATTATGTTCAGTGTTTGCTTATGTGCTAGATTTCAATCAGATCTAAAAGAATCACATTTGACAGCAGTTAAAAGGATTTTAAGATATTTACTAGGAACTCAGAACTTAAGAATTTGGTATCCTAAGTTTAGCTCTTCATTTGAAATTATTGATTATTCAGATTTTGACTTTGCAAGCTGTAGAGTGGATAGAAAAAGTACTTCTGGAACATGTCAATTCATTGGAAATTCATTAGTTTTATGGTCTAGTAGAAAACAAAATTCAGTGGCCCTATCTACTGCAGAAGCAGAATGCATTGTATTAGGAAGTTGTGTGGCACAAGTACTTCGGTTAAAATAACAGTTGATTGATTTAGGATTAACTATAGGCACTATTCCAATTTATTGTGATAATACTAGTGTTATTTGCATTTCCAAAAATCCTATTCAATATTCTAGAACCAAACACATTGACTTAAGGCATCATTTCATAATGGATCATGTATCTAAGGGAGAAATTGAACTTACTCATGTTTCAACTGAAAATCAACTTGCAGACATTTTTACAAAATCTTTAGCCTTTGATACCTTCAGTACATTAAGAACAATGCTTGGTGTAATTGATTTGAATGCTTAAATAAAAATGTTTTTGTAACATTGATATTTATGTTTTCGTAGTTTATATTTTTTTTTGTGATTTTTTTTTTTTGTGTTTTGAGTGATGATTTTCTAGATGTTTGTTGTATTAGTGTTTGTTTTTAGTTTGTTTTAGTTGTGTTTGCTTAAAAGCTCAGTGTATTTTTTTCTTTTTATTTTAGTATTGATATTATGAAGTGATTTTGTAATCTTTTTCATTAATATCAATATATTTCCTTTTTATTTTAGTATTGATATTATGAAGTGATTTTGTAATCTTTTTCATTAATATCAATATATGTTGTATTTGCTTTAAATTTGGATTGTCTTTGAAATATGTTTAGTTTTTATGAATTTCATTAGTCTTTTTAATCTTAATTGTGCTTAAATTAGATTGTAATTTGAGAATGATTTCATTAGATAATTTAGACTTTCTAAATTTAAAATTTGTTTATAACTTGTTATAATTAGAATTTTTAATTTCATGTCTATTCATTTAGACTACATTAAATTTAATATTATTATTGCAATTAAGTTGTTTTTTTATTTTGTATTTCTTTTTCAAGTGATATTTATGCACTTAAAAAAATTTGAAATTTTAGATTATTGATCTTGGAAAAAATTGGTATCAATTACTCTTGAAAATTGTACAAAAAGTACAAAAATCAAAAGGAATGCGCAAAAGTTCGTAAATGTGAAAAAGATGCACACAAAATAAGCCCAATGTAAAAAGATGCACAAAAATATGCCAAATAATTGAAAAAGATGCGCAAAGCGCCACATGTGGTAATTCTCTTCTTTCCAGATTCTTTCAATCTCTTAATTCAATTTGATCTTATGTTCATTAATATTTCTATTGAACTTTGAAATATACAATTTTTATTCATCTCTCTTGTAATGATTTTCTTTATCTCAAATGTCTAAATTGAATCATGTCTTTAATAAATTCTTCTTACTTACAATATTATAACACTTCTAAAATTCTATGAATTTCTATGATTTACCTAATGTTATTAGTTTTAGATTGCATACCATATGTCAACCACTCTTTAGATTAAATTTTCAAATGGATTTCATATAATTACTTACATTTCTTGTCTATTTCTTCTTCACTTTTTATTGTTGTCAAAAAGGGGGACAAATTATTGTGTTTGTATATTTGTATTTTGATTTTGTATTGTATTTTAGTTTTGTGTCATTTGGCTTGTGTTATTAGTATTATCTTTTTTTTATTTTATTTTATTTAATTTTTTGTTTTGTTAAAAAATTTTGAAAAACAAAAATTGTATTTTTTAGTTCGAAATGCCTCCTTATTTTCATGTATTCATCATCTCAGGGGGAGTTTAGGAGATTTTGTAAATTGAAATCATACAAACAATAATTGTTTTGCCATCATCAAAAAGGGGGAGATTATTAAGATAATTGCTATTTGCATGTTTTACATTTTTGTAACTTGTACAGTTTTGATGATTCCAAACATTATTGTTCAAATGTATAGTTATCTCCTAATAATTTTAGAAGATTTGTATTCTCTCTTGTGTGTACTAACATTTCAGGTGAATCATACTCTCAAACACAAAGTCTTCAAATCAAATTCAGCAAGAAATACCTTTAGTTTTTGAAGCTTAAAATTATCTTTTTAATTGAGAGGGAGTGATTGTAATTGAGTGAATAAAAACATACACACACACATAAGGAGATCAAATAAAATTTATACTGATCGTACGAGACGATATCTGTTCGTACGGGAAGATCAGGCAGTTATCTCCTATTAAGATCACATGGAACGAATAGGAACTGGTTAGAAAAATTTTCTAAGTCCTATCCATCCAGGATGAAATTAAAAATCGTCCGGGATGATTTGCTCTATGTAAGAATTTCATCCAGAATAAAATAATTATCGTCAGAAACGATTGGCTCTCTGTAAGATTTTCGTCCAGATGAAATTAAATATCATCCAGGACGATCTGGTCTCTGTAAAATTTTCATCCAGATGAAATTAAATTATCGTACATGACGATTTGTTCTCTGTAAGATTTTTGTCCAGACGAAATTAAATATCATCCAGGACGATCTGGTCTCTGTAAGAATTTCGTCCGGACGAACCAATTTTTGTCCAGACGATACAACCGACTTAGGATGATTTTTTCTGCAATTTTTGGAACCGACCTTGTAATAACCGTTCGTACCGGATGAACTTGGTTCGTACGGGATGATCAGCTTGTACGAAAACATTTCATACACATATACAAAGAGGTTCGTTTCAAGGATTTTAAGTAATATCGTCCAGGACGATCCACGATCGTACGGGACGATCCACTGCGTACAGAATTGAAAACTTGCAGTTTTTGGGCGATTTTTCTTGTCTTTTGTATAAATAGTCCAAATTAGACTGCCACCCAATCTTTTTGTCATTTGATCTTCGTGCCTATTGAGAGAAAAGTCAAGGAGAGAGTGTGAGAGAGCATTCAAAGGAGAATTCCTACCACTAGAGTGTGAAGACTTCACTTGGGGTTTAAAGGTAAGAATTTCTACTTGTGAATTTGGATTACTTCACTCTTTTCTTTCTTCCTTCTAGATTTCTTGTGAGAAGATCTTTCAAGGAGATCCGGTTCGCTGCCGACACTTGGAGAGTGTGAACAGTTGAAGGGTTCGCTGCCTACACTTGGAGAGTATGAACAGCCGAAGGGTTCGCTGCCTACACTTGGAGAGTATGAACAGCCGAAGGGTTCGCTGCCTACACTTGGAAAGTATGAACAGCCGAAGGGTTCGCTGCCTACACTTGGAGAGTGTGAACAGACAGAGGGTTCTCTGCCCACACTAGGAGAGTGTGAAAGGACGGAAGGTTCTCTGCTAACACTGGGGATTATGTAAAAGGATGATGGTTCTCTACCGCACCGGGTAGTGGTGAAAAGAGTGTTTGTAAAGGCTTCTCCGCCTTACTGTGGGTGCAAAAGGAGAGTCACTATTGGTATTAGTGCAATACTCAGAGGATGCCTCTAGGGAGTGGATGTAGGTCTGGTTTAGACCGAACCACTATAAATCTTGTGTCATTTACTTTGCTGCTTTTTATTTTCTGCATTTTTCTTTTGTTTAAAAACTCTGTGGTTGAAAACGTTTTCTATAAAAACTTAATAAAAATTTTCATTTCGGTTCAACACATTTTCAAAGAGGGTTTAAATTTTTAAACTACCAATTCACCCCCCTCTTGGTAGCCTTGGGACATTAACTTAGGTCTAACAACCTATTCACTAGACTCAACAAGAGTTTTTACAAGATAAGGTTTCGAGAGTTTCTGTTCAAGCCGTGGAGTTTGTCGGCTATACTGTTATGGGTCAACAGTCATGGTGGTGGATGATGACCCACATGAAAATGTCACTTACATAGAGTAATGGTAGGTGAGAAAGTGAAGGGGATAGTGCTCATCAGGCAGTAAATTCCTCCAACTTCAACACCTACATCAATCATCTTCCTCGCACTAAGAATCTAAAAATTACAAAGAGGACATTAAAAGGTCACATAGCAATCGTGACTAAATCACTCGAGGCTAACAAATATATCATCGAATAAAACTTATAAATATATCATCGGATTTGGTCTCACTAAAAAATTTAATTAAAAGAAATCACCAAAAAGTAGTAATGTATAGGGCTTGAATAATATAGTAGACAAAGCTCTAGATTGTCAATTCACCAAATCCTTTTTGTGAAAATTCTCCTCTAAACAAGCAATAGTAATTTAAAAACTAAAAGATTCCTTTCCAGTGCTTAGTTCATCTTATGCCATTGTACCAATTGTAGTACAATACCACTATTTGGAGCTACACTTACCTCAACCCTCCAATTCAGGCAATAAAGGATAGTGTGCATTATTTGGTTAACAAAATATGGCACACTCAGTAGATTAAAAATGGTTTGGTTCATTTTTCATACTACATGTGCCATCCCAAGCATCCATAGTGAAAGGATTCATCGACAGTCTTGATCATCCATCACTTCGTGCTCCCTTACTCTGACCTGATATTGTTAACCTTATATAATGAGCTTCAAAAAGCCCAGCAGGTCACCAAAAACCTACAACTGAAATCAAAGCACGGTACTGAAACAATATGCATGTCAATCAGTCAAATCAAATACGATTAACATTACCCAATCATATCAATAGAATCAATCAGATCAATAAAGAAATCAATTCCGATCAATAATATCAGTCGGTATGAAATCATATAAAATGATCAATTCAATAAATCAATAATAATAATGAAAAGCAATCAAATCTATCAATACAGTAATATCATATTCTAGATCATGTGCGCAGTGTATCACATGAATCACATGTATCAGTCTGTATTCGATGTATCATGTGCTATAAGATCAGTATAATGAATCATTGTATCAGTGGATCAGTAGTATCGGTATCGGTATCAGTATCAGTATCGATATCTGTAGTATCAATGAATCGATAAAATATCAATGTCCATATCGGTATATGTGTTCAGTGACATGTACATTATGAAATATCAATGAAATCTTGCAATGACATGAAACTCATAAATCCGTAGTAAAGCCATTCAGTATCAATAAATCAATTCAATATCAGTAAATCCATTCAAAATCCATAAATCAATTCCATATCAATAAATCAGTTAATATCGATAAATCAGTAAATCCATAATGAGATCATATGAACAATACTTTACACATGCATTCCAGTACAGTAGTCTTACTCGACAAGTACAATCACTGGCTATTAAGGCATTTTTCAAGGTTAGTATGTTAGTAATCTGTTGGCTATAATAGAGTCATCACCCTTGCCCGTCGGCATAAACTCCTTATGACTCCCAATCGTTGTATCACGTAATCAATAGAGGATAACACCAAACCCTTTTTAAAGAAAAGCCCGTCGGCCAACCATCCTGTCAGGTCTATCAATCTCCAACCAACAGTTCAACCAGTCTTCACTTATCTTTCAGAAATATATAACAGTAATAGATTCAATCATATGCACATTCATATAGAATAATAAATACAAATAGCTCAATTAAGGAGAACCCTAAAAATATCGTACAATTGACAGAAATCCTAAACAGAGACAAAATACACAGTTTCAGAAAACTACCAAATTACCAGAAATCGAATAAAACATCATTTCAAGAAATTACTCAAATTGTGCAAAATCATTATTTCAACAACATACCAAAAGTTACGCGGTAAAAGTTTCTTCAATATAAAGATATACACGTTTTTTTGTAACTGAAACAGAAAACTGAGCAGAGAAATACTAAAACTCAAAATCTTTGAAATCAGAAATAGGATTCGGACTCCTTACTGTGAGATAAACAATTCTTCCAACTGCGTCGTCGGACGAAAATCGCACCGCGGGCTCCGAAACCAAGCCTTTTCCTTCTCTTTCCTTCTCTATCTCTCTCATGCTTTTTCTCTCTCTCAAAATATCTCAAAATATCTCAAATCCTCTATTTAAATCAAGCAGGATCGTCCCGAACGATTCCCATTCATCCCAGGACGAGTTGCTCTCAGGAGAAATTTCGTCCCGACGGATCATCCAGACTCGTACAGGTTCGTCCAGTTTAATCAGGCAGATTCTTCACATTTTTCTTCAGTTCGTCCCGTACTAAGGCCAATTCATCCGGACTAACAGCACTCACAAAAATGAACTTTTGAGGGGTTTTACACTACAGCTCCATATTCTTAAGTTTATTATTTACAGGGTCAACTATCAATTGAACGGAGTCAACATGAAAAAAAAATAGATATATGTTATTTACAATTCATGCTAAGACATGATACCTATAGATATAATGAGGTTATGATTCATTTGATTGTGTGCAAATATACTAAGGTCAGGACCTGACTCTTACCTGCTAAAATATTTCACTCCAAGAAAAATTATGAATTCATTAAAAAATATACATATGCCACCGGATCCACAACATGTGTAAAAGCAGATATAAGGCGTTCATAGGCCCTTAAAAGAAATGTTGGGCATTACTAAATGAAATCATTTATGTCGGTTGCTTCGTGGAGAGAAGCATCTATTCGAATTCACCCACCCCCGTTGTGTCGGTTGCTTCGTGGAGAGAAGCATCTATTCGATAACACCAAACCCTTTTTAAAGGAAAAGGCCCACCATCCTGTCAAGTCTATCAATCTCCAACCAACGGTTCAACCAGTCTTCACTTGTCTTTCAGAAATATATAATAGTAATAGATTCAATCATATGCACATTCATATAGAATAATAAATACAAATAGCTCAATTAAGGAGAATCCTAAAAATATCGTACAGTTGACAGAAATCCCAAACAGAGACAAAATACACAGTTTCAGAAAACTACCAAATTACCAGAAATCAAATAAAACATCATTCAAGAAAATACTCAAATCGTGCAAAATTATTATTTCAACAACATACCAAAAGTTACGCGGTAAAAGTTTCTTCAATATAAAGATATACACATTTTTTTATAACTGAAACAGAAAACTGAGCAGAGAAATATCAAAACTCAAAATCTTTGAAATCAGAAATAGGATTCGGACTCCTTACTGTGAGATAAACAATTCTTCCAACTGCGTCGTCGGACAAAAATCGCTCCGCGGGCTCCGAAACCAAGCCTTTTCCTTTTCTTTCCTTCTCTATCTCTCTCCTGCTTTTTCTCTCTCTCAAAATATCTCAAATCCTCTATTTAAATCAAGCAGGATCGTCCTGGACGATTCCAATTCATCCCGAGACGAGTTCCTCTCGGAGAAATTTCATCCCGACGGATCGTCCCGACTCGTACAGGTTCGTCCAGACGAATCAGGCAGATTCTTCACAATTTTTTTCAGTTCATCCCGTACTAAGGCCAGTTCGTCCAGACTAACAACACTCACAAAAATGAACTTTTGAGGGGTTTTACACTACAGCTCCATATTCTTGAGTTTATTATTTACAGGGTCAACTATCAATTGAACGAAGTCAACATGAAAAAAATAGATATATGTTATTTACAATTCATGTTAAGTCATGATACCTATAGATATAATGAGGTTATGATTCATTTGATTGTGTGAAAATATACTAAGGTCAGGACCTGACTCTTACCTGCTAAAATATTTCACTCCAAGAAAAATTATGAATTCATTAAAAAATATACATACGCCACCGGATCCGCAACATGTGTAAAAGCAGATATAAGGCGTTCATAGGCCCTTAAAAGAAATGTTGGGCATTACTAAATGAAATCACTTATATCGGTTGCTTCGTGGAGAGAAGCATCTATTCGAATTCACCCACCCCCCTTGTGTCGGTTGCTTCGTGGAGAGAAGCATCTATTCGATAACACCAAACCCTTTTTAAAGGAAAAGGCCCACCATCCTGTCAGGTCTATCAATCTCCAACCAACGGTTCAACCAGTCTTCACTTGTCTTTCAGAAATATATAATAGTAATAGATTCAATCATATGCACATTCATATATAACAATAAATACAAATAGCTCAATTAAGGAGAACCCTTAAAATATCGTACAGTTGACAGAAATCCCAAACAGAGACAAAATACACAGTTTCAGAAAACTACCAAATTACCAGAAATCGATTAAAACATTATTTCAAGACTTTACTTGTACTGAAGTAATATTTTTTCAACATCCGGATAATTTACTATTCGATAAAAATATATCAAAATTCAAAATACCCGGTGAAAACTTTACAGAAAGTACTCAAATTGTGCAAAATCATTATTTCAACAACATACCAAAAGTTATGCGGTAAAAGTTTCGTCAATACAAAGTTATGCACATTTTTTTATAACGGAAACACAAAACTGAGCAGACAAATACCGAAACTCGAAATCTTTGAAATCAGAAATAGGATTCGGATTCCTTACTGTGAGATAAACAATTCTTCCAACTGCGTCGTCGGACAAAAATTGCTCCGCGGCCTCCGAAACTAAGCCTTTTCCTTCTCTATCTCTCTCCTGCTTTTTCTCTCTCTCAAAATATCTCAAAATATCTCAAATCCTCTTTTTAAATCAAGCAGGATCGTCTCGGACGATTCCCATTCGTCCCGGGACGAGTTGCTCTCGGGAGAAATTTCGTCCCGACAGATCGTCCCGACTCGTACAGGTTTGTCCAGACGAATCGGGTAGATTCTTCACAATTTTCTTCAGTTCGTCCAGTACTAAGGCCAACTCGTCCGGACTAACAACACTCACAAAATAAACTTTTGAGGGGTTTTACACTACAGCTCCATATTCTTGAGTTTATTATTTATAGGCTCAACTATCAATTGAACGGAGTCAACATGAAAAAAATAGATATATGTTATTTACAATTCATGTTAAGTCATGATACCTATAAATATAATGAGGTTATGATTCATTTGATTGTGTGCAAATATACTAAGGTCAGGACCTGACTCTTACCTGCTAAAATATTTCACTCCAAGAAAAATTATGAATTCATTAAAAAATATACATACGCCACCGGATCTGCAGCATATGTAAAAGCGGATATAATGCGTTCATAGGCCCTTAAAAGAAATCTTGGGCATTTTTGGGCATTACTAAATGAAATCACTTGTGTCAGTTGCTTCGTGGAGAGAAGCATCTATTCGAATTCAAACCCCCGCCCCGCCTTCTCAAAAGCAAATAATGCACTATTTCTTGGAGCCATACCACATAGCATGGCGCATATTATTTTAAAATTGCTCAAAGCATTAAAAATATGAATAATTTATCAATAATTCCATAATATAAAAGAAAATATCTTGAAAGTAAAAAAAAGTAATGTCATATACATAAAATAAAAATTCGCTTTAATAAACATGAAGATTAATGAAAGATAATCATAATAAAAAGTAAAGTATCATGACAAATAATGTAATTAGATCTATAGTAAAAAATAATCATGGTTATAATAATGAATGATATAAGAACAAAACATTAAACTTAGAAAGGTTGTGCTCAAAATATAAGAAACTGTTTGCTAATTAGTTTCATATTCATAAAAAAATTAAACTAGTCCTATTGAGAATCATCACCATCGGCATAAATAAAAGTTGCCTTAACTCCTGCATCATTATCTCCCAAATATATCCTTTCTCATCACCCTCATCATTCCCTTATGCAACTATAAATGTGTTAGACCTATCTGAAGACTTATTTCATTTTCATTTAGAACAATCTTGAATGTTGTAATTCCTCAAAGACGCCACTAGCTCTCACGACATTACTCTGTATCAACTTTTGCTCATCAAATACTAATTTATACTTTTTATCCAACTTAACATTCATTTTTCATGTTAACCACTATTAGCATCATCTGTGTTATTAAAAAAATTGAGACTCCAATAAAAGTACTATCATACCTCACAAAAATAAAAAAACACAAGCTTGATTCCCTTAAAAAAATTAAGAAAATCAATCAAAAAAAAAAAAAAAACCAGTGCGTGCCATTTTGCCATTGCACATGGCACTATGAAATAGTCCAAAAGGTGTGTGCCTTGTTGTACTATGGCATTATAGTACAAGTACGCAACTACCCAAGTGGAATTTGATCTATTGATAAGAAAGCTTATTGCATGCAATAACATTGAGAGTCAAAGATGGTCTGCACCTTCAAAATTGCAGCCTGAAATAAGTCTGGACATGCATTGATTGCTGAAGCATCTAGTAGACCACCAGCACTATATCCCCACCCAGCAAGCTTATCTTTATGAGCAATACCCTTTTCTATAAGAAACTCTGAACATAAAATGTAATCCACGATAGAATTTTGTTTCTTTAAACGCATTCCATCATGATGCCAATTTCTACCGCATCCACCACCACCTCTAAACCATAAAAGTCTATTAGACAACAAAATAATTGGAAGGACTTTCAAAAAAAAAAAAAAAAAAAACAACTGAAAGGAAAAAGAGCTTAGCGTTAAAAATAAAGGAAAAATGAGAAGATAAAATCACATAGTAGGAAAATCATCCTTTCAGAAGACAGCAATGTTCTGTTCTTTTTCCTATCCAAAACAGCAGAAAAAATAAAACATGTGTTGAACATGTTGGCTCATTTAAGATAACCTTCATTGTTTAATGACAAACATAAATGGGGTTTATTTTCACAGAGGTTCGGTAACTAATCTCCTTAAATAGCATGTTTGAAATTAACTAAACAAAATTCAATTGAAATAAGTAAAGAAAAAGCACTTGTAACTTGAAAAAAAATAATACAAGAGAATATTGTGGAGTTGCCACATTACATTTACAACTTCACAACAGCATATAAGTTAAAATAGTTACAAAACAAATGAAAGCAAGTTGTTCACCCAATCCTTAAAAGACACCAGAACGGCTAAATTTACAAAAGAAAAATATTCATATGTTGCTCACTAACAATGATAGATTGTAAGTTGCAATGTTACAAAAAGTAAGATGTCAAGAAACAAAATCAAAATTGAGTTTCAAAGGGTAACAAGTGACATAATGGTTTTATAATCATAAAAATGCTCTAATGTTGAATGTAAACATATTTTACAAAGCTAATAAACCTCAAATTACCTAACATCAGCGTATGCAACCACCCAACCCGATCAAGAAGACTCTTTAACTCACTTCTCTTCCGCTTGTCTAATAACTCGCCATAAGCCCCATGTCCATGAAGTAATGCAGGACTACCCTCTTGCTTGTGCCTACATGAATAAACAACTGTCAGTGGAACCATGACGCCATCCCCTGAAGAAACATCATAATACTCGCAAGCATAAAACTCAGTCAACTCATTCCATGTCCCATTTAAACTGTCAGCATCATCTGCAACATGGAAGCCCTTTGAGTTCTGAGGTTTCGTACTTACAGAAGAAAAAAAACCATATAATGTTTTTGATCTTTCAAGAAGCACATTTTGTTGCTGGACTATGTTCCAGTTTCCATTTAGTAAGTTGTAGTCAACTACAGCATCAGACATCTGTTAAATCAAGCAAAAAGCACACTACATTATATAAAGTTAAGGACAACCAATTTATCATATAACACTTGAGTTTAGATATGCAAAAGACAAACAGACTGTATGGAAGTTAACAGAAATCCTTATCAGTTAACATGCAATTAAATACAAGTTCAGGTTCAGAGTATCAGCCAAAAGAGAAACCTACACTCAAGACATTTATGTTGACGTTTAAAAGTATTGAAAATCAAATATTATTTTATTGTTGCATTTAATACTTTTAATAATATAATTTTACTGAGTTATATTGAAGTGGCAATGTAAAAACATCAAACATATTAAGTATCATGTGAGTTAGGCTTTAGTCCAAGAAAAACTTAAGTCATTTTGTCACCTCATTAAAAGTCTAACTCATGCAAGCTTTATCTGTCTCTAATATGGTTTTATGAAAACTACAAAATGACGTTACATCATCCAATGAGCTAAAAAAATCAATAAGTCAACAGCCCTTAAGTTTCAATGGAGAGGTATTGACGCTTGAAACTAGTTTCAAAGCATTTTCATTAAGTGAACAGCCACCCCAGGGTATTCTTATGATATTTTAATTTCTCCGTGATTTGTAATGCTTATATAGATAAAAAATGCTACAATGAAACAAACTTTGATGAGCTTAAATAAAATTTGGAGAAGTATCTCCTTCCTTGCAAGTTTGTTTGGAAACAACTACATTGACCCTAGCTTCGTGTCTTTGATCACCCTGTTTGGTGAGAGGTTTTTGTATCCTTCTTGATGTTAGCATTTTATTTATTTTCTTTGATATATTTCTCTTTCACTCATTCTTTTGATTCAGAGTTGCACTCTTAACTAATAACACTCTCAGTGCAAGTTATCCGTAAAATATTAACCCCACTCAAAATCTTCAAATACCAAACAGTTAGTTTTCCTTTACCTTCACACAAAATTTCCATATAAACACCCAAAATAACTCTTTAGTTTTATTCCTAACATCCTAAGCTTTCCAAAAAGTATCCATACTCTTCCTAAATCTCAACTTAACACCCTTTACTCTCCAAATAATATCAGCTTTCCAAACCTAAATCAAATTCCCACATGGCTCAAAATCATAATTTGATGTCAACCTCCCAAAAGTCCATTAACACTCAAGTCACTTCAACAAATAAAGTGATTTAGGAAGAGATACTATCAAATAAAAATAGCTACTATCAAATTTCACCCCCCACAACACCATTATACCCATTGCATCACCAATCCATCAAACTTGGTGATCCTAAGTATTGATCCTTTTTCTTCGGTCATCACTCTCAATCATAACCAAAATGTCTAATACCAAAATTTGGGAAATAAGAAAAACTACGCAAACACAAAGAACAAAAAAGAATAACCAAAAACAAAAAAAGGTCAACACACAAGAATTTTATACAAGTTCACCCAATTGATGACAATGTCATGTTTTCATCATTGTCTGAATCGATTGTGGAGAATAACAATACTAATTCCTCTTATACAACATAAGATGTCCTGCTTCTTTAAAAAGAGATTTTTTTAGAGATAAAAAAATGTAATAAAATTTCTAAAAGGCTCTTAATGAAACAATAGTAAATAATTGATACATTTCAAAGGCTCTGCCCCAAAACCGCTTGGAGATATCTCCACCTTCCAACCATTATAGCAATATTACCACAAAGGTAGACCTACAAGTAAGTGTGCTTAATACATCTTCTTCATAAGGAAAAAATTGGGCTTTATAATACAACACTTCACTATCCTCCACACCTGACACATGCACTCTACTCACTACAACTCTCGATTCAATAAGGGTCCCCTCCCCCCATCCCACAAATTCCTAAATACTAGAAGTTCATCTCTTCCCACATCCCCTTTTTCACTATTTCTCTGGAATCATCGTGGAAGCTAATTCACTGTCATTAATTGAACAACATGGGAAGACTAATCTCATAATGGATATAGGAACCTTTGCCAAACCACCTTAAATTTTAGGTGTGGTAGTTTGTTTGTTTGTTTCTCTTTATAATTGATATGCATGAATTAGAAATTTTTGAAATTAAATTCAGGATCATTCAAACTCTGATTTCAATAAACTTCTAGTCGAACTGAATGTCTCAACGAGACGAACCTAACGATACTATAAATTATTTGATCCAACTCCAAATGAGCTCAAATCAAACACTTAAATAACAATTGAAAACTTTTGAACATTGATTGAAGAACCAAATGACCACCAATTATAGCATTCTTATTATCAAGCCGGGACGCTTGATGAGACGAATCTAACGAGCTCGTGATCACTCAATTATGATATCATTAAGTTATTTGAATGTTTAATAAACAATCTATGATTAAGGGGATCAAAATGTCCATCTCAAAAAGACTATAAATAAAAATCAGCTCTCTACAAAGGGGGGAGCTTCAAGAGCTGAGAAAACTAAAGAGGTCTCTTACATTTTCTAGCTATCATTGTCGACGACCACCACCAATAACTGCTATCGCCAAACTTATGTCATTATTTAACCTTGTTGTTTGGTTTAACTTTTTTTTGTGGACATCAAATTTATGCAATCCCTAAAAGGGAAATCACATATTTATTCTAAAATAATCACATCATCTTATGAGAAAATAATGATTTTTGTACTTCTTAATATATAGTGGACTATTAGATTTTGGATAAAGCCTTACTATTACACCATGGATCCCATAACATAGAATCCCTGCATAATGGAGCAACGCTAATAGATATTTGATCTTTTATCTTAAAGGTGATAGTGCATATAAATTTCCAAGTTTTGGAGGTAGTTAAGGGAGGGTGTTTTCAAGGGGATGAGTATGTAGCCCTAAACCAAGAGCTAATAGCTAAATCCATGTTATGCATACACCAAATGAAGGAGCAATAGACACCATGATAAATATAATCAATAGAGAAGATGCCAAATCAACCTAGCCAATTAGGAATAGCAGTGGATTTCCACGAAATTAACTAAAGTTTCCTCTCCTTAATATTACCCTGAAACATATATCTTGAGCACAATTTAGAAATAGTTGTACGAATGACCTTTGGCATAATTGATCATCAAATCCAATAATTTAAAGTGTTAGCAATAGTGAACTTAAAAAATTGAACCCTACCTACAAAAAAAAAGAAACTTAACTTTCCAACCTTTAAGAAGAGCCAAGATTTTTCTCAGGAGAGGTTGAAAGTTTGGAAAATTTAGCCTTTTGGAGGGAATGAGAAGACCCAAATATTTAAGATAGGTGTTATGAAAAATTCAAAGGCATCCTAAGCATTATTACAGAAAATAATGGAAATTTTGATGGGATTGATATGAAGACCTGAAGCATCAGCAAACGGGCAAAGGGATCTGTTCAAGTAAGAAGCATTTTGGGCAGACGCAACATCAAACATAAGCATGTCATCATAATAAAGTAGATGATTAAAGGAATGTCCATTAAGATTTAGGCCAGCAAAAGTGTAAGGAGAAGTGGGGGATATCAGGCAACAAGATAAGGAATCCATCACGATATAGAAAACTAGTGGTGATAGATGGCATAGTGTTGCGAATATGATATTATGGATTAGACTTTCGATGATAGAAAACATTCATGTTTTTCTACGTCTGCCTTGCCTACTAATTTTTTAGGATGACAAAACCGAATGCAACTCAAGCCAGCTCAAGATTGGGTAGATTTAGGTTGAGTCAAGTCTGTATTTTTTCCTTTCTTGAGTCAATTGTAAAAGTGGTTCCTGATGCTAAGTAACCTTGCACACACACACTTGAGGGGTTTTTTGAGTTTTTCTATTTTGAGTACATCGGCCTGGACGATGTTAATATTGGCCAGGACGATGACAACTAAAAATAGAAACCCTAATTAGGGCATCCTGGTTAAGCAGCCGTCATTAAGCAAATCTTCTTGGACGATACTTGTATCGGCCAGAATAATAGTCTCAAATCAGAAAGAATAGTCGCTATGATCAATTTAGGTATTCTTTATTTAAAATTATTGGCCAGGACAAACTATAAATCAACCTGGATGATACAGCATAATTATGCCTAAATTAATCTGGCAATTATGAAAAGCAATTAAGGCTGATTGATACGATCACATCGGCCGGGCCGATCGCAGAATCGGTCAGGACGATGTCCTGGACGATTGACATCGGCCAGCATCTATTTTGGGTGATGCTCAGGACGATTGTACTCGAATTTGAACTAATCAGCCAAGACGATATTATATCGGCCTAGACGATGTAATCAATTTTCTTCTAATCGTCCCAAATTGTTGATCGTCCCTAATCGTCCCGGCTAATTGAGCTTATTTTATACTAATCAACAAGGACGATATTCCTATCGTCTTGGATGATAAAGTCGGTTCTTAAAATTCTATTTAAAGGACCTGAATTTTTTCATGCAAAAGACTTTGAGTGCTGCTGTCTTGACCTGAAAGAGTCTTGGGAGAGGGAGAAAGAGAAAAAGAGAGAGGGTGCCTCCGAGGAGTGGACGTAGGTCGAGGAGTGGACGTAGGTCAAGGATTGAACGAACCACTATAAATTCGATGTGATCTTTCTTTTTTTTACTTCAGTATTTATTTATTTTTTTTGCACTATGATTTATGTGATGTTTTTGGTTTTAATTTTGTGCTTTGTGCTAAAGAATTTTTTTTAAAATACCAATTCACCCCCCCTGTTGGTTAGCCTCGAGCTAGTTCTTAAGGGCTTAACATCCCTAACGAACTTTCAAGTGGTATTAGAGTGGAATTAATAAAAATTAAGTTTGAAAACTTTTTAAATTTTGATCCATGGCTAACAACGGCAATCGTAATACAATGAAAGGATATTTTATAACACGACCACCTTTGTTTGATAATCTTTCTTTTGATTTTTGGAAGCTTGCATGTCTGCTTTTTTTACAATCGATTGACTATCGTATGTGGATGCTTATTAAAGAAGGATATTCTCCACCTTCTCGTGAACTTAATGGAATTAAAATTGAAGTACGTTTTACTGATTGGACTTTTAATGAAAGAGATCTTGCACAACTTAATGCAAAGTGTTTGAACTATTTTTTCTATGCTTTAAAATCCGAAGATTACATGTATATTTCCACTTGCTCTACTGGAAAAGAAATTTGGGATAAATTATGTATCACCTATAAAGGTACTAATGAAGTCAAGCAATCCTATTTGAATATTCTCTTGCATGATTACGAACTTTTTCATATGCATCTGAATCGATTTCTGAAATATATATAAGGTTTACTCAAATTGTTACTTCATTGCATGCATTAGGAAGAGAACTTTCTAACTATGAAAAAGTAAACAAAACTTTAAGATGTTTGCCTTCCTCTTTTAATGTCGAAATTACTGCAATATTTGAATCTAAAGATTTAAATACATATTTGATCGATAACTTACTTGGTTCACTTATTGATTATGAGCAAGGGGTGAACTAAAGAAATCTTGATGCAGGTGAGAGGAAGAAGGAGAAAATGGTGGAACTTAAGCCAAACAACTCGGACACTGATTCATCCGAAACTGAAAACGAAGATATTGCCTTAATCACAAGGCAATTTAAGAGATTTCTAAGGAAGAAGCACAAGCATCATCAGAATTGGAGAAAAGGTAAGGAAAGCAAAAATTTTAAGAATTCTAATGATATAATTTGCTTTGAATGCAGGAAGCCTGGGCACATTAAAGTTGATTTTCCTACGCTAAAGTCACACCCAAGTAAGGAGAAGAGTGAGGAGAAACCAAACTTCAAAAAGGATAAAAGCAAGAAGCGATTCCAAAAGGCGTTCTTGCCGATTCTGCATCAGATTCCTCTGAAACTGAACCTGAAGAGGAGACAACAAACTTGTGCTTAATGGTAGATAATAATCTTGGTCAAAGTGACCAAGAAGAGGTATGTGAACCAACTTATGATTAATTATTATAAATTTGTGAGCACATGCATGCATCACATAAAAAACTCAAAAAATCTCATGCTAGTTTGAAATTAGAATTTTTAAATTTGCAAAAAGAGCATGAAAATCTTTTAAAAGAAAATTCTCAAATTGATAGCAACCACATGGCCTTACTTGATGAGTTTGATGCATTAAACAAAAAGCAAAATGAATTATCTAATGCACATGATTTTTTAAAATCATCTCATTCTGAGTTAGAAAAAGAATTAACAAATCTCAAAGTTTTTGAAAACAAACCCTTACATGTTTTTAAAAGGAAGCATCACCATAGGAGTAGATTAATGCATCCTTTTTCTGGAGTTAGATGTTTTTCATGTGGCATGCTAGGATACATAGCACACACTTGCACCATTCACAGTAGCACACATTGGGTATGGAGACCCAAATTATATAATTCACTTCATAATACTCATGCATCACATTCTTCTTTTCATAAGAAGGAACGCAAACCTGTTTGGGTTCCTAAATCTGACATTTGATGATTTTGCAGGTGTTCTCTCACCAAAGACCTCGTGAGAGCATATGATTCTTGGACTACGGAGGCTCACAAACCTTAATTGCTTATTTCTGCTGCTTAATCAAAACTGAGTTACATGATTTGCTGATCAATTGCTTATTGTTAACTTCTTTTCTTTCCTTTTTAGTTGGTTTCTTTCTTTATTTTTTGTCATTTTTTTCTTCTGTTAATTTAGCATGTTTCTTTTTGGATCATCGCTGAATTGATATTTTCTCCTTATTTTTATTTTTTGGAGATTTATGGTAAATTTTTTAACATCTCTAAATCAGTTAAAGGGAGAAACATCGTTGATGGTTTTCTTCTCTCTAACCTCTTTTAGTGGTATAATTTTCTTTTCTAAACAAAAGTCTATCTCAAATTAACAACTAGTTTTTAAAATTAAAATCTTTTCTACCTTGCTATAGTAATCTACCTTATATTTATAATATTCAAAGTTTTTATATATCTTTCAAGTTAATTAAAATCTTGTCATTGCATTTATCATATAATTGCTAAAGTCTGCTTTGTGGACTATTCTTCCTTATATTAGAGAGTAAGTTTCTCTTCTCTAATATCTAAAAGATCTACTCACAACTAAATATATTTTAAGAGTTGTTGAAAAAGGGATATAGTTTGTAAGAATAAAAAATAAAAAGGTCAATGACGCCAAAAATAAAAAGATGCGCAATGACGTCAAATTGAAAAATATATACACAAAAGTGTATCAAAAATTAAAAGATGCGCAAAGAGCGCCATTCAAATTGACAAGATGCATAAAATGAGCCCAAAAAAGACAATCTTATCCCTCTTTCAAATTTTTAAAATTTTAGAAGAATTCTTGGGTTACTTGATATTTTCAAAGGCTTAATTTTAAATTTCATGATTGAGACAAATTGCTTTGGTATA
Source organism: Dendrobium nobile (assembly GCA_022539455.1). Classification (NCBI taxonomy): domain Eukaryota; kingdom Viridiplantae; phylum Streptophyta; class Magnoliopsida; order Asparagales; family Orchidaceae; genus Dendrobium; species Dendrobium nobile. The sequence goes on from CM039724.1 coordinate 10,717,155, forward strand.
TTATTCTATAAGATATTTTCTTTGGAGCAAGTTTTGAATGGATTTTTTTTCTTTCCAATTAGTTTATTTTGAGTTAGGGCTTTTTGTTTTCAAAAGACAATTTTGCCTTGAAAGAAGTTTGAGCTAGGGTTAATAGGATCGAATATTCTACCATTTTCAGATTTTGACGTTATTAACTCATTGATTTTACAAATCTTTAAAATTTAACTATTTGGAGCATTTATCATATGCATGTCTTGCTAAAAAAAACTTGTTTATTTGCTTTTTTTCATGCTTTAGCATTATTATTCTTAGTTGATTTTATAATTTTTGGGACTTCTCTAATCATCTCCATCCTTCCTTTGAGTTCAAAAATTTTCACATCGTCCATGCCGATACCTTTTTCATCCTGGACGATATGTTCTTTTTCCATAAAAAACTCCATCTGCTGAATGTTCTGACTTTTCCATAAAGGATTGTTCTGGATGATATGATCGTCCTCTGCTACAATCATCTTGATCATCCTGACCAATAAATTTTTCATCATGGATGATGCATTTATTGGTTATCGTTCCGATCAATGCACCTGTTTGTCCTGGACGATACACGTGTTAGCACATTAAAATTTTTAAAATTGCCCAAGGTGATCCATTTTTAGACAATCGTCCTGGACGATCCACTATTCATCCTGGATGATACATGTGGCACATGATTTAAAACATTTTAAATTTGGACGGTACGATCCATTATTGAGCATCGTCCTGGACGATCCACCTAATCGGCCTAGACGATCTGCTTTTTCAATAGTCGTCCGGCCTGACTTCTCGGGACGATCGTCTATGTCCAATCGTCCCGGCCGATATCTGATCGGCCCGAATAATCGGACTTCCTTTTTGACCAATCGGCCTGTACACAATAATTGCACCGGATCGTCCTAGACAATCCTACGATCGGCTTGGACGATCCGACCGATCCTTTAAATTTAGAGCCTTCCAGTTATTATTTATCACTTCAATCTTCTTCTCCTCTCTTATTTACTCCCTGTTTGGATATGGCTGATGAAAAGCGTACTCGTCAGATGTCTGGCAGCTCCTCGAGGGGGCACGCCGGACCCTCATTTTTGGGAGGCTGCCTACCATCGTTACAAAGAGTGCGGCATTACTCTCTCCCGAACAATCAATCCAGCATATCTCTCCTATCCGATAATGGATTTTTTCACTCACACCTCTCTTTGCTTTATTCTCACCCTCGCAGTCCCCTTTTGTTCTGAACTTCTTTTTGAATTTTATGCAAACCTCCGCATAAATTCTTCCTACACTGCTCTCACCTCTTATATAAATCGACGTCCTGTTGAGATCACATATTAGGATTGTGTTGAACTATTGCAGCTAGCCACTGCTAGGGATAAGCTGCATACCCTTATCTCTGATCCTGACTTTAACTGGTCCACTACAAATCACTTTCTTCGCCACACCAACACACACTTTCATGTTGGAGAGACTAGCTCTTTACTCAAAGATGCTAGGACAATCCAACATATCCTTCGCACTTCTGTTATTCCAAAGCCGGGGACCGAGTTCACATCACTCCACTTCTTTCACTTACTACCTTTTACATTCTGGCCCATAGAGAATTCAATGCCATAGACCTAATCTTTCGCTACATCGAGCATTTAACTACCATTCGAGATCTAGGTCATAGAAGAAAGCATAATCTTGCTCTAGGACACCTCATTGCCTATGTTTTAGAATCTAAATATCAACTTCAATATCCTGCTCCTCCCGACCTTCAGCCACCCGTCTACTCAAACAATTCCTTCAATGCCCTTCAAAGTACTCATCTCCATCTAGGGGATGTGGAAGCTCAGGGGGGCCGAGGAGGAGGAGGCTTCTGCTCCTGCTCCTGCTCCTGCTCCTCTCTGCCAGCACTCTCAGCTGGATCAGTCGGTGGAGAGATTTGATCAGTTTGAGACCTATTTCGACACATATATTACACATCAGCAACAGCAGCACGACCAGGACATGGCCTGGTTTGGGACACAGTTTGCTACGCTCTCCAGTTACTTTTAGCAGCCACCACCACCACCACCATCTCTGTCTGATGTTCAGGGTCCCTCATTTTACTAATTTTAGTTTCCATTTTCTGTAGTTTGTTTTTTCTTTTGTTTTAGTTTCTGTTATGTTTTTTATTTGTGTTATGTTGTGTTTCCCTCCTTTTTGTGTTGTCAAAAGAGGGAGTAGTTTGATATATCTTGTATTTTGAATTCTAGAACTCAATGAACTGCTTTTTCTTCATGCTATTTTTACTGGATTGCCATAACAACTTTGAATTCTTTGTTTGTGTTTGCCATCATCAAAAAGGGGGAGATTGTTACGAATCTGAGATCATGGATTAGACTTTTGATGTTAGCAAACATTCATGTTTTTCTATGACTGTCTTGCCTACTAATTTTCAGGACCACAAGACTGAATGCAACTCAAGCCAGCTCAAGATCGGGTAGATTTAGGTTGAGTCAAGTCAGTATTTTTTCCTTTCTTGAGTCAATTGTAAAAGTGGTTATTGATGCTAAGTAACCTTGCACACACACACTTGAGGGGTTTTCTGAGTTGTTCTATTTTGAGTACATCGGCCTAGACAATATTCATATCGGCTAGGACGATCCAACTAAAAACAGAAACCCTAATTAGATCATCCTAGTTAAGCAGCCGTCATTAAGCAAATTGTCCTGGACGATAGGCTCAAATAAAAAAGAATCAGCCACCGTGATCATTTTAGGTATTCTTTATTTAAAATTATTGGCCAGGACGATCTATAAATCTGCTTGGACGATACAACATAATTATGCCTAAATTAGTCTGGTAATTATGGAAAGCAATTAAGGTTGGTATATACGATCACATCGGCCTGGCCAATGATAGAATTGGCCGGGACGATGTCCTGGACGATTGACATCGGCCAGTATCTATTCTGGGTGATGTTCAGGATGATTGTACTCGAATTTGAAATAATCGGCTAGGATGATATTGTATCGGCCTGGATGATGTAACCAATTTTCTTCTGATCATCCCAAATCGTCCCGGCTGATTGAGCTTATTTTGTACTGATCGGCCAGGACGATATTCCTATTGTCCTGGACGATAAAATTGGTTCTTGAAATTCTATTTAAAGGACTATAATTTTCTCATGCAAAAGACCTTGAGTGCTGCTATCTTGACCTGAGAGAGCCTTGATAGAGGGAGAAAGAGAGAGAGAGAGAGAGAGAGAGAGAGAGAGAGAGAGAGAGAGAGAGAGAGAGAGGAACTTATGAGGGGGAGTTTGTGAGAGGGTTCACAAAGGTTGCTCAAAGCAAGCCAAGTCGTCATCTCCGTTCTTCGTCCTTCGTCATTGGGAGGTTCTTGGGAGGTCTACTTCAACAAAAGGTCCGAGTTCTCTGCCCGCTTCAGGAGGAAGCAAAAGGAGTCGGTTCTCTGCCGCACCGGGGTTGGTGAAAAGGAGTCTGTTGTAAAGGCTTCTCCGCCTAGTTGTGGGAGCTAAAGGAGAGACACTTAGTTAGTGCAATACTCGGAGGGTGCCTCCGAGGAGTGGACGTAGGTCAAGGATTGACCGAACCACTATAAATCCGGTGTGATTTTTCTTTATTTTTCTTCCGCGTTTATTTATTTTTGCACTCTGATTTCTGTTGTGTTTTTTGTTTTAATTTTTTGCTTTGTGCTAAAGAATTTTTTTTTAAATACCAATTCACCCCCCTCCCTCTTGGTTAGCCTCGAGCTAGTTCTTAAGGGCTTAACATTCCTAACGAACTTTCACATACTTGATGGAGGCCTGATGAAGATTTAAAAAACCCCTCTAGAGAGCCATTCTGGAAAAAATAGAGAAGTGCACATCTGATATACAACCTTTTACCCATTGAAAAATAAAATCAGGGAACTTTTTTTGCTTTATCCTATTCAACAAAAAAAACACGAGAGACTAAATTAAAGGCCTTCATAATGTCAAGCTTGGCACATAACAGATTATGTGGAGATTTAAATTATCTCAGAACTTCAGAAGCTAGAATAATGCTGTCAATTGAGCTTCTTTTTTGAATGAAACCACCTTAGTTTTTATGGATAATGAAAGTTAAGATCGATTTAAGCATGTTAGCAAGTAGTTTATTCATAAAAATATAAAACACATTACATAGATCTAAAATAAGAAATATTGGAAACTTGAGAACCCTTTGTGATTAATGTAAAATCTGTGGCTTTTAACCCTTTACGTAAGTGACTGGTGATATAAAAAATTTTAACAACATTACACACTTGAATCCCAAAGGAGAGTTTGTAGAACTCAAAAGTAAATCCATCTAGTCTAGGAGTAGAGTCACATTGACCTTCAAAAATTATAGCTTTGATCTCTTCATTAGAGAAGGGAGCCACTAAAGAATTAAGTAAGCCAGAAGAGACTAACTCACTAGCGAGAATGCAATAATTATGCTCATTAACAAGCTTAGGAGAGTTATATTGATCTTGAAAATGTTGAATAAATCCGCAACAATATCATGATGATTGGAGGGGTGGTAATTTGCTTCATGACATTTCTGTTTTTTCTAGCTCTAATTTTAGCATACAGGAAGTCAAGATCTTCTTCTCCATTTGTTAAACACTTTGCTTTAGCTCTTTGAGAGATCCAAATAGACCAAGAGGATTGCATGATAGTCAGCTTATCACTAATTAATTTCAGATAAGCATTTAAATTTTGATCCAAAGGAAGATTTTGAAGCTCATAGAGGAATTGATGTTGTCTCTTTTTAACTCAAGAATAGTGCTAGAAAAAAAGTTAGAGGAATTCCAATTCCTTCCCTTAAGGGAACTATTCAAATTATGTAAGAAGTGATAGAATGAGGCAGTCGAATTGCAGGAAGTAGGCCTAACAAATGCGTTAATCACATCCTCCTAGAAACCATCCATATGAACCCATAAATTTTTAAATAAGAAACTAGATGGTTTCTTTTTCAATAGGAGAAGCAAACATGATCAATGGGGAATGATCAAAATATAAAGGTGGAAGCACTTTATAATAAGTAGACGAAAATTATCAAGCAAAGAAGAATTCACCAACATTCTGTTTAATTTAATGTGAATGGGAAGCTCTACCCTTTGATTAAACTGAGTATAAAAGAGGCCAACATAAGCTAGTTCAAGAACACCACAATCATAAATAACCTTGTTAAGTTCCCCTAACATGCCAGACTGCAAAGGGTTACCACCAGCTTTCTCAGATTCGATCCTATAGTAGTAAAAATCACCCATAATAATCCAGGGATGAGAGGAATCAGGCACTAAATCCCTCAAATGGTCCCATGGAAATTTTCTATCCTCTACATCATTAGTTGCATAAATGATTTTTTTGGGGGTGGGGGGAGCCTGAAGAAAGAATGTCATGAATGACTTGAGAGGATATAAAGGAGGGAGAGAGAGAGAAGTGGAAAGAGTCCCATTTCAGCCAGATCCTACCGGGAGTAGAACAATTGAAATTATTGCAGTTACTCTCATTCTTGAAAAGTAAATGAGAGTTAATAAACCAAGGGTCTGATTCAACAGAAAGATGAACCTTTGCTTCTAAGCTACCAAGCATCTTCATATTTTAAGAACTCACAGGCTCCTTACAAGCCCTCTCCTTGTCAGGGCTATTGAACCCCTAATGTTCCAACAAGCTAAAGAAGGCATATGTATTAGGATTTGGAAGATTTGGCCTTCTTGGCTGATTTAACTCTGGTGTATTTTATAGGAGATGAGGATTGAACATTGGATAAGACCTGATTAGAGGAAGGAATATTCATCTGAGGGCAAGTATCAAGGAAGTTGACTTTGGTTGGGATCTCCTCAGGAGACTGGGATGAAAGGTCTCCCATTAATAGAGAAGCAAACTTGTTGGATATTGGCACTATAGGAGAAAAAAGAATTGGTGACTGAGAATATTGGTTGGTGGATGAAGTTTCCTCTATTAGAAAATTTAGGATTGGGATAATAGGGTCCTTATCCAGGAAGGAGTTTAGTGGAGGTGAAGGATTATATGTTTCACCTGATGACGCAATAGTAAGCAAGGTTGTGGGAGGAGAATTAGTGACGACACTAATTAGAATATGGGGAAAGGGAGGTTGGGAAGAGGAGTTTGGGTTTCAAAACTACGGATTCTGGCTAGTGCTCCTACCTCTGGTCCTCAAAGGAGGGGGCACAACAAGTTTAGGATTAGGATTGGATGAGCATAACGAATAGGGGTAAACTAGAGATCTACACAATTCACATTAAGATGGTTTCCAATGGTAAATCACTTTGAGAAGGATATCTTCACCATCAAGATGCAAAGGAATTTCATCCGAACGAGCGGATTCTTAAGATATTTGAACACACACCATCGCGAATGTTAATTGCGATCTCGTGGTAGTGAGGGAGTCTATAGACATGGGGATGTCAATGAAACTAGAGATATTGGAGATGCCCATCGGGGTCCATAAGGCCAGAGGTAAATCTATAATTTTTATCCAAAGGGGGATGATAGAAGATTCATCCCACTTATGTTTGAACTCAGGCGACCATTTTTTAACTATGAAAGGTTTTCCTAACAAGAAGTACGACCCACCCAACCAGACCATGTCAATATTTTCAGGGGAAGTGAATTTTAGCAAGAAGAACCCATCCGCTAGTGAGAGTAAAGAGAACGAACCTTTCAGGGTCCAAATCTTCTTCATGGCAGCCAGGAGTCTCTTGTAATAAGGCCAATAAGGATAAAGACAAGAGATAAGAGCCCTGAGATAGATCGTCAGCCGAAAAAGCTACCTTTTGCCTCAGAGGGACAAAAGAAATCGGAAATCTTCATGGTTAGGAATAGGCGAGAAGGGATTGTTTGCCCAAGACGCAACGGGGTGAACCAGGTGAGAGCCCAAAATAGAAGAGCTAGGGAGAGGAGGGAAGTCATTTGAATTAAGGTTCATCGCGTTGATGGAGAACTTCTCCCGAACAGGAAGAGTCAGCGTTGGCGTGAGAGATCAGAAAACCCTAGAAACTTCAAACGAAAAATCCAGAATCTAACTTCTACATCAAATTAAGTTTGCAAATTCTTATCAATTACATGAAATTAATAATAAAAGTATATTGATTTGAGGACTGGAACAGCACTTCTCAACCAATTTAAAATCAATTGTTTCTAACAATATTTGCAATTTACTCATGAGGCACATACAAACATGCGGCTGGAAACCAAACGCCTTTTTTTTTTTCCGCTAAACTCCAACAATCTCCTCCTCCGTTGCACCAGGTCTTGACTTGTCATCCACAGTTCTCCCACGCCTTCCCCTCAACTGAGCCACCCAATCCACCTCTCCTATCCAGAGCACCAAAACAATCACCAATCCACACACAAACCCCGCCGCCGCATTCAACTTCATCGACACCGCCGCACATACCAGCATAATAAAGGACTCCTTTTTGCTTCCCATATCCCTCGACGCCATTGCCAACTCGACCCCAGAAAACACCAACAACACCCCCAGTAACCCCACCGGAAATTGTTTCAATATCATCACAAACGAGTTACCAAACACCAATCCCAAAACCATCTTCCCTGCCGCGAGAAACATAACCGACAACCCGCTTCGGCCGCCGAACCGGTACTGCCCGGCCAGCCCACCGGCCCCGTGACAAACCGGCATCGCACCAAACCAGCATCCGACCCAATTCATCAGCCCCACGCTGACCGAAACCGCCGCCGCCGAAACCTCTTGGTCGGGAAACAGGTCCCCAGAAAGTTTGCAGACGGCAATCACCGAATTCAGGATGGAAAGCGGGATTTGCGGGATTGCTCCACGAAAGAATCCGACTTTCCAGTCTTCCCGCGTGATGGTAATGACGCGAAGGGGGGCAGGGCCGAACTTAAGGTGTCGGAGAACAGACGCGTCGCGGATGAAACAGAGGATGAAGCCGACGAGGAAGACGATGAGCGCAGAGGGGACAAGGCGTCGCCTTTCGTTTCCGGTGCCGGAAGAGAGGAGGATAAAGAGGAGGGCGGAGAGCGCGAGGAGGAGGCCGTCGGGGCCGAGGAAGGGGCGCGGGCCGGAGGTCTTTCCAGATGGGAGGTCTTGGCTGTACCTGATGTAGGAGACGGCGGAGAAAGCAAAGGAGAGGCCTTGGGAGAGCTGGACGCCGCGGACAACGGGGAGAGGGAGGAGACGGTAGAAGAGGGACATGAGACCGGTGGCTCCGAGGATTAAGAGGGTGGAGGCGGTGCAGAGACCGGCGGCCATGATTTGGGGAATGGAGAGGTGGGAAGAAGGCGAGATGGCGACGGCGGCGATGGATTTCATTGGTTGAACGGGCATGGGGATGCCAAAGAGGAGGCCGGTGATGGCGTTGTATAGAGCCGTGAAGATGAGGGTGGTGCCGAGGTCGAGGCCGTTGACGAGAGAGAGGGCGAGGACAATGGGGATGTAAGTTCCAAGGTCGCCGACAGCGCCGCTGAGTTCGGACCAGAGGGTTGTTTTGAGGCGGAAGCTGGAGGAGAGCGATGGGAAACGGGGGCAGAGGGGACGACGGAGCTGGTTGGAGTCGTCCAGGAGGGAGGAGTCGCCGGGGGCGGCCGGATCCATGGATGCGGTGTGGTGATGCAGGATGGGGCGGGGCTTGAGATTTTTTGGTTTCAGTGATTTGTTGGATCGATTAGATGTAGTGGCCTTGAGTGGCGGACAGTGACATGATTAATCAACGTGACAAGAGATCCGACCTTATCGGTAACATACAACTTTGACGGCACGGCTTACGGCCTCCTCTGATTACATTTTTTAGTGCACATTCAATTTAAAACAGCAAAATAAAATTCTTTTATCTGTTTGAAAGAATTACTTCCATCAAATCACGTTAATAATAAGGATAAGTTTTAAAATGAATTCGTTTAATAATATTTTAGGTAAAATTAAAATGAAAAAATATATTTAAATGATACAAGTTATTTAGACTTCGTTTGGGATGACTTTCTTATTGTTTCTTAAAATAATTTTTTAGTACAAACAATTTTAATTTTTTAGCTAAAAAGCTGATTTAAAAAGAAATAAGAAAGCCGTCTCAAACGAAGCCTTAGATGATGTTGCAACTAGCTATGCGATTGAATGACGTGGAAGGGTTGAGGGGGTCGAGCGGGTAGAGACGCGGGTTTGTTAAAATGAACTTAACATATATGAAGGTTTTCCTTTTGATTCGACCTTCCTGTAGCAAATCAGTATAATTGTATACATACATAAGAGTCACTCAAGATGATAATAATCAAGCCGTTAATATGGAATCTTGCTGGACGACTGAGATGGAGTTGGTACTTTTCTGCACTTGAGTGTTTCGGCTACTGCTGTCAGTAAGCAGAGGTAATGCTTTGTGTTGTGATAGTGATATGTACTCAACAGTGGAGCAGTTGGAGTTGTGACCGTTATCAGCCTCCCTCAAATTAATGATCCTTAAGCGAAGTGTTAATTTGACTCTAAGATAAAGAAATCGTTTGATCGGTAAGCCTTTTATAAATATGTCAGCTGGTTGATCAGTTGTTGCAATATGATGAACAATAATGGTGTTAGGTATTATTCCAGATTTTTTAGGTTTGTTTTTATGTATAGCTTTTGTGTAGCTATTTTGTATAGCTCTAGGTTCCTATTAATAGGCCTTTTAGTTTTGTATTAGGGGCAGCCAAGGAATAAAGGAATTTTACATTGTTGGCTCACGGTCCCCCTCTCCTCTCCCTCCTCTCTCCCTCTCTTGATCTTGCAAGAAGATCAAACAAGATCTTCCTCCTTATTTCTACAATTTGGTATCAGAGCCCTAGTGGCGATCTTGAAGGGAGAAGGATCTAGCGCCTGGGATCTTGATCGGAGTGCTGTCGTTAGCGACGCCTTCTTGTTTTCCCGACTGGTTCTGCCTTGACGAAGAAAGATTGACGAGAGCAAGGAAGGGAGAAGGTCGAAGGAGTTCAAGACGGGCCTCTCACGGCACTTGGGGAAGATTAGATTCGGCTTGAGGCGGGAGAAGGAAGAAGAATCAGAAAGCTCTGGGTTGTGCGGTCCAACAGGAATAAGAGGTTTGAGGTTTTCACGTGCGTGAGAGAAGAGTACGAGCTGCTTGTGCGTTGGGAAGAAGAAAAAAAAACAAATGCCTCGTTTTGCCTCATTTTAACGCAAGCAGGAGCGGATAGAAGCGGATGCGCGTGTGGCCGGCTATGAACGGTGCCAAATCGCAAGGCATGTCACTGTTGCAGGCGGCATGAATTATACGGGCATGATCCGATGTTTTGTCCGAAATCTTGAACAGTTGGATCTCACGGAGGCCTGATTTTTTGTTTGATCTTGAATCAAGTTTCGATCAGTCTTGACTAGCTTGAAAGTAAGACTTATTCTTGATTTGAATATCGATTCAGATTTTTAAAGAAGAGATTAGATCTTCTTTGTGGTGGAGTTTTGGACTTCAGGTGGAGTCCGGGAGACACTGAGGTAGTGTTGGCTGTTCTTGGAGAGCAGGGTTGAAAGTGCGGGGCGCTTGGAGATGCGAGGCCGTGCGGTGCACGAGGAGCCCGCATAGGAGCACGGGGCACTGGTGACGGGCGGAGCGCAGGTGAAGGCGTAGGGCTCGATGCACGGGTGGATACGTGTAGGATGTGGTCGGTGACAGACCACATGAGTGCAAGGCGCAGGGCATGCGCACTGAGGCGCAGAGTGCTGGTGGATGCACAGGGCGCGCAAGCCGGGCTAGGGGTGCTCGGGATTGGCTGCGTTGGACGCAGTGCGATAGAAGATCTATCGGGAGGTGGAGCTCGAATGTCGGTGGACGCTTTTGGCGGAGGAGACCGACATGATCATTCTTTGGCTGTTCTTTAAAGAACAGTGGCTATCTTTTATTTTGTAAAATCTGGACTAAGGGGGTGATTGTTAGGTATTATTCCAGATTTTTTAGGTTTGTTTTTATGTATAGCTTTTGTGTAGCTATTTTGTATAGCTCTAGGTGCCTATTGATAGGCCTTTTAGTTTTGTATTAGGGGCAGCCAAGTGAATAAAAGGAATTTTACATTGTTGGCTCATTGTCCCCCTCTCCTCTCCCTCCTCTCTCCCTCTCTTGATCTTGCAAAAAGATCAAACAAGATCTTCCTTCTTGTTTCTACAAATGGCATTCGACTTAATGCATTCCCGAATATAGTGATGATCTATTTCAATGTGCTTGGTTCTAGCACGGAAGACAAGGTTGTTTCCTAGAGATATAGTTGAAATATTATCACAATAAAGTGGTGTGGGTTGTTGTAGGGAATAGTAAAAATCAGCCAGCAAGCGACGAAGCCAAATAATCTCTGTTGCGGCGGAGGTAAGAGCTCTATATTCGGATTATGTAGATGATCTCGCTACAGTGGCTTGCTTTTTGGTGCTCCAACTGATGAGTGTCGAACCAACGAAGATACAAAATCCTGTTGTGGATTTTCGATCATGCTTATTGTTGAGATTCATTCACTATGAATTAGGATGTTTAACCTAAGCTTATGTCCCAAGGCTATCCAAGAGGGGGAGGGGGGGGTTTAAAATTATCCCTCTTGAGTATGTTGAACCGAAAATAAACTATAATGAATTTTTTCTTAAACAAAATTTTCAACCACAATTTTTATAACAAAATAAAATGCGGAAAATAAGAAGCAGTAAAAATAAAAGACATAAAATTTATAGTGGTTCGGTCTAAACCAGACCTACATCCACTCCCCAGAGGCACCCTCCGAGTATTACACTAATACCACTAGTGACTCTCCTTTAGCACCCACAGCAAGGCGGAGAAGCCTTTACAAAAACACTTTCCCCCACTACCCGGTGCGGCAGAGAACCGTCTTCCTTTTACTCTTATCCCCAGTGTTGGCAGAGAACCGTCCGTCCTTTCACACTCTCCTAGTGTGGGCAGAGAATCCTTCGTCCTTTCACACTCTCCTAGTGTGGGCAGAGAACCCGCAGCTGTTCACACTCTTCAAGTGTCGGCAGAGAACTAAATCTCCTTGACAGATCTTCTTACAAGAATTCTAGAAGGAAGAAAGAAAAGAGTGAAGTAATCCCAAATCACAAGTAGAGATTCTTATCTTTGAACACCAAGCGAAGCCTTCACGCTCCAGTAGTAGGAATCCTCCTTTGAATGCACTCTCACACTCTCTCCTTGACTCTTCTTTCAATAGGCACAAAGATCAAATGGCAAAAAGATTGGGTGGCAGTCTAAATTGGATTATATATAGGAGAGACAAGAAAAATCATCCAAAATTGCAAATTTTTCAAGTCAACACGAAATGAATCGTCCCGTTCGATAGTGGATCGTCCTGGATGATTTTAATTAAAGTGTCGGAAACGATCCTAATGAATATTGGTACGAACTATGTTCGTACACGATCATCATCCCGTACGAACTAGGTTTGTTCGGTACGATCAGTTATATCATGGGTCGGTTCCCAAATATCTGCATGGACGTAACCAACTTAGGTAAGTCGGTTCACATCATCTTGGGACGAATAGGACTTCATCCGTACGAAATTTTTACAGAGAGCAACTCGTCCTGGCACGATAATGAACTTCGTCTGAACGAAATTTTTACAGAGAAGAATTCGTCCTGGGACGATTTGGATTTTGTCTGGACGAAATTTTTACAGAGAAGAAATCGTCCTGGCATGATTATAGATTTCGTCTGAATGAAATTTTTACAGAGCCTAACTTGTCCTGGGATGAAAATAATTTCATCCTAGGACGAAAATAATTTCGTCCTGGATGATCAGGACTTAGAAAAATTTCATCCAACTCCTGTTCATTCCATTGCTCTTACAGGGAGAAAACTGACCTAATCGTCCCGTACGAATTATGTTCGTCCCGTACGATTAGTACAAATTTTGTAAGATCTCCTTAAGTAAGTGTGTGTGTGTGTTTTTATTCACTAAATTACAATCACTCTCTCTTAATTCAAGAACGATTTAAAGCTTCAATTTGTAAAGAATTGTATGCTGAATTTGATTTGAAGTCTTCATAGTTTGGAGTTCAATTTTCTTGAAATGTTAGTACACACAAGAGCAAAAACAAATCTTCTAAAAAGTGTTAGGAGATAACTACACATAAAACAATAATATTTGAAATCATCAAAATATACAAGTTGCAAAAATGTAATATATGCAAATAGCAACTTTCTTAACAATCTCCCCCTTTTTGATGATGGCAAAATAACTATTGTTTGTAGGATTGCAAATTCTAAGAATCTCCTAAACTCCCCCTGAATTGATGAAAGCATGAAAATAAGGAGGCATTGATTCAAAAATTTTTTTTTTTAATTTTATACAAAATAAAATAACAACATAATCACAAAAACAAAATAAACACAAGATACAAGGCTCGCAAGACACAATTCAGGACTCACAAGATACAAAATAAAACAACAACATAATCACAAAAATAAAATAAACATAAATACTAACAAAAGATACAAGACTCGCAAGACACAATTCAAGACTCACAAGACACAAAATAAAACAACAACATAATCACAAAAATAAAATAAACACAAATAGTAACACAAGATACAAGACTCGTAAGACACAATTCAGGACTCAAAAGACACAATTCAATAAACAATTTTTTCCCCTTTTTGACAACAGCAAAAAGTGAAGAAAAACAACTTGGAATGAAAGCAGAGATATGAAAATCATTTGATAAGGTAATCCTAACAGTGATTGAAATATGTTATGCAAATAAAATTAAAATACTAGGCAAATCATAGAGATTCATATAATTTAAGAAGTGATATAACATAGATAATAAAAGAATTTATCAAAGACATGAGTCAGTTTAGACATTAAAATAGAGAATATCAATGCAATAAGGATGAATGAAAAATTGTATATTTCAAATTTCAATATCAATTATAAATGAACATAAGATCAATTTGAATTAAGAGATTAAAATAGTTTGAAAAGAAATAACTACCACATGTAGCGCTTTGCGCTTCTTTTTTCGTAGTAGTGGCATATTTTTGTGCATTATTTTTATTTTGGGCTTATTTGTGCCTCTTTTTTACATTGCGAACCTTTGCGCATTCCTTTTGATTTTTTATTGTACTTTTACACAATTTGCAAGAGTAAATTATTCTTTCCAAAAATAATAATCTAAAATTTCAAATATCTCTAAGTGCATAAATAATGATTGATAAGTAAAATATAAAATAAGAAAACATCGCAGTTGCAATAATAATATTAATAATAATACAGTCTAAAGAAGAGACATGAAATTGATAAATCTAATAATATCAAGTTATAAACAAAACTTAAACTTAGAATAACTTGATTTTCTAATGGATTTAATTTTTCTTGCAATTTAGGTTATAGCACGATTAAGATTAAAAATCTGATGATTTACATAAAGTCTAACAAACATTTCAAAAGTAAATTTAAATCAAAACACAAGAACTTATATTGATATCATTTCAAATATTACAATGATTCATTCAAGATATTAATACAATAACTAAAATAAAGAAGAAATACATCAAACTACAAAACAACAACTAACACATAAACCATAACAACACAAACACAAAATAGAAAGTGCAAAAATCACTCGGACGGTCCCTGATCTGGAGGAGGAGGAGCACCACCAAAGAGGTTAAAATATGTAATCATCATAAGTACATTGGTACTAATATCATTCATTTGCTCCCTCATATAGCCCATGTCATGTTGATATTGAGCAGCTTGCTGTTGTAAATGAGTCTCAATTTGATCAAGGCGATGATCAAAATGAGTCTCTAACTGATCAAATCTTTGAACCAAATTCTAATAATTTGATTCATTTGCAGGAGCAGGTGCACCTTCAGGCTCTTATTCTGTATCACTAATGACATGTGCTTTTCCTGATTCCTCCTTGAAGATCACTATAAATGATCCATCATTGTAATAGAGCGGTTCTTCATATTCTTGATCAGGATAAACCAAATTATACTTCTTTTACAGAACATAGGAAACTAAGTGTCCAAAAGCAATATTCCTTTTTCTTTTATGTTATGCATGGTCAATTTCAGAAAGCCCATAAAGGTAGTCAAGAATAAGTTGGGCTTCATCTATAGGTTTATTGCTCATGATTAAGAAGGTCACCATGGAAAGAAGTGGGATAATATTGATTTTATCACCAGCTTTCAGAATGATTGAAGTTCTAAGAACATGCTGGATGATGCGTGCATTACGGACAAGACCAGATACCCTAGCCACATGCTCAGTTAAACCATTTCCTCTAATCACCCTATTGATTTCATACAATTTATATGTATCATTGGTGATTAAGGTATGGGATCTAGTTCCCTCAGTCCTTAAATTTAGAAAAGCTCCTAAGTTGTGTTTAGTGATTTCAACTTTCTGTTTGAAAACAAAGAAGCGAATCACAGAGTGGTCAGAATTGAAGGACATATTGGCTAGTAAGTAGTGGAAGGTTTCTTTGTTATAGATGTGGACCAGAGTAAGGATAAATTGAAACTGAGTTGAAGCAAATAAATGCATTACCTTAAAGGTAATATCTTCTTGAATTAAAATTTGGGGAGTGATTTTGGCAGAAGCAAATCTAGGAAAAGAATCCTCATTTGCTTTGGATAGAAAGTTTTCGGACGAATTCCTATGTGGCTTCTTGACCAAAACTTTTTGACGCTTGCTTGAACTGGCCATTTGAAAATGATCTAGAGTGAGAAAGTAGTTGAAAGCGATGTTTAGAGAGTGACAATTGAGTTAAAAAGACCGCCTATAATTAAAAATGATTCATTCATACCAGATGAAAATAATTCGTCCAGTACAAAATTTTCGATCGTCCCGTACGAAAAATATTTCGTACAAATGATCTAATATGACCAAAATGAAATGGTTTTTCGTAATCAACGCGACTTATGAAGCATCCTTTCGTACAGACTTTTGACTAGTCTGATCGTACAAACGAACACGTGTTCGTCCTAGGACGATCTGAACTTATATCATTTTAATGGCAGTTGAAACTGTCCCCTACATCGAACCGACATGTGTCCGTTCAGACGAACTAAAGGTTTGTATAGATGAAGTTCATATTAATAACTGTCTTATCCATTCAACTGCTCCATTCATTTGTCTCGTCGTTTGAAAAATATTTCATTCCCGACGATCGTGACGATCATACAGACGAAGTATATTAAAACTGCACTTAAAACGGTTCAAAATCCCATAGTTTGTCATACTACACAAATCGTCCCGTACGAAATGATTTGGTCCCGAACGATGATGACTTAAAAAAATTTTTTGCTCTCAAACAAAAAACTACTATTAAAAAATAAAACAAAACAAAATAAATACCAAAAACAACGAAGAAGCACATACTCTAAAAGGAAAAATCACACAAATAAAATCATAAACACAAAAAAAATATTTAATTAATAAACAAACATCAATGTTACAAGAACATTTTTATTTAAGCATTTAAATCAATCACACCAAGCCTTGTTCTTAATGCACTGAAAATATCAAAGGCTAAAGGTTTTGTAAAAATGTCTGCAAGTTGATTTTCAGTTGTAACATGAATGAGTTCAATTTTTTCCTTGGATACATGATCCCTTATGAAATGATGCCTTATGTCTATGTGTTTGGTTCTTTAATGTTGAATAGGATTTTTAGAAATACAAATAGCACTAGTGTTATCACAATAGATTGGAATAGTGCTTATAGACAATCCTAAATCAATCAACTGTTATTTCAACCAAAGTACTTGTGCCACACAACTTCCTAATTTAATCCACGCCTAGTCCTTACACCCTCACTAAGTTCACCTATAATCAATTCCCTTGCGTGATTTTTAGAAAATCTCAAATCTCTAGGCAAAGGGTTTTCTATTTCCAAATTTTCTTCTACATTTTCTTCCAAGTTCAATTTATCAATCTTTTGGGAGTTAATCTCAATTTCATCTTCTATAATATTTGGCTCTTTCATATTTTCAGATTCATCAAATACAATATGTGTGATCTTTTCAATTACTAAAGTTCTTCTATTGAATACTCTATAAGATTTTCCAACACTTGAGTATCCAACAAAAATTTCTTCATCTGATTTTAGATCAAATTTTCTTAAGGCAGATTTCCATTGTTATGAATGAACACCTTGCAAAATAAAATATGCAAATGAGACAAATTAGGTGTTCTCCCTTTTAGCAACTCATAGGGTGTTTTATTCAATTTAGATCTTACATTTACCCTATTCAGAATATAACATGTTGTGCTAACCTCCTCAGCCCAAAAATATTTAGGAAGTGAATATTCTGCTAACATTGCTCGGGCGGCTTCTATTAATATTTTGTTTTTCCTTTCGACTACCCCATTCTGCTGAGGGGTTCTAGGTGCAGAAAAATTGTGATCAATTCATTTTTCCTTACAAAATTCTTCAAATCTCTCATTTTCAAATTCTCCTCCATGATCACTTTGAATAGAAATAATTTCACACCCTAATTTCCTTTGAATCCAAGTCGAAAAATTTCTAAATTCCTCAAATGATTCACTCTTATGAAATAGAAATCTAACCCAAGTGAATCTTGAGTAATCATCCACAATCACAAATCCATATACCTTCCCTTCTAGACTCACAGTTCCAACTGGTCCAAAAAGATCCATATGTAAAATTTCCTATGGTTTATTAGTTCTAAGATCTTTATTGGAATGAAAAGAGGACTTCACCTGCTTTCCTAATTAACATGCATTACAAAGGTGATCCTTAGTAAATTCTAGTTTTGGTATACCTCTCACTAAATTCTTTTGGGTAATCCTCCTAAGATTTTTCATGCTAGAATGACAAAGTCTCCTATGCCAAAGCCATGACTCATCATATACAGTTTTCAAATAAAAAGCAGTAGAAGCTTGAATGCAATTTAAATCTAGCATATAAATATTATTTACCTTTTTTCCATTCAAAACATCTTTACCATTTACGCTTAATATGCAGCTAGTAGGAATAAATTTTACACAGTAACCTTTATCACATAGCTGACTTATACTTAACAAATTATGTTTTAAGCCTTCAACCAATAATACATTGTCTATTAAAAAATTCTTTAAATTTCCAATCATACCTGTCCCAACCACCTTCCTTGTGATATTATCTCTAAGTGTAACCTTGCCTCCACTCCTAGATTCCAGCGTTATGAATTGAGCAGTATCTCCAGTCATGTGCTTTGAACATCCACTGTCCAGGTACCATATGCTCTCACGAGGTCTTGTGTGAGAGAGACCCTACAAAATTATCAAACGTTAGACCTGGGAACCCAAACAAGTTTGGGTTCACCTTTTAGCAATTTATAATCAGATTCATGTATGATATATCTAGGTTTATGCATCTTAGGTCTTCACACCAAATTAGTTTTTATCTTCAAAGTACAGGTGTGAGCTATATGTCCAAACAATCTATAATTATTACATTTTACTTTAGGAAATGGATTCCTAAATCTTCTAACATTCATTTGTCTTTTCAGGGATTGCATAAATTTAGGATACAGAATAAGATTAGTAAAATCTTCAACTTTAGGTGGTATCCTATTATCATCGAAAGCTTTTATCGTTAATTTGTAAAATGAATTCATATCTTCCAATATTCGATTTGTATAATTAGTTTTATAAAGTTTGCTCTCAAATTCATCCTTAAAATTCTTAAAATCTTTCTCGAGTTCTATATAGGATGATTTTAAATTCTCATGATTTTTATTCAAGTCATCAAACTCATCAAGTAATTTCATGTGGTTGTTATCAATCAAAGCATGATATTTCCTAAGGATTTCATGTTTCTTTTTAAGTTCTTCAAATTCTAGACTTAGCTTAGCATGGATTTTCTTCATTTTTCTATATGCATCATGCATGTGTTCAGAAATTTCAAATAATTCATCATAAGTTAAGTCACATACCTTTTCTTGATCTAAGTGATCAAGACTGTCAGCCATTAAGCAAAAATTAGTGACTTCCTCTTCTTTTTTAGTCTCTGATGAATCTGAAGCTGAGTCTGCCCAGAAAGCTTTTTGAAACTTCTTTCTCCCCTTTTTTACAGTAGGTTTCTCCTCTACCTTTTCCTTGTTAGGATTGGCTTTGAGTTTAGGGCAATCCATCTTTATATGTCCAGGTTTCCTGCACTCATAGCAAATAACATCATTTGAAATCTTGATATTTCTATAGAATTTACATCTATTCCATTGCTGGCATTTCTTCTTATTCCTCTTCAGAAAGCTCCTGAATTGTTTAGTCATCAATGCGATTTCTTCTTCATCATCAGGTTTCGAGTGTTCACTCTCAAACTCTTCCACATTCAGTGCTATGTTCTTCTCCCTTCGTGGTTCACCTGCATCAATCTTTCTTTGGCTAACTCCTTGCTCGTAAGCAATAAGCGAACCAAGAAGATTGTCAATAGAATAAATGTTTAAATCCTTAGACTCTGTATTGCAGTAATTTTAGCATTATAAGCAGTAGGTAAACAATGAAGAATCTTATTAACAATTTCAGCATTCGTTAGTTCCCTACCAAGTGCATGCAAAGAGGTGACTATTTGTGTGAATCTTGTGTACATATCAGAAATGGATTCATTTAGTTTCATGCGAAATAATTCATAATCATGAAACAAGATATTGAGCCTAGATTATTTAACCTCATTAGTCCCCTCATATGTTATACAAAGTCTATCCCATATGTCCTTTCCACTTTTGCAAGTGAAAAACCACATGTAGTCTTCTGATTTTATAGCACAAAAGAAACTATTCAAGTATTTGACGTTTAGTTGTGCTAAGTCACATTCTTCTACTGTCCAATCTGCAAAAGGTGTTTCAACTCTAATTCTATCAACTAATCTAGTTGGTTTTGTATATCCTTACTAGACTAAAATTCATATATGATAATCAAGTGACTGTAAGAAAATAGACATGCATGTTTTCCAAAAATCAAAAGGTATATTGTCAAACAGTGGAGGTCTAGTAATAAAGTAACCCTCAGGTGTGTTTCGGTTTTCAAATGTAGACATTTACATTAATCAAAAAGTAGTCTAAACTTATGATTTTAAAAAAATGCTCTAATACCACTTGTTGAGATTTGTTCACTATTAATTAGGTTGTTAGACCTAAGCTTATGTCCCGAGGCTATCCGAGAGGGGGGGGGGGGGGGGGGTGAATTGGTATTTTTTTTAAAAAATTATCCCTTTTGAGTATGTTGAACCGAAAATAAACTTTAAAGAATTAAAAAAAAAATAAAAAATTTCAACCACAATTTTAATAACAAAACAAAATGCGGAAAATAAAAAGCAGTAAAAATAAAAGACACAAAATTTATAGTGGTTCGGTCTAAACCAGACGTACATCCACTCCCCGGAGGCAGCCTCCGAGTATTGCACTAATACCACTAGTGACTCTCCTTTAGCACCCACAGCAAGCCGGAGAAGCCTTTACAAAAACTCTTTCCACCACTACCCGGTGCGGCAGAGAACCGTCTTCCTTTTATGCTTATCCCCAGTGTTGGCAGAGAACCGTCCATCCTTTCACACTCTCCTAGTGTTGGCAGAGAACCCTTTGTCCTTTCACACTCTCCTAATGTTGGCAAAGAACCCTTCATCCTTTCACACTCTCCTAGTGTGGGCAGAGAACCCGCAGCTATTCACACTCTCCAAGTGTCGGCAGAGAATCGGATCTCCTTGACAGATCTTCTTACAAGAATTCTAGAAGGAAGAAAAAAAACAGTGAAGTAATCTTAAATCACAAGTAGAGATTCTTACCTTTGAATATCAAGTGAAGCCTTCACGCTCCATTAGTAGGAATCATCCTTTGAATGCACTTTCACACTCTCTCCTTGACTCTTCTTTCAATAGGCACTAAGATCAAATGGCAAAATAATTGGGTGGTAGTCTAAATTGGACTATATATAGGAGAGACAAGAAAAATTGTTCAAAATTGCAAATTTTTCAAGTCAACATGAAATGAATCGTCCCGTACGATCGTGGATTGTCCTAGACGATTTTACTTAAAGTTTCGAAAATGATCCTAATGAATATTGGTATGAACTATGTTCGTACACGATCATCATCCAGTACAAACTAGGTTCGTCCGGCACGATCAGTTATATCATAGGTCGGTTCCCAAATAACTGCATGGACGTAACTAACTTAGCTATGTCGGTTCACATCGTCCTGGGACGAACAGGACTTCGTTCGGATGAAATTTTAACAGAGAGCAACTCGTCCTGGCACGATAATGAACTTCGTCTGAATGAAATTTTTACTGAAAAGAATTCATCCTAGGACGATTTGGATTTCATCTAGACAAAATTTTTACAGAGAAGAAATTGTCCTAGCACGATTATAGATTTCATCTGAACAAAATTTTTACAGAGCTTAACTCATCCTGGGACAAAAATAATTTCATCCTGGATGATCAGGACTTAGAAAAATTTCCTCCAACTCCTGTTCATTCCATTACTCTTATGGGGAGAAAACTGACCTGATCGTCCCGTACGAATTATGTTCGTCCCGTACGATCAATACAAATTTTGTAAGATCTCCTTATATAAGTGTGTGTGTGTGTGTGTTTATTCACTCAATTACAATCACTCCCTCTCAATTCAAAGAATGATTTAAAGCTTCAATTTGCAAAGAACTGTATGCTGAATTAGATTTGAAGTCTTCATAGTTTGGAGTTCAATTTTCCTGAAATGTTAGTATACGCAAGAGCAAAAACTAATCTTCCAAAAAGTGTTAGGAGATAACTACACATAAAACAATAATATTTGAAATCATCAAAACTATACAAGTTGCAAGAATGTAACATATGCAAATATCAACTTTCTTAACATTTATCTCCTGCCCAGTTAGCATCTACATATGCTGTAAGATCTATTTTTCCTGGTATAATAGGCAAGGCAAGATGAAGAGTTCCTTGCAGATACCGTAGAATGCATTTGATCATTTGAAAATGTTTATTTAAAGGATGATGCATGTGCTGACATACTAAATTTTCTGCATAAGACAATTCAGGGCGGGTGAGCGTAAGATACTGTAATGATCCAGCTATACTCCGATACAGGTGAGGATTGGAGAAAGGTCTTTGAGAGTGAGGAGATTGATCCAGTTTGCTTGCTACAGGTGTTTGTATAGGTTTGCAGGAATTCATGCTAGCTTTATGAAGAATTGCTTTAGCATAATTGTATTGATGTAGCAAAAGACTAGAATCTATTTTGTGAACTTGCAACCCAAGGAAAGTATGTAACTGGCCCAAGTTTTTAAGCTGAAATTGCTTCTTTAAATCTTGAAGCAGTTGTGAGATTTGATGTGAAGAATTTCCCATAAGCAATATATCATCTACATAGATGAGTAAATAAATGGAGGATGTAATAGATGTGTAAACCATTAATGATGGATCTGCATCACTAAATTTAAAACCCCATTTGAGTAAATAATCTGTAAATGTGGAAAACCATTGACGAGGAGCCTGTTTGAGACCATAAATAGCTTTATTCAATTTGCAGACGAATGTAGGATTAGAGGGATCTTTAAAGCCCAAAGGTTGTTCCATACCTCCTCACTAAGTTTTCCATGTAGGAATGCATTGGAGACATCAAGCTGGTTGATTTGCCAATTCTTATGAAGTGCAATTATGAGGAAGACACGAATTGTTTGAAACTTTGTAACTGGACTGAAAGTTTCTGTAAAATTGAAACCATATTCCTGTTTATAACCTTGTGCGACAAGACAAGCCTTATATCGTGCCACAGTGCCATCTTCAGAGAATTTGGTACGAAAGAGCCATTTACTGCCGAGTATATTCATATGAGGCTGAGGAGGAATTAGTGTCCATATACCTTGTGTTTGTAATGCTTGAAACTCTTCAGACATGGCATTTCTCCAGTGAAGTTGTTTAACAACAGCTGTATAGCATGTGGGATCAACTGGTGATGTTGTGAGATGAAGAAGATTGAATATAGACCGAGGTTTAAGATGACCTGTCTGAAGACGAGTAATCATAGGATGGGTTCGAACGATTGGAGGAGGTGATGAAGCCATGGATAAAGGAGTGGAAGTAGTGGTTGGATGGATCAGAGCAGCTTGCGATGAAGTAGGTGTAGTAGAGAAGAATCTGTGAGGTGAGTTCTTTGAAGATGTTTGTAGATTTTGTGGTTGAGATGAGATAGAGGAGTACGTGGTGGGAACAAGAGTGAGTGGTGGTGAATGAGTTGTTGTAATAAGTGGAGTTGATGTAGTAAATGGAGTAGAAGATTGCTAATAGGGAAATATATTTTCTTGAAAGCTGACATGTATGGACGTGCAGACTTGGTTAATGAAAATATTATATTAGAGATATCCTTTGGATGCTTGAGAATAGCCGAGAAAGATGGATTTCATGGATTTTGGAGCCAGTTTGTGGTGTTTGTGTGCAGGTAGAAGTGGGTAGCATTGACAACCAAATACCTTTAAGAATTGATAATTTGGTTGCTGATGAAATAAATTTTCATACGGTGAGATATTAGAAAGAGTGTGAGATGGAAGTCGATTTATTAAATAAACAGTAGTTAGCGTTGCATAAACCCAAAACTGATAGGGTAGGTTTGCTTCCAGAAGTAGGGTTCTAGTCGTTTCTATAATATGTCTATGTTTTCTTTCGGCTAAACCATTTTGCTGGGGTGTATAAGGACAACTGAGCTGATGTTGTATGCCATGGTGAATTAGAAATTCCTTGAAAGTTGTATTAAGAAACTCAGAACCATTGTCGGTTCGAAAAACAATTATTTTATCACGAAATTGACTTTCAACAAGTTGTTTAAAATGTTTAAAATGATGAAACGTCTCAGATTTTTGAATCATCGGATAGAGCCAAGTGTAGTGTGAGAAGTAGAAGATAACATAATATTTAAATCCATTAAAGGAAGATATAGGAGACGGACCCCAAACATCGGCATGAACAATTTGGAGAGGTTTGGCAGTAGAAGACCCAGATAAAGTTAAGCTAGTTCTGTGACTCTTTGACTACAAACAGAAATTACAAACATACTTAGTAGATGACAATAGAGAAGCTAACTTATGATTTCTAGCTCCAATGAGTGTTGTAACAACAGCATGTGGGTGTCCAAGCCGTTGGTGCCAGATTGAGGGAGTTGAGGAGGATATGAATGCTGATGTGGATGGATGATTGCTGGTAGTAGTCGAGATCGAATAGAGGCCGCTACGGCTGGGACCTTGGAGGAGAGTGGAATTGGTTTTCAAATCCTTGATTTGGAAGCCGTGAGTGTCAAATATAATGGAGCAATTATTATTAGTGGCTAATTGTTTGACAGAGAGGAGATTATGAGTTAAATGTGGTACATGATATAGAGGTTGTAAGAGGAGCTTACAGGATGGGGTCGGCAAAATTCCTTGCCCAGAAGCTGCAATCGGTAGGCTCTGACCGTTTCCAACAGTGATTTGTTGGGAACCATGGAAAGGAAGAGCAGATTGAAGTTAAGAAGAATCCACAGTGAGATGAGATGAAGCACCAGTATCCAAATACCATTCTGAGTTTACAAGTTGATTTGACACTGTGAGAGCTAAAAGTTGTTGTGGCTGATAGCTGAGATCTGTTCGATACCAACAAGTAGCTATTGTATGACCTCTTTCGAAACAAATTTGACATTCCAAGGTGCGATCATTGGATCGCAATCCTCTGTCATTTTATCTTCCTCCATGAGTATAAGGGTGACTACGGCCATGATAATATGCATTATATGCTCTGCCTCGTCCGCGACCTCTAACAGACATCAGAGCAGTTGGAGGATCTTCAGTATCATGAATATGAGCTTCTTTGAGTGTTTCAGCTGCTAAATTAATTTCTTCACTGCAAAGTAAAGAATACAGATCATCTAGATGAATAGGATGAAGCTTAGTTTTGATAGAGGTTTTGAAGGCATTGTACGAAGCTGGTAAGTCGTTAAGTGTATATAAAATAATGTCCTCAGTTTCAATCGAGCTTCCAGCAGCAGCAATGGCGTCAACTTTGGCTTTGATGGACGACAGATACTAAGTCATTGTCATGTTTTTCATGGAGAGATGATGTAGCTCATTTTTTAATTGTAAGATTCCCAATCTGTTGGATGACTAGAGTCTTTTATCTATAGTGTTCCAAACTTCATGGCAGGTATCAAGATTTAGAACATAGGGTAACAGTGATGCTGAAATAACGGAGTATAAAGCGGTTGTGATATTTTGATCAATCAACACCCATTGATTATAAGCTGGATTTGGTACATGGGTGTTGTCCGAACTTGAGATGTATTTATTGGGTGTTGTCGTATTGCCATCCAGAAAACCAGAGAAGCCATTAGCTTGAAATACTTTTGTGACTTGAGCATGCCAGGTGGGATGATTTCAGCTCTTAATGGGTTTTGAACAATATTTTTGATATTGTTCACTAGGAACTTAAGGGTAGTAGGAATCTGCACATCTGCAATGGTGCTGTAGCTGAAGTTGGCGGCAGAAGATGCTGTGGATGAGTTGGCTGAAGACGTCATTTGTCAACAGAAAATAAAGACCGATAAATTGTTTTAGCTTGGTAACAGTGGCTTTGATACTATGTTAAAATGAGCTTAACATATATGAAGAAGGTTTTCCTTTTGATTCAACCTTACTATAGCAAATCAGTATAATGGTATATATACATAAGAGTCACTCAAGATGATAATAATCAAGCCGTTAATATGGAATCTTGCTGGACGGCTGAGATGGAGTAGGTACTTTTCTGCACTTGAGTGTTTCGGCTACTGCTGTCAGTGAGCAGAGGTAATGCTTTGTGTTGTGATAGTGATATGTACTCAAAAGTGGAGTAGTTGGAGTTGTGACCGTTATCAGGGTTAAGGTTGCGCTGGCACGAGCTTGCGAGTCAAGAGGTCGAGCAGGTCGCGGGTCAAATGGCGAGTCGTACAAGGGCCGAACGAATGGTCGTGGGCGGGTCGGGTAATGGTCACAGTTGACTAGCCGTGGAAGGCTAGCATGTTAGGTCACAGGTCGAGCGGTGAGTCATATAAGGCGTGAACTTGGCCAGTCTTTTGCGGGTTTAATGACTAAGTTAGTTGTTTAGGGTCAAGCCAACTTAAAGGTGAGGCTAGCCGGTTCATAGATAGCGGGTCGCACAAGCTGGTTAACTTGCTTTTTCTAATCTTTAACGTTCCAATCACTCTAGAATCTCTTCTTATCACTCAAGACTCGCTTGCATAACACTAGCGATTTTCAGGCTTCCCTACTCATTAACTAGGTGCTTCAATGATCATAAATTCAAAGATTTTCCACAGCTAGTTATTTCCCTTGTCTACATTTATTTTTTTGTTGTAATATGTTTGAACTGTGGAGATTTAGTCTATTAGATCGCATTGCCTGAGATGAAGTTCCTTTTTTTAATTTTTAATTTTTTGGAAAATGTAGGAAAATGTTAGAGCTTTTGTTTTCGTTAGAGTGATTTCACATTGCCTGAAAGTAAGTTCCATTATGTATGACTATGTTTATTTTCAAAATACTAGATCTGTTGATTTTTTTAAAGTAACAACACATTGCCTGAAACAACTTTGGATTTTGGATTTTTAATTTTAAAATAATTTTCTTAGAAGAAATTTATGTTATTGCTTGTTTTATGTTACACCCAGTGTTATAATAAGAGATATTAAGTCATATTAATTTATGACTTTATAGATATGTTATATTTTGTCGTTATTCTCTCCACCATTTCACCCATGCCTAAAATTTTGTTTATCTAGAAATGATAAAAGATGCTTATGTTGATTAGTTAGTACTCCAATCATTTTACTAGAGTATCATACGCATTTTGAGCCAAAAAATTTTAATTAAGCATTTGTCGTTAGATAGGAATAATATAATATCTAAGTAATAAGACTTTAATTTAGCTAATTTAGAATTTTTTATAAAGATAACCATATGAGTTATGACGTATCAGGAAATGAGAGTTCGAATTTCACTCTATATTAATCAAGCTATAGAAAATTTAAATATGTGAGTGGTGCAGGAGGGATTCAATAGTTGCATCACTTATGTTAGTATGTGGGGGTCAGTTGACCATTGATGATCAATTTTTTTCTATATATAACATATGGCATAACCGTCAAGTTAATGTTCCAATTAACACTTCATTATATGAGCCAAAATTAAAGCTATTTAGGGTGCTTCAGCATGATGTAAGAGAGGAGAGGTTGCCCATCCCTCCCCAATTTGGAGGGTTGTGTCTTGTGGGCCCTCCAGCAGTTAAAGTTAATTTGGTTAATTTACTTCTAACGTTCAAAGGAGTGATAGCATCGTCTATTGTCGATGATGAGGTGTGTTATATTGTCCTATGTCAAGCCACTAGTCAATTTGTTATAATATATGCTGAACATGGGATGATGGCACTATACAATCCTATATGATTAACCCGATAACTAGCCTAGTGAAAGAGCTTTACTCATTGGGTGTTAACGAAATGGTGATTGGAAGTGCAGCACAACCTCAAGTTGATCTTCCTATTATGCCATAAGTTTGACATTATCATCCTGCTTCTGTTAACTTGTAACTATACGCAATCAGCTATATTCAAATATTATTATCAAAATTCTACTAATATTAGGTCACCTAGTCGAGAAGTTGATATGAGTGCCCTTGATCCTTCCTCGCACACTTCAACAAGTTATGTATGCTAATCAAAAGATTAGTTTGAGAATAAAAATTTAGTTATCGAGGTGTAGGAAGGTATGACTAGGGGGACAAGTGATGAGTCTTTTGATTCAAGCGAGACAAATGAAGAAGACTACCCTCTAGTTCAGAGTTTACTGTAAGAGTACTGTGGATGGACCAATGTACAAATGAGTTTGTCATACATGCTAAAATGCAGAAGAATGGGAAAGAACTTTAGTTTGATGGTGTTATTGAAAATGATATTGTTACATACGAACAACATATTCTTGATGAAATTATTGAGGGAATGTGTTTTGCTTCCAAAATTTGACTTATAATTTATACTATTTAGTTGGTCAATCATAAATGATGTTGAGTTTCAAGTTATTTCATAAAATAGGCAAAAAAACTACAATATAAAATGTGTATTTTGATACTCTTAATAGACTTTACAAATGACTTCTTCATGCAAGCTCTAGCAAGCGTTTGGGTGAGGCATGATAGGTATCATCTATGAGATGTGGTCATACATGCACAAATCCAATTCATTTAATTGGTTATAAATAGTGCAACTCAAAATTCATAAGTTATTTTATCAAGTCTATTTTAAGGCAAAAGATTGATATGAAGCCTCATGAAATCATCAG
This sequence comes from Dendrobium nobile, assembly GCA_022539455.1. NCBI lineage: Eukaryota > Viridiplantae > Streptophyta > Magnoliopsida > Asparagales > Orchidaceae > Dendrobium > Dendrobium nobile. The sequence continues at coordinate 10,745,474 of CM039724.1, forward strand.
CTCGATTGTGTCAAAGTTTGATATTTGATTGTCATATATGAAGTAGTGGGATGCTCAAATAAATGCCATCATATCTTTTTTTGATAAATAGGTCTAATCAAACTATTAACTATCTGATGTAAGTTATGTAGAGAGAGTTGTTATTTGCATGTTTTACATTCTTGCAACTTGTATTATTTTGATGATTTCAAATATTATTATTTTTATATATCTCCTTACACTTTTTGGAAGTTTTATTTTTGCTATAGTGTGTACTAACATTTCAGGAAAATCAACTCCAAGCGATGAAGACTTCAAATTATTCTTTTGTAAATTACAAGTTTTGAAATGAGAGGGAGTGATTGTAATTGAGTGAAAAATCACAATACACACTCTTGGGGGACAATTTTTATGAACTGATCGTACGGGACAAACTTGGTTCGTACTGGACGATCATGTCAATTAACCCTCAGAAGACCAATGGATCGAACAGGCGAGTAGAAAATTTTCTAAGTCCTAATCGTGCAGGACGAATTTAATATTCATCCCGGGACGAATGTCTCTGGATTCTCACTTTCACTGTTCGTACAGACGAAATTAATTTTCGTACCAGGACGAAGCTCTCTGTATGAGATCGTACAGGACGAAATTAATTTTCATCCCTGGACGAAGCTCTCTGTATGCGATCGTACATGATGAAATTAATTTTTGTCCCTGGATGAAATGCTCTGTATAAAATCATCTGAGGATGAAACCTGTTCGTCCCAAGATGAACCGAACCGACTTACGTCAGTTGGTTACGTCCTGTAGAATTTTGGGGACCGACCTATGTAATAACCGTTTCGTACCGGACGAACCTAGTCCATACGGGGTGATGAGCGTGTACAAACATAGTTCGTACCAATATACATTGGGTTCGTTTCCGACACTTTAAGTAAAATCGTCCAGGACGATCCACGATCGTACGGGACGATCCACTGCGTACAGAATTGAAAACTTGCAGTTTTTGGGCGGTTTTTCTTATCTTTTGTATATATGGTCCAAATTAGACTGCCACCCAATCTTTTTGCTCATTGATCTTCGTGCCTATTGGAAGAAGAGTAAAGGAGAGAGTGAGAGAGAGCATTCAAAGAAGGATTTCTACCATTGGAGCGTGAAGGCTTTGCATAGTCTTCAAAGGTAAGATTTCGTACTTGTGATTTGAGGTTACTTCACTCTTTTTCCTTTCTTCTTTCTAGATTTCTAGGGAAGAGATCTATCAAGGAGATCCGGTTCTCTGTCGATACTAGGAGAGTGTAAAAGGACGAACGGTTCTCTACCGACACTAGAAGAGTGTAAAAGGACGAACGGTTCTCTGCCAACACTAAGAGAGTGTAAAAGGACGAACGGTTCTCTGCCGACACTGGGAGAGTGTAAAAGGATGACAGTTCTCTGCCAACACTAGGGAAAGTGTAAAAGGACGACGGTTCTCTGTCGCACCGGGTAGTGGTGAAAAGAGTGATTGTAAAGGCTTCTCCGCCTTGCTGTGGGTGCAAAAGGAGAGACACTATTGGTATTAGTGCAATACTCAGAGGGTGCCTCTAGGGAGTGGATGTAGGTCTGGTTTAGATCGAACCACTATAATTCGTGTGTCTTTTTATTTTACTGTTTTTTATTTTCTGTATTTACTTTTGTGTTTTAAAAATTGTGGTTGAAAAACTTTTTATAAAAAAAATATCATTAAAGTTTAATTTCGGTTAAAATTATCAAAAGAGGGAAAATTTTTTAAATACCAATTCACCCCCCCTCTTGGTAGCTTTGGGACATTAACTTAGGTTTAACAACCTATTTACTAGACTCAACAAGTGGTATCAGAGCTCCGTTTCAAAATCATAAGTTTAAACTATTTTTTGATTAACGTAGATGGCTACATTTGGAAACCGAAATACACCTGAGGGTTACTCTATTACTAGACCTCCACTATTTGACAATATACCTTTTGATTTTTGGAAAACACGCATGTCTACTTTCTTACAATCACTTGATTATCGTATGTGGATCTTAGTCCAGGAAGGTTATATAAAACCAACTAGATTAGTTGATGGAGTTAGGGTAGAAAAACTTTTTACAGATTGGACTATAGAAGAACGTGACTTAGCTCAAATAAATGCTAAATATTTAAATAGCTTCTTTTGTGCTTTAAAATCTGAAGACTACATGCAGGTTTCCACTTGTAAAAGTGGAAAGGACATATGGGATAGACTTTGTATAACTTATGAGGGGACTAATGAGGTTAAGCAATCAAGACTTAAATCTTGTTATATGATTATGAATTATTTTGAATGAAACCAAATGAATCTATTTCTGACATGTGCACAAGATTCACACAAATTGTCACTTCTTTGCATGCACTTGGTAGGGAATTAACTAATGCTGAAATGGTTAACAAGATTCTTCATTGTTTACCTATTGCTTATGATGCTAAAATTATTGTAATTACAGAGTCTAAAGATCTTAACATTTATTCCATTGACAATCTTCTTGGTTCACTCATTTCTTACGAGCAAGGGGTTAGTTAAAGAATGATTGATGCAGATAAACCATGAAAGGAGAAGAATATAGCACTAAAAGTGGAAGAGTCCGAGAGGGAACACTCACAACCTTAGGATGAAGACGATATTGTATTAATGACTAGACAAATCAGAAGCTTTCTGAAGAGGAAGCAGAAGAGACGCCATCAATGGAATAGAGGTAAGTTTAACAGAAATGGCAAGGTTTCTAATGAAGTGATTTGTTATGAATGCAGGAAACCAGGTCATATCAAGACTGATTGCTCAAAACTCAAAGCCACTACTATCAAGAAGAAGGTAGAGGAGAAACCAATTGTAAAGAAGGGCAAGAAGAAGTTTCAAAGAGCTTTTTGGGCGGACTCAGCTTCGGATTCATCAGAGACTGAAAAGGAAGAAGAAGTCACCAATCTTTGCTTGATGATAGATAATATAGATCAATTAGATCAAGAAGAGGTATGTGACTTAAGTTACGATGAATTATTTGAAGTTTCTGAACACATGCATGTTGTATATAGGAAAATGAAAAAGATGCATGCTAGTGTAAGTCTAGAATTAGAAGAACTTAAGAAAGAACATGAAATCCTTAGGAAAGATCATGCTTTAATAGATGACAACCACATGAAATTACTTGATGAATATGATGATCTGAATAAAAATCATGAGATTTTAAAATCATCCTATGTTGATCTTGAAAAAGAATTTAAAATATTTAAAGATGAATCTGAGAGCAAAACATATCAAATCAATTATACAAATCGAATCTTGGAAGATATGAATTCATTTTATAAGTTGAAAATAAGAGCTCTTGAGGATAATAGGATATCCCCCAAACTTGAAGATTTTATAAATCCTAAATTTTATCCTAAATATATGGAATCCCTTAGAAGATAAATAAATGGTAGAAGACTTAGGAATACATTTCCTAATGTCAAATGTAATAATTATGGATTATTTGGACATATAGCACACACCTGTACTTTGAAGATGAAATCTGATTTGATGTGGAGACCTAAGATGCATAAACCTAGACATATCATACATGCATCTGATTATAAATTGTTAAAAGGTGAACCCAAACTTATTTGGGTTCCCAAGTCTAACATTTGATATTTTTGAAGGGTTGCTCTCACACAAGACCTCGTGGAAGCATATGGTACCTGGACAGCGGATGTTCAAAGCATATGACTGGAGATACTGCTCAATTTATAATGCTAGAAGCCAGAAGTGGAGGCAAAGTAACACTTGGAGATAACACCACAAAGAAGGTGGTTGGATCAGGTATGATTGGAAACTTGAAAAACTTTTTTATTGACAATGTGTTGTTGGTTGAAGGATTAAAGCATAATTTGTTAAGTATAAGTCAGCTATGTGATAAGGGTTATAGTGTAAAATTTTTTCCTACTAGCTGCATATTAAGCATAAATGGTAAAGATGTGTTGAATGGAAAAAAGGTAAACAATATTTATATGCTAAATTTAAATTGCATTCATACTCCTACTGTCTTTTGTTTAAAAACTATTTCTGATAAGTCATGGCTTTGGTATAGGAGACTTTGTCATTCTAGCATGAAAAACCTTAAAAAGATTACCCAAAAGAATTTAGTGAGAGGTATACTTAAACTAGACTTTAATAAGGACCACCTTTGTGATGCATGTCAATTTGGTAAGCAAGTGAAGTCCTCTTTTCAGTCCAATAAGAATCTTAGGACTAGCAAACCTTTGGAAATCTTAAACATGGATCTTTTTGGACCAGTTGGAACTGTAAGTCTAGGAGGGAAGGTATACGGATTTGTTATTACGGATGATTAATCAAGATTCACTTGGGTTAGATTTCTATTTCATAAGAGTGAATCATTTGAGGAATTTAGAAATTTTTCGACTTGGATTCAAAGGAAATTAGGGTGTGAAATTATTTCTATACAAAGTGATCATGAAGGAGAATTTGAAAATGAGAGATTTGAAAACTTTTGTAAAGAGAAAGGAATTGATCATAATTTTTCTGCACCTAGAACCCCTCAGCAAAATGGGGTAGTCGAAAAGAAAAATAGAACATTAATAGAAGCCGCCCGAGCAATGTTGGCAGAATACTCACTTCCTAGATATTTTTGGGCTAAGGCGGTTAGCACTGCATGTTATGTTCTGAATAGGGTGAATGTGAGATCCAATTTAAATAAAACACCCTATGAGTTGCTAAAAGGGAGAACACCTAATTTGTCACATTTGTATGTTTTTGGTTGCAAGGTGTTTATTCATAATAATGGAAAATCTGCCTTAGGAAAATTTGATCCAAAATTAGATGAAGGAATTTTTGTTGGATATTCAAGTGTTGGAAAATCTTATAGGGTATTCAACAAAAGAACTTTACTCATTGAAGAGACCACACATGTTGTATTTGATGAATCTAAAAATTTAGAAGAGCCAAATGTTATTGAAGATGAGATTGAGGATAACTCCCAAACGATTGATAGAATAAACTTGGAAGAAAATGTGGAAGAGAATTTGGAGATAGAAAACCCTTTGCCTAGATATTTGAGATATTCAAAAAATCACCCAATGGAATTGATTATTAGTGAACCTAGTGAGGGTGTTAGAACTAGGCGTGGATTAAACAAGGAAGTAAATTATTCAGCCTTTATTTCAACTATAGAGCCCACTAATATTGATCAAGCACTTTCTAATGAATTTTGGATATTGGCCATGCAAGAAGAGTTGAATCAATTTGTAAGAATTAAAGTTTGAGAATTAACTTCAAGGCCAAAAGATCAAAGCATAGTTGGAACTAAGTGGGTATTCAAAAATAAAATGAATGACTCAGAAATAGTCATTAGAAATAATGCTAGATTAGTTTCTAAGGGGTATAATCAGATTGAAGGAATTGATTTTGATGAGACTTTTGCCCCTGTAGCATGACTTGAAGCAATTAGGGTTTTGTTAGCCTTTGCTTGTTTTAAGGGTTTCAAATTGTTTCAAATGGATGTGAAAAGTGTCTTTTTAAATGGGGTAATTGAAGAAGATATTTTTGTAGAACAACCTCCAGGTTTTGAAAATTCTAAATACCCAAATCATGTTTTCAAATTGAAAAAGGCATTATATGGACTAAAACAAGCACCTAGGGCTTGGTATGAGAGGTTAAGCTCCTTCCTACTTGAAAGATCTTTTGAAAAAGGAAGTGTGGATACAACTCTTTTTTTAAAGAAATTTGGAAAGGATATGTTGAGTCTAGTAAATAGGTTGTTAAACCTAAGTTAATGTCCCAAGGCTACCAAGAGGGGGGGGTGAATTGGTTGTCTAAAAATTTAAGTGCCCTTTTAAAAATTATTGAACCGAAATAAAAATTTCTTTTAAATTTTGTAGAAAAATATTTTTCAACCACAGGGTTTTTAAAACTAAAATTTAAAGTGCGGAAATGTAAAAATAGTAAAGTAAATGACACTAGATTTATAGTGGTTTGGTCTAAAACCAGACCTACATCCACTCCCCAGAGGTACCCTCTGAGTATTGCACTAATACCAATAGTGACTCTCCTTTTGCACCCACGGCAAGGCGGAGAAGCCTTTACAAATCCCTCTTTTCACCACAACCCGGTGCGGCAGAGAACCATCCGTCCTTTTACACAATCCCCAGTGTTGGTAGAGAACCCTTCTTCCTTTCACACTCTCCTAGTGTGGGCAGAGAACCCTTCATCCTTTCACACTCTCCTAGTGTGGGCAGAGAACCCTTCATCCTTTTACACTCTCCTAGTGTGGGCAGAGAACCCTTCGTCCTTTCACACTCTCCTAGTGTCGGCAGAGGACCGGATCTCCTTGATAGATCTTCTCACAAGAATCTGGAAGGAAGAAGGAAAAGAGTGAAGTAATCCCAATTCACAAGTAGAGACTATTACCTTTGAAATCCAAGTGAAGCCTTCTCGCTCCAGTGGTAGGAATCCTCCCTTGAATGCTCTCTTCCACTCTCTCCTTGGCTATTCTCTCAAGAGGCACAATGATCAAATGACAAAAAGATTGGGTGGCAATCTAATTTGAACTATTTATACAAAAGACAAGAAAAACCGCCCAAAAACTGCAAGTACTCAATTCTGTACACAGTGGATCATCCCGTACGATCATGGATCGTCCTGGACGATTTTACTTAAATGCTTTGAAACGACCCTATTTGTATATGTGTACGAAATCATTTCGTACAAGCTGATCGTCCTGTACGAACTAGGTTCGTCCAGTATGAACGGTTATTTTTAGGTCGGTTCTAGAAACTGCAGAAAAAATCATCTTAAAGCGGTTGGATCGTCCTGGACGAAAATGGGTTCGTCCGGACGAAATTTTTACAGAGCCCATATCGTTTTCTGACCATAATTAATTTCGTCTAGACGAAAATTTTACAGAGAACAGATTGTCCTGGACGATTATTATTTTCGTCTGGACAAAAATCTTACAGAGCCCAAATCGTTTTGTGACGATAATTAATTTCGTCTGGACGAAAATTTTACAGAGAACAGATCATCTTGGACGATTATTATTTCCGTCCTGGACGAATAGGACTTAGAAAATTTTTCAAGGCAGTTCCTATTCGATCCATATGCTCTATAGGAGGTAACTGTCTGATCGTCCTGTACGATATAAAATCATCCCGTACGATCAATATAAAATTTTTTATGATCTCCTTATGTGTGTGTATGTTTTTATTCACTCAATTACAATCACTCCCTTTCATTTTTATTTCAAAGAAATGCAAACATCAAAAATTACAAAGTATCTCATTCTGAATTTGATTTGAAGTCTTTGTAGTCGGGAGTTCGTTTTTCTTGAAATGTTAGTACATACAAGAGCAAATACAAATCTTCTAAAATTGTTAGGAGATAACTACACATTTGAACAATGATATTTGGAATCATCAAAACTATATAAGTTGCAAAAATGTGAAGCATGTAAATAGCAACTATTTTAACAATCTCCCCCTTTTTGATGATAGCAAAACGATTATTGTTTGTATGATTTCAAATTAAACTATTCTCCTAAACTCCCCCTGAATTGATGTATATATGAAAATAAGGAGGTATTTGGAAGCAAAGAACAATATTTTTATTTTTCAAAAAAATTTTTGACAAAATCAAATGCAAACAATACAAACACAATAATAATAACAAAAACATACAAACAAAATAATTTCTCCCTCTTTTTGGTAACAACAAAAAGTGAAGAAGAAATAGACGAGAAATGTAAGTAATTGTATGAAATTCATTTAAAAATTTAACCTAAATGGTGATTGACACAAGGTATGCAATTTTAAACTAAAAACATTAGGTCAATCATAGAAATTCTTAAAATTTAAGAAGTGATATAACATTATAAGTAAGAAGAATTTATCAAAGACATGATTCAATTTAGACATTCGAATATAGAGAATCATTACAAGAGAGATGTAAAAAAAATTTTATATTTCAAAGTTCAATAGAATATAAATGAACATAAGATCAATTTGAATTAAGAGATTGATAGAATTTGGAAAGAAGAGAATTACCACATGTGGCGCTTTGCGCATCTTTTTCAAAATTTTTGGTCACATTTTTGTGCATTTTTTGATATTGGGCTAATTTTGTGCCTCTTTTTCATATTTGTTAACCTTTGCGTATTCCTTTTGATTTTTGTACTTTTTGTACAATTTTCAAGAGTAATTGAGACCAATTCTTTCCAAAATCAATAATCTAAAATTTCAAATATTTCTAAGTGCATAAATATCACTTGAGCATAAAAATATAAAATAAGAAAATATCTAAATTGCAATAATAATATTAACTTTTATGTAGTCTAAATGAATAGACATGAATTTAAAAGTTCTAATTACAATAAGTTATAAACAACTTTTTAAATTTAGAAAGACTAGATTTTCTAATGTAGATAATCTCAAATTACAATCTAATTTAAGCACTATAAAGATTAAATAATACTAATAAAATTCATAAAAATTAACTACATTCTAAAAACAAATCAAATTTGAAATAAGTACAACATGTATTGATATTAATGAAAGAATTACATATTTCATAATATCTAAAAACAAATAAGAAAATACACTGAACTTAAAAGTAAAAATAAACATAAAAACAAACACTTAACATAAAAACTGATACAACAAAACATAAAACATGAGTACAACAAACACATAGAAATTCATCCCTACTGTTCTGGAGGAGGAGGAGGAGGAATGCCGCCAAAAAGATTGAAGTAGGAGGCCATCAACATTACATTGGTATTGATTTCATGTACTTCATTTCTGATGCTACCAATGTCCTGTTGTTGCTGCAGAAGTTGAGCATCAATTTGATCAACATGAGTCTCAAGCCTATCAAATCTCTCAATCAAATTTTGATAATCTGATTGAGGTGCAGTAGTTTGCTCTCCTTCTTCTTCTTCTTCGTCAGAAGCACTTTCATGTGCTTTTCCTTTCTCCTCTTTAAAAATTGCTATGAAAGAAGCATCGTTGTAGTAGACTGGCTCTTCATATTCATCATCTGGATGCACTAAGTTGTATTTTTTTTCCAAAATGTATGTCACTAAGTGCCCTAATGAAATATTCCTTTTTTTTTATGTTCTGCATTCCCTATTTCGGTTAGCCCATAAAGATGGTCTAAGATAAGTTGGGCTTCATCAATAGGTTGACTAGTCATTATCAAAAAGGTTACTACAAAGAGAAGTGGGGTAATGTTTATTCTATCATCAGCTTTAGGAATGATTGAAGATCGAAGGATGTGCTAGATGATTCGAGCAGTTTTTGTCATTCCTGATACTCTAGCAACATGATAAGTAAAGCCATTTTCCCTAATCACATTATTAACTTCATACCATTTGAAGGTATCTTCATTCATTAGGGTATGGGCTCTTAATCCTTCAGTTCTAAGGTTTAGAAAAGCACCCAAGTCGTGCTTAGTGATTTCTACTTTTTGTTTAAAAATGAAGGAACTTATACTGGAATTGTCCGAATTAAAACTCATGTTGGCTAAGAAATAGAGAAAGGTTTATTTGTTGTAGAGGTGGACGAGAGAAAGAATGAATCCAAACTGGGTAGAAGCAAAGAAGTGCATTACCTTAAAGTTTATCTCGTTTTGCATCAGAATGCAAGAAGGAGTTATTTTGGAGGATGCAAAATGAGGAAAGGATTCCTCATTCGCCTTAGACAAGAAGTTTTCTGAGGCATTCCTATTGGGCTTCTTCACTAACACCTTTTGTCTCTTGCTTGAGGAGGCCATTGACAATTTGAAGTAGAAAGGGATTGAAAGAGAAGTTTGAAAGTCTGATTGTTAAGTTAGAAAGCCTTTATATTTAAAGAAAATGATACGTTCGTCCTGGACGAAACAAAACTTCATCCTGGACGAAAATCATCGTTCGTCTGGACGAAAATATTTCATACAAACGATCAAATTCATCCAAAATGTAACGACTTTTCGTAATCAACACAATTTACGATGCGTCCCTTCGTACAGACTTTTGACTTAACCGATCGTACAGACGAAAAAATTTCGTACAGACGATCAAAAAGTTAATTCGTTTTAATGTCTGATGAAAACCATCCCCTACAATGAAACGACATCTGTTCGTCTGGACGAACCAAAAATTCGTACAGACGAAATTAATATTTAAAACTGTCTTATCCACTCAACCGCTGCATTCAATCGTCTCGACGTTTGAAAAAAAAATTTCGTCCTGGACGATCGTCAGATCGTATAGACGATCTAATTAAAAACTTCTCTCAAAACAGTTAAAATTCGCGCAAACCGTTCTTTCTCACATCGTCCAGTACGAAACAAAATTCGTCCCGGACGATTTCCTCCAATTTTTGAATTTTAAATTTTTAATTTAAGAAAATCAAACTAAACATTCAAAAACACAGAAAACATAAAACAAAACCATAGACCAAAAAAAAAACAAATTCATTCAAAACACACAAAATTTCACAAAATCAAAAACAAAACAAAAAACATAAATATCAATGTTGCAAAGACATTTTGTTTAGGCATTCAAATCAATAACATCAAGCTTTGTTCTTAAAGTACTGAAGGTATCAAGGGCTAAAGGTTTTGTAAAAATGTCTGCAAGTTGATTTTCAGTTGAAACATGTGTGAGTTCAATTTCTCCCTTTGATACATGATCCCTTATGAAATGATGCCTTATATCAATGTGTTTGGCTCTAGAATGTTGAATAGGATTTTTTGAAATGCAAATAGCACTAGTATTGTCACAATAAATTGGAATAGTGCCTACAGTTAATCCTAAATCAATCAACTGTTGTTTTAACCAAAGTACTTGTGCCACACAACTTCCTAAAGCAATGTATTCTGCTTCTGCAGTAGATAGGGCTACTGATTTTTGTTTTCTACTAGACCATAAAACTAATGAATTTCCAATAAATTGACATATTCCAGAAGTGCTTTTCCTATCCACTCTACATCCTACAAAGTTAGAATCTGAATAACCAATAATTTCAAATGAAGAGCTAAACTTAGGATATCAAATTCCTAAGTTCTGAGTTCCTAGTAAATATCTTAAAATCCTTTTAACTGCTGTCAAATGTGATTCTTTAGGATCTGATTGAAATCTAGCATATAAGCAAACACTGAACATAATATTTGGTCGGCTAGCAGTCAAGTAAAGTAAAGATCCAATAATCCCTCTATATTTCTTTTTATCAACAGATTTTCCCTTAAGGTCCTTATCCAACTGAACTGAGGAACTCATTGGTGTACTAACAGGTTTAGCATTGTCCATTTCATATTTTTTGAGGATGTCCTTAATATATTTAGTTTGACTAAGAAATGTTCCTTTCACAAGTTGCTTAATGCTAAAGCCTAGAAAGTAGTTTAAATCTCCCATTAGATTCATTTCAAATTCACTACTCATTATTATAGAAAAATCATCACAAAGATTTTTATTTGAAGATCCAAAAATGATATCATCCACATAAACTTGAACAATGAGTATTTTCTTTCCAAATTTCTTTAAGAAGAGAGTTGTATCCACACTTCCTTTTTTAAAAGATCTTTCAAGTAGGAAAGTGCTCAATCTCTCATACCAAGCCCTAGGTGCCTATTTCAATCCATATAATGCCTTCTTTAACTTAAAAATATGATTTGGGTATTTTGAATTTTCAAATCCTGGAGGTTGTTCTACTAAAACATCTTCTTCAATAACACCATTCAAAAAGGCACTTTTGACATCCATTTGAAATAACTTAAAACCTTTAAAACAGGCAAAGGCAAGTAAAACCCTAATTGCTTCAAGTCTTGCTACAGGGGCAAAGGTCTCCTCAAAATCAATTCCTTCAACTTGATTATACCCCTTAGCAACTAATCTAGCCTTATTTCAAATGACTACTCCTGAGTCATTCATTTTATTTTTGAACACCCACTTGGTTCCAACAACACTTTGATCTTTTGGCCTTGTAGTTAATTCCCAAACTTTATTTCTTACAAATTGATTTAACTCTTCTTGCATGGCCAATATTCAAAATTCATCAGAAAGTGCTTAATCAATATTAGTGGGTTCTATTATTGAAATAAAGGCTGAATGATTGACTTCCTTGTTTAATCCACGCCTAGTTCTAACACCTTCACTAGGTTCACCTATAATCAATTCCCTTGGGTGATTTTTAGAAAATCTTAAATCTCTAGGCAAAGGGTTTTCTCTTTCCAAATTTTCTTCCACATTTTCTACCAAATTTAATCTATCAATCTTTTGGAAATTTTCCTCAATCTCTTCTTAAACAATATTTGACTCTTCTAAATTTCCAGATTCATCAAATACAACATTTGTGATTTCTTCAATGACTAAAGTTCTTTTGTTGAACACCCTATAAGATTTTCCAACACTTGAATATCCAACAAAAATTCCTTCATCTGATTTTGGATCAAATTTTCCTAAGGCAGATTTTCCATTGTTATGAATGAACACCTTGCAACCAAAAACATGCAAATGAGACAAATTTGGTGTTCTACCTTTTAGTAACTCATAGGGTGTTTTATTTAATTTCGATCTCACATTCACCCTATTCAGAACATAACATGTAGTGCTAATTGCCTCAACCATAAAATATCTAGGAAGTGAGTATTCTGCCAACATTGCTCGGGCGGCTTCTATTAATGTTCTGTTTTCCTTTCAACTACCCCATTTTGTTGAGGGGTTCTAGGTGCAGAAAAATTGTGATCAATCCCTTTTTCTTTACAAAAATTTTTAAATCTTTCATTTTTAAATTCTCCTCCATGATCACTTTGTAAAGATATTATTTCACATCATAGTTTTCACTGTATCCAAGTTGAAAAATTTCTGAATTCCTCAAATGATTCACTTTTATGAAAAAGAAATCTAACCCACGTGAATCTTGAGAAATCATCCACAATAACAAATCCGTATACCTTCCCTCCTAGACTTACAGTTCCTACTGGTCCAAAAAGATCCATGTGAAGAATTTCCAATGGTTTACTAGTTCTAAGATCATTATTGGACTTAAACGAGGACTTCACTTGTTTTCCTAATTGACATACATCACAAAGGTGGTCCTTAATAAAGTCTAGTTTTGGTTTACCTCTTACTAAATTCTTTTAGGTAATTCTCCTAAGATTTTTCATACTAGAATGACAAAGTCTCCTATGCCAAAGCCAAGATTCATCAGAAACAATTTTCAAACAGAAAGCAATAGGAGTATGAAATGAATTCAAATCTAGCATGTAAACATTGTTTACCCTTTTTCCATTTAAAATTTCTTTTCCATTTAGGCTTAATATGCAGCTAGTAGGTAAAAATTTCACATTATATCCCTTATCATATAGCTGACTTATACTTAACAAATTATGCTTTAAGCCTTCAACCAATAACACATTATCTATAAAAAAGTTTTTGAATTTACCAATCATACTAGATCCAACCACTTTTTTTGTGGTATTATCTCCAAGTGTAACCTTGTCTCCATTCCTGGCTTCTAGCGATATGAATTGTGCAGTATCTCCAGTCATATGCTTTGAACATCCGCTATCCAGGTACCATATGCTCCCACGAGGTCTTGTGTGAGAGCAATCCTGCAAAAATATCAAATGTTAGACCTGGGAACCCAAACAAGTTTGGGTTCACCTTTTAGTAATTTATAATCAGATGCATGTATGATATGTCTAGGTTTATGCATCTTAAGTCTCCATACCAGATTATATTTCATCTTCAAAGTACATGTGTGAGCTATATGTCCCAAAAATCCACAATTATTGCATTTAACTTTAGGAAAAGTATTCCTAAGTTTTCTTCCATTTGCTTGTCTTCTAAGGGATTCCATATATTTAGGATAATATTTAGGATTTGTAAAATCTTCAATTTTAGGGGGTATCCTATTATCCTTAAGAGCTCTTATTGTCAATTTATAAAATGAATTCATTTCTTCCAAGAGTCTATTTGTATAATTGATTCGATATATTTTCCTCTCAGATTCAGCCTTAAAATTTTTAAAATCTTTTTCAAGATCAGCATAGGATAATTTTAGATTTTCAAAATTCTTATTCAAGTCATCATATTCATCAAGTAGTTTCATGTGGTTGTCATCTATTAATGCATGATCTTTCCTAAGGATTTCATTTTCCTTCTTGAGCTCTTCTAATTCTAAACTTAAACTAGCATGCATTTTTTTCATTTTCCTATATGCATCATGCATGTGTTCAGAAACTTCAAATAATTCATCATAGGTTAAGTCACATACCTCTTCTTGATCTGATTGTTCAACATTATCTGCCATCAAACAAAGGTTGGTGACTTCTTCTTCTTTTTCCGTCTCATATGAGTCTGAAGCTGAGTCCGCCCAGAAAGCTCTTTGAAACTTCTTCTTGCCCTTCTTTACCATAGGTTTCTCCTCCACCTTCTCCTTACCAGGAGTGGCTTTGAGTTTTGGGCAATCGGTCTTGATATGACCTGGTTTCCTGCATTCATAACAAATCACTTCATTAGAAACCTTGCCATTTCTGTTAAACTTACCTCTATTCCATTGCTGGCGTCTCTTCTGCTTCCTCTTTAAAAAGCTTCTGAATTGTCTAGTCATCAGTGCAATATCATCTTCATCCTCAGGTTGTGAGTGTTCACTCTCTAACTCTTCCACTTTTAGTGCTATATTCTTCTCCTTTCGTGGTTCACCTGCATCAATCTTTCTTTGACTTACTCCTTGCTCATAAGCAATGAGTGAACCAAGAAGATTGTCAATAGTATAAATGTTTAAATCTTTAGACTCTGTAATTGCAATAATTTTTGCATCATAAGCAGTAGGAAAACAATGAAGAATCTTATTAACCATTTCAGCATTAGTTAATTCCCTACCAAGTGCATGCAAAGAAGTGACAATTTGTGTAAATCTTGTGTACATGTCGGAAATAAATTCATTAGGTTTCATGCGAAACAATTCATAGTCATGTAACAAGATATTAAGCCTTGATTGTTTAACCTCATTTGTCCCTTCATAAGTTATACAAAGTCTATCCCATATGTCCTTTCCGCTTTTGCAAGTGGAAACCCGCATGTAGTCTTCAGATTTTTAAGCACAAAAGAAACTATTTAGACATTTGGCATTTAATTATGCTTAGTCACATTCTTCTATAGTCCAATCTGCAAAAGGTATTCTACCATAACTCCATCAACTAATCTAGTTGGTTTTGTGTAGCCATCCTGGACTAGCATCCACATGCGATAATCAAGTGACTGTAAGAAAGTAGACATGCGTGTTTTCCAAAAATCAAAAGGAATATTGTCAAACAGTGGAGGTCTAGTGATAGAGTAACCCTCAGGTGTGTTTCGGTTTCCGAAAGTAGCCATCTACGTTAACCAAAAAGTAGTTCAAACTTATGATTTTGAAACGGGGCTCTGATACCACTTGTTGAGTCTAGTAAATAGGTTGTTAAACTTAATTTAATGTCCCAAGGCTACCAAGAGGGGGGGTGAATTGGTTGTTTAAAAATTTAAGTCCCCTTTTAAAAATTATTGAACCAAAATAAAAATTTCTTTTAAATTTTGTAGAAAAATATTTTTCAACCACAGAGTTTTTAAAACTAAAATTTAAAGGGAGGAAACGTAAAAATAGTAAAGTAAATGACACCAGATTTATAGTGGTTCAGTCTAAAACCAGACCTACATCCACTCCCCAGAGGTACCCTCTGAGTATTGCACTAATACCAATAGTGACTCTCCTTTTGCACCCACAGCAAGGCGGAGAAGCCTTTACAAATCCCTCTTTTCACCACAACCCGGTGCGGCAGAGAACCGTCCGTCCTTTTACACAATCCCCAGTGTTGGCAGAGAACCCTTCTTCCTTTCACACTCTCCTAGTGTGGGCAGAGAACCCTTCGTCCTTTCACACTCTCCTTGTGTGGGAAGAGAACCCTTCATCCTTTCACACTCTCCTAGTGTGGGCAGAGAACCCTTCATCCTTTTACACTCTCCTAGTGTCGGCAGAGAACCGAATCTCCTTGACAGATCTTCTCACAAGAATGTAGAAGGAAGAAGGAAAAGAGTGAAGTAATCCCAATTCACAAGTAGAGACTCTTACCTTTGAAATCCAAGTGAAGCCTTCTCGCTCCAGTGGTAGGAATCCTCCCTTGAATGCTCTCTTCCACTCTCTCCTTTGCTATTCTCTCAAGAGGCACGAAGATCAAATGACAAAAAGATTGGGTGGCAGTCTAATTTGGACTATTTATACAAAAGACAAGAAAAACCGCCCAAAAACCGCAAGTATTCAATTCTGTACGCAGTGAATCATCCCGTACGATCATGGATCGTCCTGGACGATTTTACTTAAATGCTTTGAAACGACCCTATTTGTATATGTGTACGAAATCATTTCGTACAAGCTGATCGTCCTGTACGAACTAGGTTCGTCCAGTACGAACGGTTATTTTTAGGTCGGTTCTAGAAATTGCAGAAAAAACCGTCTTAAAGCGATTGGATCGTCCTGGACGAAAATGGGTTTGTCCGGACGAAATTTTTACAGAGCCCATATCGTTTTCTAACGATAATTAACTTCATCTGGACGAAAATTTTACAGAGAACAGATCGTCCTGGACGATTATTATTTTCATCTGGACGAAAATCTTACAGAGCCCAAATCGTTTTGTGATGATAATTAATTTCGTCTGGACAAAAATTTTACAGAGAACAGATCGTCCTGGACGATTATTACTTTCGTCCTGGACGAATAGGACTTAGAAAATTTTTCAAGGTAGTTCCTATTCGATCCATATGCTCTATAGGAGGTAACTGTCTGATCGTCCTGTACGATATAAAATCATCCCGTACGATCAGTATAAAAATTTTTATGATCTCCTTATGTGTGTTTATATTTTTATTCACTCAATTACAATCACTCCCTTTCAATTTTATTTCAAAGAAATGCAAACTTCAAAAATTACGAAGTATCTCATTCTGAATTTGATTTGAAGTCTTTGTAGTCGGGAGTTCGTTTTTCCTGAAATGTTAGTATATACAAGAGCAAATACAAATCTTCTAAAATTGTTAGGAGATAACTACACCTTTGAACAATAATATTTGGAATCATCAAAACTACATAAGTTGCAAAAATGTGAAGCATGCAAATAGCAACTATTTTAACAGGATATACTCATTGTTCAAATTTATATGGATGATATCATTTTTGGATCTTCAAATAAAAATCTTTGTGATGATTTTTCTAAAATAATGAGTAGTGAATTTGAGATGAGTCTAATGGGAGATTTAAATTACTTTCTAGGTTTTAGCATTAAGAAACTTGAGAAAGGTACATTTCTTAGTCAAACTAAATATGTTAAGGACATCCTCAAAAAATTTGAAATGGATAATACTAAACCTGTTAGTACACCAATGAGTTCCTCAGTTCAGTTGGACAAGGACCCTAAGGGAAAATTTGTTGATCAAAAGAAATTTAGAGAGATTATTGGATCATTACTTTACTTTACTGCTAGCCGACCAGATATCTTGTTTAGTGTTTGCTTGTGTGCTAGATTTCAATCTGATCCAAAAGAATCACATTTGACAGCAGTGAAAAGGATTGTAGGATACTTACTAGGAACTCAGAATTTAGGAATTTAGTATCCAAAGTTTAGCTCTTCATTTGAAATTATTGGTTATTCAGACTCTGATTTTGTAGGCTGTAGGGTGGATAGGAAAAGCACTTCTGGAACATGTCAATTCATTGGAAATTCATTAATTTCATGGTCTAGTAGAAAACAAAATTCAGTGGCCCTATCTACTGTAGAAGCAGAATATATTGTATTAGGAAGTTGTGTGGCACAAGTACTTTGGTTAAAACAACAGTTGATTAATTTAGGATTAACTATAGGCACTATACTAATTTATTGTGATAATACTAGTGCTATTTGCATTTTGAAAAATCCTATTCAACATTCAAGAACCAAACACATTGACATAAGGCATCATTTCATAAGGGATCATGTATCCAAGGGAGAAATTGAACTTAACCATGTTTCAACAGAAAATCAACTTGCAGTCTTTTTTACAAAACCTTTAGCATTTGATACTTTCAGTACATTAAGAACTAGGCTAGGAGTTATTGATTTAAATGCTTAGATAAAAATGTTTTTCTGCAAAATTGATATTTTGTTTTTGTTTATATGTTCATTGTATTTTTGTCTTTGTTTTATTTTGTTGTAATGTTTATTTTTGGTGTGTATTTAAGTGTGTCTTGTTTTTTTTTTATTCGTTTTTGTTTTGAGTATGAAAATGAAAATTTGTGGTCATCATCATCCGGGAAGAAATTTTTACATACGGGATGATGTATGTAAAATGACAAAACTGCGTGATTTCGAACCGTCTTAAGAGCAGTTTTTAATGTAGTTCGTCTGTACGATCGTCATGATCATCCGGGATAAAATATTTTTCAAACGACGGGACGATTGAATGCAGCAGTTGAATGGATAAGACAGTTTTTATTATGAACTTCATCCGTACGAACCTTTAGTTCGTCCAGACGAACATATGTCGGTTCATGGCGGGGGACGGTTTTCAAATGCCATCAAAACGAGTTAAATTTCTGATCGTCCGTACGAACACGTGTTCGTCTGTACGATCATCTTGGTCAAAAGTCTGTACGAAAGGACGCTTCAGAAATTGTGTGTTTAAGAAAAGCTGTTATTTTTTAAACTCATTTGTTCGTCCATACGAAATATTTTCGTACGGGACGAATCGAATTCGTACGGGACGAACAAAAATTTCATCTGGTACGAACAGTCATTCTTCTTTAAATTAACGGCAGTTTTTTTTTACTGAACAGTCACTTTCACACATCTCTTTTAAACCTTTCCACTCTTCAAATCCTTCAATGGCAAGTTCTAGCAAGCACCAAAAGACTTTGGCTAAAGGTCCTCCAAGGAATAAATCCGAAAACTTCCTTTCTAGAGCAAATGAAGAATCCTTTCCTAGGTTTGTCTCTGCAAAAATCACCCCATCTAGAGTTCTCCTACTGGATCAACTAACTTTGAAGGTAATGCACTTATTTACCTCCACTCAGTTTAGTTTGATCCTCACTTTAGTTCACTTCTACAATAGAGAAACCTTTCACTATTTCTTGGCAAACATGTCATTCGACTCCGACCATTCTGTCATCAGTTCTTTTATTTTCAAAAAGAAAGTTGAAATCACCAAAGATGACTTTGGTATTTTTCTAAACTTAAGGACTGAAGGCTTAAGAGCACACACTTTAACAAACTCAAGTTTGGATTGGACAGAAGTTAATCGTGTGATTAGAGGAATAAGAGTAAAGGATCATCAACCTAAAGTATCAACTTTATTGCGTGAAGCCCATTTTATCCAGCACGTTCTAAGAACTTCCATTATCCCTAAAGCTGGTGATAGAATCAACATCACTCCTCTTCTTTCTACTGTTACCTATTTGATTATGACTGGACAACCTATAGATGAGGCCCAACTCCTAATTGACTATATTTATGGTCTCTCTAAAATTGGTCATGTTAATCATAAAAGGAAGAAGAACATAGCCTTAGGACATCTGATTGCTTATATTTTGGAAAAGAAGTATGATTTAATTCATCCAGAACAAGACTTTAAAGAACCACTCTACTACAACGATGCATCCTTTGGGGCTATCTTCAATAAGGACGAGCCCAGCAGAACTCATGTAGTTCTGAGTGAAACAAAAGAAGAAGCTGGACCTTCACATGCTGCTGGACCAAACTATGAGGATTTGATTCAAAGATTTGAAAATTTAGAGGCTCATTTTGATCAAAGATTTGATCAAATTGAAACCCACCTGCAGCAGCAAGATTTTCAGCACAATCAGGATATGGGATATATGCGTGAAAAAATAAATGCCATTAATTCCAACATGTTCATGATGAGTAGTTACTTCAACTTCTTTGGTGCAGCACCACCTCCTCCTCCAGATCAGGGTCCTTCAAAATGATTTGTTTAGTGTTTGTTTAGTGTTTGTTCTATGTTTGTTCTATGTTTCATTATTGTTCTTGTGTTAGTGATTGTCTTTAGTTTGTTGTTCTATTCTTGTCTTAATTGTGTTACTATTGATATCTTAAACTTCAAATTGTAATAGCTTTATCCGATATCAATATATGTTTCAATATTTTGTGGTTTAATGTTTTAGAAATATATGTTTGACTTTATGACATTCCTTTTTTATTTTTATCTTAATAGTGCTTTATTTAACTTGCAAATTTAAATTAATTTCATTAGAAAATATAATTTTTCTAAATGTAAGAAATGCTTATAACTTGATATTATTAGAATTTTCAATTCCATATCTCTTATTTAGACTACATTATCTTTAATATTATTATTGCAATTTAGATGTTTTCTAATTTTGTATTTCTCTTTTCAATTAGTATTTATGCACTTAGAAAAATTTGAAATTCTAGATTATTAATTTTGGAAAGAATTCAAATACTCTTGAGAATTGTACACATGTACAAAAATCAAAAGGATACTGCAAAAAATTTGCAATGACAAAAAGAGGCACAAAATAAGCCCAAAGTAAAAAAAAGGGAATATGCACAAAAGTGTGCCATAAAAATTGAAAAAGATGCGCAAAGCGCCACATGTGGTAATTACTTTTTTTCAAACTCTTTTAATCTCTTAATTCAAATTGATCTAATGTTCATTTATAATTTATATTGAAATTTGAAATATAAAATATTTTATTCATCCTTAGTGCAATGATTCTCTTTATCTTCATGTCTAAATTGACACATGCCCTGGAAAAACTCTTTTTGATTTCTAAGTTATATCACTTCTTAAATTAATGAAATTTTATGTTTTTTCTAATATTTTTTAATTTTATTTGCATACCTTATTTCAATCACTTTCAAGATTAAAATATCAAATGAATTTCATATTTCTGCTTACATTTCTAACATTCTTTTCTTCTTCACTTTTTGATGTTGTCAAAAAGGGGGAGAAATTGTTTGTTGTTGCGTAGGTTTTTGTTATGTTTGTTTTCGTAGTTTTTTATTTATTTTCGTAGTGTTTGATTTTCATATGTATGTTTTCATACTGTTTGATTTTCGTATGTGTTGTTTTTGTAGTATTTGTATGTTTTCTTTATTTTATCTTTTGTATTGTTTTGTGTTGTATAAATTTTTTGAAAAATAAAAATTTTTAAGTAATTAAAATCCATCCTTATTTTCATGAGTTTATAAATTCAAGGGGAGTTTAGGAGATACTTAAAATTTGAAACCCTACAAACAATAATTATTTTGCCATCATAAAAAAGGGGGAGATTGTAGAGAGAGTTGCTATTTGCATGTTTTATATTCTTGCAACTTGTATTATTTTGATGATTTCAAATATTATTGTTTTATATATCTCCTAACACTTTTTGGAAGTTTTATTTTTGCTCTAGTGTGTACTAACATTTCAGGAAAATTAACTCCAAGCGATAAAGACTTCAAATTATTCTTTTGTAAATTACAAGTTTTGAAATAAGAGGGAGTGATTGTAATTGAGTGAAAAATCACAACACACACTCTTGGGGGACAATTTTTATGAACTGATCGTACGGGACGAACTTGGTTCGTACTGGACGTTCATGTCAATTAACCCTCAGAAGAGCAATGGATCGAACAGGCGAGCAGAAAATTTTCAAGTACTAATCGTCCAGGACGAATTTAATATTCATCCCGGGACGAACATCTCTGGATTCTCACTTTCATTATTCGTCCAGACGAAATTAATTTTTGTACCGGGACGAAGCTCTCTATATGAGATCGTACAGGACGAAAATTAATTTCGTCCCTGGACGAAGCTCTCTGTATGCGATCGTACAGGACGAAATTAATTTTTGTCCTTGGATGAAACGCTCTGTATAAAATTGTCCGAGGACGAAACCTATTTGTCCCAGGACGAACCGAACCGACTTACGTCAGATGGTTACGTCCTGTAGAATTTTGGAGACCGACCTATGTAATAACCGTTTCGTACCGGACAAACCTAGATCGTACGGGACGATGAGCATGTACGAACATAGTTTGTACCAATATAGATTAGGTTCGTTTCCGACACTTTAATTAAAATCGTCCAGGATGATCCACGATCGTACGGGACGATCCACTACGTACAGAATTGAAAACTTGCAGTTTTTGGGCGGTTTTTCTTATCTTTTGTATATATAATCCAAATTAGACTGCCACTCAATCTTTTTGCTCTTTGATCTTCGTGCCTATTGGAAGAAGAGTAAAGAAGAGAGTGAGAGAGAGCATTCAAAGAAGAATTTCTACCATTGGAGTGTGAAGGCTTTGCATTGTGTTCAAAGGTAAGATTTCCTACATGTGATTTAAGGTTACTTCACTCTTTTTCTTTCTTCTTTCTAGATTTCTTGGGAAGAGATCTATCAAGGAGATCCGGTTCTCTGCCGACACTAGGAGAGTGTAAAAGGACGAACGGTTCTCTGCCGATACTAGGAGAGTGTAAAAGGACGAACGGTTCTCTGCCAACACTAGGAGAGTGCAAAAGGATGAACGGTTCTCTGCCGACACTAGAAGAGTGTAAAAGGACGACGGTTCTCTGCCAATACTAAGGAAAGTCTAAAAGGACAACGGTTCTCTGCCGCACCGGGTAGTGGTGAAAAGAGTGATTGTAAAGGCTTCTCCGCCTTGCTGTGGGTGCAAAAGGAGAGATATTATTGGTATTAGTGCAATACTCAGAGGGTGCCTCTGGGGAGTGGATGTAGGTCTGGTTTTGATCGAACCACTATAAATCGTGTGTCTTTTTATTTTACTGCTTCTTATTTTCTGCATTTACTTTAGTGTTTTAAAAATTGTGGTTGAAAAACTTTTTATAAAAAAAATATCATTAAAGTTTAATTTCGGTTAAAATTATCAAAAGAGGAAAAAATTTTTAAATACCAATTCACCCCCCCCCCTCTTGGTAGCATTGGGACATTAACTTAGGTTTAACAACCTATTTACTAGACTCAAAAAGTTATGGTCTCTGTTATGTTAGAAATTATTCATAAATTAAACTACACGTATAGACATAGATTTGAAAGACTTTTTTAGGCTTTAGTCCTTGTATTTCTAGCTAGGCCTATTGTCAAAACATCCTTAGCCTCGATGGTACTTATCTTGCTTGATAAATATCTCTGTACTGTACTCTCTATTGTTTGGATAGATGTGAATAATATTATTTTTTTTCTTTGGCGTCTTATACTTAGTTTCTCTAGTGATTATCAAAACTGCTCCCAATTGTAGGCATGATGGAGGATTTTTGTATTATTTCATATATACTTATATGCCTACTTCACGGGTGTAGGGTCATCTTCCCAATGGCACTAAATCATGCTTATTAAAGACATTTGCAGGAGAACTTCAAGAAAGCAATAAGGAGTATGAGGATTTCCGATGTTGAATTTCTATGTTAGAAGATATATTTTACTGATAATATAGATAATTTGAGGACATTTCACAACCACATGTGGGACATTAGAATGTTAAAGTAGAGGCATACCAATTGTTAGTGGATCATGACATTTCACCCTCATTTCACATTGCACTTGTTTAATATATTTACGGGAAAACTTCAAGATGGCAGCAAGTAGCATGAGTGTTTCTAACATTGAATTTATACACCATAAGATATATTTTAATGGTAATATGGATGATTTGAGTATATATCACCATCATATGAGGGAAATTAAAAATATTAAAGTAGATGCAAACTAGTAGTTAGTGGATCGCGACTCAGTACGGTGGACATTGACTCATAATACGGGCATCGCTTTGGAACGATGACCAAAAATGCATCTAAGTCATTCAATGAAGTCCTGAAGCATGCAAGAGGGCTACTCATCCAGGTACTCGTACTAGCTATGTACAATAACACTATTGTTATATTCATGAGATGACTATAGTCCGTAGGTTCTAATTTAATTGACTCAATAATGTGTTCATGGAGAAGGTAGATGTAAGTTTAGCAAGATTCGAGTATGAATCCAAATAATTAGAAGAGATAATCAAGATAAATTTACATAGATTTTAAGTGATGGACATGACAAATATATTATTTAAGGTCGAGTTCAAGGAGGATAAGATGTGTATCTATAGTTGTAGATGACTTGCAATCTATCATTTACCATGCGCATATGTTAGTTGTTCTTTATCGGTAATACAAAGGAATCACTATGACTTTATCTCCCAGTACTACACCATCTATAAACATACTTATTCAACATAATTTAGTAACATCCCAAATAAACCTGATTAACCACAACTTGAACTAAATATGAGTTTATTCCCCATCACTCAAATTTTAGAAAGTTTTCTAGTAGGCCTTGTACAAGTAATTAGAGAAACATGATAGATAAGAGTGTTGTATGTAGCTCAAGAATCTCCAGCTTATGTAAAACACGCGGTCATAACAAAACCATTTGTTTATTAAATAGGTATTACCTCAATTAAATGTTTGGTATATTTTTTCGCATGTGCAAGCCATTAATATTCCTTTAACTGATATTATATATAATAATCCAAAATATTAAAAGTATTTAAAAAGTGATTTTAAATTTCTATTTATATTAGAGCGCTATGGCACCATGCGTTAGAGTGTTTTGGCACTAGGCTTGAGACCACATTAGGGCCCAAAAATTCCATTATGGCATAGAAGTTTTATTCTACAATGATTTTTGATTCAAAATACAACACTATGGTGTTGGGTCAGAGTTTTATGGCTAAGATGATGATAATAATAATAATAATAATAATAATAATAATAATATCACTGCCACCCTCACCCTTTACTCACTTTCATGTGACTTGGTAGGGAAGGAAAGGGATGGTAGGAAGGGAGAAGGAGAGAGTAGAGGTGATTGGAAGATTTTCAAGGCTTTTATCTATCATTCTTATTACATAATTTGTTCTATTTGTTACAAGTAACTATCATCTTTTTTTTTTTATTTATATGGATTTTATCTCTCTTAAATATTTTAAAAATATACTATCTCCTAATTTCTTAAGTTTTCATTGTATAACTTTTGATATATTTTAGATTTGATCATTCTAAATAATATGATATAATTTATTACATTTTTACTAGTTAGAGATTTATATATGAATGTTTTTTTGTGAAATGAGTAGGAAAAATATATATTAAAAATACGTTAAAAAGTAATGTGTTATGATTTGTATTATAATACTAAAATGTGGTTTGTGCTTAAGTAATTGAAATGTGAAATATGTGTAATGAAAGGATGTACTGTTCTAATACTGATCTGGTTGAAATAATGTACTAACTGATAACAAATATACATGATATGAGAACCTCACATGATACCTTCAAGATTTATTGATTCACTGATGGGAGTCATAAGGAGCTGGATATTAATTGAGAGTTGTAATGAGACTGGGTGACTAATTCATGTAATTCACTAATTAAAAGTTATAAGGAGTTCACTAAACAGGAGTTATAAGAGGAAACTAATTAGGAGTTAGAAGGATGGGAGTAAGATCAATATACCCTAATCATAATATCTGATGCATGCAATAAATATTGATACTTATCATTGTATTGATCATGACTAGTACTATTAATAGTATTTTTTATTCTACTACTGCCTACTATTTCTGATTTTAGATATTATATTGATACTTATACTGATTATCTGTATCGATTACTATTACTGATATTATTATTGATATTTTTATTACTTATTACTACAAATTATGGATATTGTATTAAAACTGACACTGTTATTGATATTGATTACTATTACTGATATTATTACTACTTATTATTACTGATTTTGGATATTATACTAATATTGATATTGATTATTGATACTAACTACTATTACTGAGACTATTATTAATATTATTATTGTTTACTGTTACTAACTTTGGACATGGATATTCATACTGGTTGTTATTACTGATTACATGTTATCGTTATTGATACTATACAAATAATAGCTAGGCTGATGTGAACAAAATTGAAGGACAAGATCAAATGAAACTAACTTAATAATAAAAATAGGTAGGTTTATTTATTAAATTTAATAACGTTTATTGAAGCATAGTATTCTAATATGATTTATAACATACATTTCTTTTTTGTTTTGCATTGATTTTAATTGTAATATTTTGGTTGTTTGTTAGGTTATCCGCTCATTATGTGGTTTTACATGTTTATTGGTAAGGGTAGGAACCATGTGATATGAGGCTCTAGGTAGCATGCATAAATATTCTTTCAACACTTTTAGTTTATTCTGTAGTTAGATGTATATATAGTAATAGGCTTGGCCTTTTGTATCATGGTTATTGTATACATGAAGTTTTGGGTTATAATAATTGATGAATATAAATATACATTTTTATTGTTTACATGGAATTTGTGAGCTCTAGTTAAATTGATAAAAAAGAAAGAAAATATAATTCTTCTAATTTAGATCTTAAGGCACGACATTATATGTTGTCATTGACTTTTAAGAGGTAAAAAAAACACATAATTCAAATACATTTTGATTAGATATAATGAACAGTTAAATTAGTGGTTGGTCTCATCAGGAAATTCAAGTAGACAAATCTTGTAACTTCATATGCATAAGAGATTTTACTAGTTGCTTGTAAAATTTTCAACATTCCAAGAAATGAAAAAAAAATGTTTCTTTGCGACCTCCAAAAAAATATGTTTGATTAACACTGACATTATATATTTGGAGGATATTATTAACTCTTTGGATGAACTTCAAGACACCATATAACATGCATTTTATTCTAAATAAAAAATATGGGAGTTAATGTATCTTTAAACTAGAAAAATTATTTTTCTAAAATTTTTTTCTACCAATTATATTGCAAAACAAATTTGAGAATTATGTGAAGGCTTCAAGAATCAAGTCAATCATAGAAGCAATCATTATGTAGAAAGCATTGATCCACTAACCACCATCAACATTTTTTTGAAATGATATAAACTCATAAAAGCAATAATGAGTACAAGCAACACATAAAAAGAGTATTAAAAAAAATTAGGAGAGAAAAATTAAATATATGTTTTGCTACAGTTGTGTGAATTGTTTCAAAAACTTTAGAATTGAATGCAAACAGCCATAACAGATAAACTTCTATGTCTATTTTCCCAATCATATATGAAGATTATAAATAAAATTTACACAGTAGGAAAATTTGAAATCAAATTCAAAACGTACCAAATAAACTTTTATGTTTATTATAGCTAATATATCATAACATAGCATATACACTTTTTTGTTTATTTCTCTAATCATATAGAAAGATTAGAAATAAAATTCACACATTATCTTCTAAGTCTTTTTTAGAACATTATTACAAAGTAATATGAAAAGCACTATAATCATAGTTCTGCATTTTGAAGAGGTATAACTGTTGGTGGCGTTTTGAAATCGGGTTTTGAAAAGTTTAATTTTCTTTGGAAATTTAAAATTGACCTTAGATTCAAATTTAGAGATTGAGCATCTCATTGGAAAAGTCATACCATTTTGGGAGATGGAAATAAGATTTCAGAATGGGGTTCAAATTTAATACAAATCCTACATTGAATATCAAAACCATATCCAAGATAGAACCGCATATGACCTCAAAAAATTGAAATGGAGTTCGATCTAATTTCTAACTATAATATCCTAAGTAGATCATCATTGATTTCATGCCCAAAGCTTTATGAATAAATGATATAACTCCCTTAAGGAATGGGATATCATTGCTTAATAATTGTTCAGGCAAGACGATCACGATCATTGCTGGTTGAATTTTTTCAAAGAATACTGATTTGAGTTTTGAAGATTTCTTTTGGGAAATTTGATACTAATTTTATATTTCAATTCTAAAATTGAACAAACTATTAGAGATGATATACCACCTCAAAAGGTAGAGATAAAATCTCTTAATGGGTTCAGATCCCAAAATTGTAAATTTTCCCTATGCTATTGTAGCCTGATTTAAAGAAGAACTACATATGACCTCAGGAGGATCAAGGTGGGGTTCAATCTAAAATCAGACTACGATAATCAAGAGGAGATGATAATTAATTTCATATTCAAATTCATGTTAATCATGATAAATCTCTTTGAAGAAAGAGATATCATCCGTTAGCCTTCATGTGATTATGACGATAATGATCGTTATGAATTTGATTTCCTAAAAAAGTATCAATTAAGTTTTGAAAATTAATTTTGGAAATCAGGTGTGTGTGGTTCTAAATCTCCTACGAATGCAAGTCCTCAAAGTTAATTACATCGTAGGAAGACGAGGTCCCCTATGAAAACTCTCAATTGTAATAATGGCAAAATTTTATTAACAACTTTTCTAAGAGTGATACCAAAGGAGGTGAATGTTAGAATTTCAATTGGGAATGGATCAAAGTTGAGAAATTATTACCGGAGTCAAAGGAAGAAGGATAGAGGGCACTTTGGATTATGGGACCATTTAGAAGTGTCCCAATCTAATCTAAGTATTATGTTGTATATTTGGATTGAAGGGAGATTTAGTAATAGTTGAACATTTTATTAGAAATTTGGGATTATATTCCCGGAGGTTGGGGTCTGATGATCCAAGATCTGGTCCAAATCCTAAATCTAAATTTGGACACTAAACCAGAGTAGTCCAAACCAAATGAATTCAATGCAAGGTTTGGACTTACCCTAGCCTGGATTGGGGAGCTAGCTAACCACCTAGTTGATTTTAAATATATGAATCTGATCATTTTTATGCAAGAGTAGTAGGGAAATTTTTATTAAAGTTTGGGAGAGCTAGGGCCAACATCTAGAGATTGTCCAAAGTAACCTCTTTGACTTATGCTTGGTAAAAATACTAAATACTGATGCAATTAAAAGTTAGACTCCTTTAAATGTATTTTTAATACATTGTGTGCTGGTCGAAACACCCAAATCATGTATGCTTGAAGTTTAAAAAAGGCTTAAAAATAGTTTTTAGAAGACTAGGCTTCACCAGGTTCAGAACCCCTCGTAAGTTGGGTTATTTGAACTCTTCCCGTAGGCAGGGAAGTGTCTTAAACCAAGAAATATAAGGTGTCGTAATATACATGCAATCTCGAGGGTGGTCCCCTACTAATTCACTAGATTCGTTATATTTATATGTTATTTAACTCCTTAAACTTTAAATTATTATTATGAGTAGAAAATATTTCACACACTCACGAGCCTCACTTGTCCAAGCTAAAATAAAAGCAACACCTAAATTCCAAATAACTAAGAAAAGTAAGCAATCCTATACACAATCACATTAATACATCAAATATAATCAAATTAACTAATAAATTTCTATAGGCAAACTACCTTACTTATTACAACCCAGAAATGCAGAAAGTAAAGTTGTTGGGTACCACTGATAATAACTCGGATTCTAGTCCTAATAAAGATGTAAGTGACTTTGAGTGAGACACTCTTCATCTTCAATTCTTTGGTCTTCTTTCCTTCAGGCTCCTCGGATTCTTTATAGTAGGCTACCCAAATGGAAAAGAGAACTCTTCCCTCTAAGGGAATGTTACTCTTTCCAGTTTGGGTATGAAAAGGTAGTCCAAATTTGGACTTCCAAATAGGAAAGGACTATCCCTCAAAGGGGTATATTTTCCCCTTTGGAATCTAACCTTTGGACCTATGTATCCCAACTCAAAGTTCAACTTTCAGAACTCAATACTCAAATGAATTACATATATATGAAACTTAAAAAGTTTTAGACTCTCCTGTAAGGTTATCCTAGGCATTTAAATATCAAAAGACATTCCCAAGCAGTTATATATATTTACAGAAAAGGAAGTAAACACACTTTGACATGCTCTTTTTATTTGGGGGCTAAGCAGCTGAAGCACCTGTAGTAAACATATTTAATATTGATATTATTTAGCCCCCTTTTATATCCCATCTCTGCTATTTCAGACAAATGGTCCAGATCCAACTAGACAAAGATATCATAATACCACGGGATACACGATTGAAGTAGACTGCGGTATGATGAAATCTAAATCGTTGAGCTTAAGATCAACTACTGACATTTTGAACACCTGTGCTAGACTACAAAAATGCCTTAGAAATTAATTTTCTCCTCGTTCTCTCAGCCCGATAAACCAAATTGCATCAAATTTTAAACTTAACTCAAGTGTATGAACAAAAACTAGCTAGTTGTTTAGACTAGCTAGCCGTAGAAGGTTGACAGGTTATATTTAGTCGCAGGTCAAGCGGTGTGTTATGTAAGGGGTGAACTTGGCCAATCATTTTCATGTTTAATGACTAAGCTAGTTGTCTAGGATCAAGCTGACTTAAAGGCGGGGCTAGCCGGTTCATAGATAACAGGTTGGACAGGATGGTTAACTTTCTTTTTCTAATCTTTAACCTTCCAATCACTCCATAATCTCTTCTTATCACTCAAGGCTCTCTTGAATAACACTTGAGTGATTTTCAGCCTTCCCTACTCATTAACTAGGTGCTTCAATGATCAGATCTTCACACATTTTCCACAGTACAATTATTTCCCTTGTCTATATTTATTTTTTTGCTGTAGTATGTTTGATCTGTGGAGATTTAGTCTATAAGATTGCATTGCTGGAGATGAAGTTCCTTTTTTAATTTTTAAAATTGTTAGAAAATGTTAGGAAAATGTTAGAGCTTTTGTTTTCTTTAGAGTGATTTCACATTGTCTGAAACGAAGTTCCATTATGTATAACTATATTAATTTTGAAAATACTAGATCTATCAATTTTTTTAAAGTTACATTGCCTGAAACAACTTTGGATTTTGGATTTTTAGTTTTAAAATAATTTTTTTGAAGAAATTTATGTTATTGCTTGTTTTATGTTACACCAGTGTTATAATAACAGATATCAAGTCATATTAATTTATGACTTTACAGATATGTTATATTTTGTCGTTATTCTGTCCACCATTTCACTCATGCGTAAAATTTTGTTTACCTAGAAATGATAAATTATGCTTATATTGATTAGTTAGTACTCCAATCATTTTACTTGGTTATCATATGCATTTTGAGCAAAAAACATTTAATTAAGCATTTATCTTTAGATTGGAATAACAAAATATCGAAGTAATAAGACTTTTAGCTAATTTAGATTTTTTTATAAAGATGACCATATGATGTATCAAGAAATGAGAGTTTGAATTTCACTCAATATTAATAAAGTTGTAGAAAATTTAAATATGCGAGTGGTATAGGATGGATTCAATAGTTTTATCACTTATGTTAGTATATGGGGGTCAGTTGATAGCTGATGATCAATTTTTTCCTTCATATAACATATGGCATAACCGCCAAGTTAATATTCCAATTAACACTTTATTATATGAGCCAAAATTAAAACTATTTAGGGTGCTTCAACATGATGTAAGAGAGGAGAGGTCATCTATCCTTCCTAAATTTGGAGGGTTGTGACTCATTTGAAAGTTCGTTAGGGATGTTAAGCCCTTAAGAAATAGCCCGAGGATAACCAAGAGGGGGGGGGGGGGTTGAATTGATATTTTAAAATTTTCTTTATGTAAAGCACAAAATTAAAACCAAAATCACCACAGAAATAAGAGTGCAAAAATAAATAAACGCGAAAGCAAAACAAAGAAAGATCACACCAGATTTATAGTGGTTCGGTCAATCCTTGACCTACGTCCACTACTCGGAGGCACCCTCCGAGTATTGCACTAACTAAGTGTCTCTCCTTTAGCTCCCACAGCTAGGCGGAGAAGCCTTTATAAAAGACTCCTTTTTACCAACCCCGGTGCGGCAGAAAACCGACTCCTTTTGCTTCCTCCTGAAGCAGACAAAGAACCCAGACCTTTGCTGAAGTAGACCTCCCAAGAACCTCCCAAGGACGAAGGGCAAAGAACGAAGATGACGACTTGGAACCTTGCTTGGAGCAACCTTTGTGAACCCTCTCACAAACTCCCCCTCACAAGTTCCTCTCTCTCTTTCTCTCTCTCTCTCTCTCTCTCTCTCTCTCTCTCTCTGAAGGCTCTCTCAGGTCAAGAAAGCAGCACTCAAGGTCTTGTTGCATGAAAAAAATTTGGTCCTTTAAATAGAATTTCAAGAACCGACATTATCATCCAGGATGATAGGAATATCGTCTAGGATGATAGGAATATTGTCCTGGATGATAGGAATATCAACCTGGTCGATCAGTACAATATAAGCTCAATCAACCGGGATGAATCAGGATGATCAGAAGAAAATTGGTTACATCGTCCAAGCTGATACAGTATCGTCCTAGATGATTAGTTCAAATTTGAGTACAATCATTCTGAACATCGCCCTGAATAGATTTTGGCCGATGTCAATCGTCCAGCTCATCATCCTGGCCAATTCTGTAATCGGCCCGTATCAATCAGCCTTAATTGCTTTCCATATCTGTTAGATTAATTTAGGCATAATTGTGTTGTATTGTCGAGGCCGACATGGAGATCGTCCGGGCCGATAATTTAAAATAATGAAATACCTAAATTGATCATGATGGCGGATTCTTTCTGATTTGAGCCTATCATCCTGTCCGATACACGTATCGTCCAGGACAATTTGCTTAATGATGGCTGCTTAACTAAGATGCCCTAATTAGGGTTTCTCTTTTTAGTTGAATCATCCTGGCTGATATTAACATCATCCAGGTTGATGTACTCAAAATAGAAAAACTCAAAAAATCCCTCAAGTGTGTGTGTGCAAGGTTACTTAGCATCAGGAACCACTTTTACAATTGAATCAAGAAAGGAAAAATACAGACTTGACTCAACCTAAATCTACCCAATCTTGAGCTGGCTTGAGTTGCATTCGATCTTGTGGACCTAAAAAGTTAGTAGGCAAAGCAGTCGTAGGATACATCACAAAAAGGAGGGAAACACAAAAAAAAACATAACAGAAACTAAAACAAAACATAAAAAAAAATAAACTACAGAAAACTAAAACTAGAAGATATACAAACTAGAAAAACACAAAAAAAATCAAAGAAACGAGGGCCCCAGATCATCAGACGGAGGTGGTGGTGGTGGTGGCTGCTGGAAAAAAGTGGAAAACGTGGCAAACTGTGCCCCAAACCAGGCCATGTCCTGGTCGTGATGCTGCTGCTGGTATGCAACATAGGCATCGAACCGGGCCACGTCCTCAGCCTGCTGCTGCTGCTGATGTGCTACGAACATGTCGAAGTGGGTCTCCAATTGATCAAATCTCTCCACCAACTGATCCAGTTGAGAGTGCTGGCGGAGAGGAACAGGTTTAGGAACTGGAGCAGGAGCGGGAGCCTCCTCCTCCTTTGCCCCCTGAGCTTCCCCATCCCCTAGGTGGAGACAAGTATTGTGAAGGGCATTGAAGAAATTGTTTGAGTAGAAAGGTGGCGGATGGTTGGGAGGAGCAGGATGTTGAAGGTTGTATTTAGATTCTAAAACATATGTAATGATGTGTCCTAGAGCAAGATTGGACTTTCTTCTATGACCTAAATCTCTAATGGTAATCAAATGCTCGATGTAGCGAAAGATTAGGTCTGTGGCATTAAATTCTCTGTGGGCCAGAATGTAAAAGGTAGTAAGTGAAAGCAGTGGAGTGATATGGACTCGGTCTCCGGCTTTTAGAATAACAGAAGTGCGTAGGACATGCTGGATTGTCCTAGCATCTTTAAGTAAAGAGCTAGTCTCTCCAACATGAAAGTGTGTGTTTGTGTGGCGAAGAAAGTGATTTGCAGTGGACCAGTCAAAGTCAAGATCAGAGACAAGGGTATGCAGCTTATCCCTAGTGGTGGACAGCTGCAACAGTTCAGCACAATCCTGATATGTGATATCGACAGGACGTCGATTCACATAAGAGGTGAGATCAGTGTATGAAGAATTTATATGAAGTTTTGCATAGAATTCAAAAAGAAGTTCAGAACTAAAGGGGACAACGAGGGTGAGAATAAATCAAAGAGAAGTGTGGGTGAAAAGATCCAGTACCAGATAGGAGAGATAGGATGGATTGATTATTCGGGAGAGTGTAATGCCGCACTCCTTGTAATGATGGTAGGAAGCCTGATCATCTACCTCCCAAAAATGAGGGTCCAGCGTGCCCCTCGAGGAGCTGCCAGACATCTGACGAGCAAGCTTTCCTCCATCCATTTGCAAGCAAATAGTAAGTAAACAAGAGAGGAGAAGATTGAACTGAGAAATAATAGCTGGATTGCTCTGAATTTAAAGGATCAATCGGATCGTCCAGGCTGATCACAGGATCATCCAGGACAATCCGGTGCAATTATTGTGAACAGTCTGATTGGTCAAAAAGGCAGTCCGATCGTCCGGGCCGATCAGACATAGACCAGGAAGTTTAGACACAGACGATCATCTTGAGGAGTCAGGCCGGATGACCGTTGAAAACGTATATCATCTAGGCCGATTAGGTGGATCGTCCCAGGCGATTTTAAAGATTTTAAATGTACTTTCACATGTTTCATCCAGGACGATCAGGTGTATCGGTCAGGACGATAACCAATAAATGCATCATCCAAGGCAAAAAAAAGAAATCGGCCAGGGCGATCAAGATGATTGTAACAGAGGTCGATTATATCATCCAGGACGATAAAGGATCGTCCAGGATGATAAAGGATCGTCCAGGACGATAAAGGATCATCCAGAACGATTAGAGCAAAAAAGTCAAAATATTCAGCAGAAGGATTTTTTGAAGCACAGAAAGCCGATCGTCCAGGATGATATAAACATCGGCCAGGACGATGTAACAAAAAATTTCAAATCAAAGGAGGGATGGAGATGATCAGAGAAGGGTCAAAAACCAACAAGAAAAAAATAACAACGAAAAAACAAAAGCAAAAAAGTTTTCTTTTGTTTTTTTAATCAATGCATGGATATGATATAATCTTCATATGATTGATTTTAAAAATTTATTAGTTAATGAGTTAACAACTTCAAAAATCCAAAAAATGGTAAAATATCCTATCATATTACCCCTAAGCTCGGACTTCTTTTAGGGCAAAATCTTCTTTTAAAATAAAAAGGCCTAACTTAGAAAAACATTTGGATACGAAAAAGAGATCCGATCAAGACTTGGTTTTAGAAAAATATCTTATATAATAATATATCAAAGTAGTTTGTTACAATTGTGAAATTCGAAATCAAGTCTTTGAAAATCTCAAGTGATTCATAAAATCTTCTAAGTTTTAAGAGTTGGAGGAAAGGAAGATAGCTTGCTTTTTGTTGAGTCTAGTAATTAGGTTGTTAAGCCTAAGTGAATGTCCCACGGCTACCAAGAGGGGGGTGAATTGGTAGTTTTAAAAAACAAAGTTAAACTTTAACACCCCTTTTTTAAATATTATTGAACCGAAATAAAATCTCTTTTAAATTTTGTAGAAAAAGGTTTTTCAACCACAGAGTTTTTTAAACTCAAATAAAAAGTGCGGAAACGTAAAAACAGTAAAGTAAATGACACAAGATTTATAGTGGTTCGGTCTATAACCAGACCTACATCCACTCCCCAGAGGCACCCTCTGAGTATTGCACTAATACCAATAGTGACTCTCCTTTTGCACCCACAGCAAGGCGGAGAAGCCTTTACAATACACTCTTTTCACCACTCCCCGGTGCGGCAGAGAACCGTTCGTCCTTTTACACAATACCCAGTGTTGGCAGAGAACCGTCCGTCCTTTCACACTATCCCCAGTGTGGGCAGAGAACCCTTCCTCCTTTCACACTCTCCTAGTGTGGGCAGAGAACCCTTCGTCCTTTCACACTCTCCTAGTGTGGGCAGAGAACCCTTCGGCTGTTCACAGTCTCCAAGTGTCGGCAGAGAACCGGATCTCCTTGACAGATCTTCTCAAAAGAATCTAGAAGGAAGAAAGAAAAGAGTGAAGTAATCTCAATTCACAAGTAGAGACTTTTACCTTTGAAATCCAAGTGAAGCCTTCTCGCTTCAGTGGTAGGAATCCTCCCTTGAATGCTCTCTTCAACTCTCTCCTTGGCTATTCTCTCAATAGGCACGAAGATCAAATGACAAAAAGATTGGGTGGCAGTCTAATTTGGACTATTTATACAAAAGACAAGAAAAACCGCCCAAAAACTGCAAGTATTCAATTCTGTACGCAGTGGATCGTCCTGTACGATCGTGGATCGTCCTGGACGATTTTACTTAAACGATCTGAAACGACCCTATTTGAATATGTGTACGAAATGTCTTCGTACAACTGATCGTCCTGTACGAACAAGGTTCGTCCAGTACGAACGGTTATTACAAGGTTGATTTTAGAAACTGCTGAAAACTGTCCTAAGTCGGTTAATCGTTTAGACGAAAATAGATTCGTCTGGACGAAATTTTTACAGAGGACTGATCGTCCTGTACGATAAATTATTTCGTCTGGACGAAAACTTTTCCGAGGACTGATCGTCCTGGACGATAATTTATTTCCGTCTGGATGAAAATTTTCCCGAGGACTGATCTTCCTGGACGATAATTTATTTCGTCTGGACGAGAATTTTCCAGAGAGCCAATCGTACTGGACGATAATTTTATTTCGTCCTGGACGAATAGGACTTAGAAAAAATTTCAAGCAAGTTACTATTCGTTCCAAATGCTCTATAGGAGATAACTGTCTGATCGTCCAGTACGAACAGAAGATCGTCCTGTACGATCAGTATAAATTCTACATGATATCCTTATGTGTGAATGTTTTTATTTTCTCAACATACAATCACTTCCTTTCAATTTGATTTCTAAGAAAAGTGCAAGCTTCAAATTTTACAAAGTATCTCATGCTGAATTTAATTTGAAGTCTTCGTAGTCTGGAGTTCGTTTTTTCCTAAAATGTCAGTACACACAAGAGCAAATATAATTCTTCCAAAATTGTTAGGTGATAATTACACATTTGAACAATAATGTTTGAAATCATCAAAACTTTATAAGTTGCAAAAATGAAAGGCATGCAAATAGCAACTATCTTAACAATCTCCCCCTTTTTGATGATGGCAAAACAATTATTGTTTGTATGATTTCAATCTAAACAAATCTTTCTATCTCCTAAACTCCCCCTGAATTGATGAATACATGAAAATAAGGAGGCAATTTGAAGCATAAAAAAAATTTATTTTTCAAAAAAATAAACTAAAATAAACTAGAAACTCAAACATATGAACATATGAACAAACAAAGCATACAAACACAATGATTTCTCCCCCTTTTTTACAACAACAAAAAGTGAAGAAGAAATAGACAAGAAATGTAAGTAATTGTATGAAATTCATTTGAACATTTAATCTAAATGGTGATTGATACAAGGTATGCAATTTTAAATTAAAAACATTAGG
Source organism: Dendrobium nobile (assembly GCA_022539455.1). Taxonomy (NCBI): domain Eukaryota; kingdom Viridiplantae; phylum Streptophyta; class Magnoliopsida; order Asparagales; family Orchidaceae; genus Dendrobium; species Dendrobium nobile. The sequence goes on from CM039724.1 coordinate 10,782,795, forward strand.
TCAATCATAGAAATTCATGAAATTTAAAAAGTGATATAACATTGTAAGTAAGAAGAATTTAGCAAAGACATGATTCAATTTAGACGTTCCAATATAGAAAATCATTACTAGAGAGATGAAGAAAAATTCGATATTTCAAAGTTCAAAAGAATATAAATGAACATAAGATCAATTTGAATTAAGAGATTGAAAGAATTTGCAAAGAAGAGAATTACCACAAGTGGCGCTTTGCGCATCTTTTTCATATAGGTGGCACATTTTTGTACATCTTTTTCATATAGGTGACACATTTTTGTGCATCTTTCTTTATTGGGCTTATTTTGTGCCTCTTTTTCACATTTGCAACTTTGTTGTGCATTCCTTTTGATTTTGTACATTTGTACAATTTTCAAGAGTAATTGAATTCTTTCCAAAGACAATAATCTAGAATCTCAAATTTTTCTAAGTGCATAAATATTAATTGAGCTAGGAAATACAAAATAAGATAACATCTAAATTGCAATAATAATATTAACTTTTATGTAGTCTAAATGAATAGACATGAATTTAAAAGTTCTAATTATAACAAGTTATAAACAATTTTTAAATTTAGAAAGACTAGATTTTCTAATGTAGGTAATCTCAAATTACAATCTAATTTAAGCACTATGAAGATTAAATAATACTAATGAAATTCATAAAAATTAACCACATTTCAATAACAAATCAACATTGAAACAAGTACGAAATGCATTGATATTTATGAAAGGATTACACATTTCACAATATCTAAACAGAACTTAAAAGAAAAGACAAACAAACACTTAACATAAACACTAACACAAGAAGACATAAAAACATGAGTAACTAACACATCAAAACAAAAAAAATACAACACGAGTACAACAAAAACACAGAAATTCATCTCTACCGTTCTGGAGGAGGAGGAGGAGGAATGCCACTTTTTTTAATCACCCTATTGACATCTTCCCATCTGATTGTGTTTTCGGTCATAAGGGTGTGAGCTCTATATCCTTCAGTCCTTAGGTTTAGAAATGCACCAGTATCATGCTTGGTAATTTCTACTTTTTGTTTGAATACAAAGGAACTAATAGAAGAGTGGTCGGAGTTAAAACTCATGTTGGCTAAAAAGTAGAGAAATGTTTGCTTGTTGTAGAAATGGACGAGAGAAAGTATGAAATGGAATTGGGTTGAGGCAAAAAGGTGTATAACCTAAAAATTTATCTCGCTTTGGATTAAGATGCGAGATGGAGTTATTTTTGAGGAAGCAAAACGAGAAAATGATTCCTTATTTGCCTTAGAAAGGAAGTTTTCCGAGGCATTCCTATTCGACTTTTTCGCTAACACCTTTTTTCTTTTGCTTGAGGAGGTCATTGACAATTTGAAGTAGAAAGGGATTGAAAGAAAAGTTTGAAAGTGTGATTGTTGAGTTAGAAAGCCTTCATATTTAAAGAAAACGATACGTTCGTCCTGGACGAAAAAGGTTCGTCCTGGACGAAAATAATCGTTCGTCTGGACGAAAATTATTTCATACATACGATCAAATTTGTCCAAAATGTAACGACTTTTCGTAATCAACACAACTTACGATGCGTCCCTTTGTACAGACCTTTGACTTGACCAATCGTACATACGAACAAAAGTTCGTACAGACGATCTAGAAATAACTCGTTTAAATGTCTTTTGAAAACCGTCCCCTACACTGAAACGACATATGTTCGTCTGGACGAACCAAAATTTCATACAGACGAAATCCATATTAAAAACTGTCTTATCCACTCAACCGCTGCATTCAATCGTCCCGACGTTTGAGAAAAGGAAAACGTTCGTCCTGGACGATATTCAGATCGTACAGATGATTTAATTAAAAATTGCTCTCAAAACGGTTAAAATACACGCAAACCAACTTTTCTCACATCGTCCAGTACGAACCAAAAGTCGTCCCGGACGATTTCCTCCATTTTTGAATTTTTGAAAATCAAACCAAACTTTAAAAAAAAAAAAACATACAAAAAACTTACACTCAAAAACAAATTCATTCAAAACACACAAAAATTTACAAAATCAAAAACAAAACAAAAACATAAACATCAATGTTGCAAAGACATTTTGTTTAGGCATTTAAATCAATAACATCTAGCCTTGTTCTTAAAGTACTGAAGGTATCAAGGGATAAAGGTTTTGTAAAAATGTCTACAAGTTGATTTTCAGTTAAAACATATGTGAGTTCAATTTCTCCTTTGGATACATGATCCCTTATGAAATGATGTCTTATATCTATGTGTTTGGTTCTAGAATGTTGAATAGGATTTTTAGAAATGTAAATAGCACTAGTATTGTCACAATAAATTGGAGTAGTGCCTACAGATAATCCTAAATCAATCAACTGTTATTTTAACCAAAGTACTTGTGCCACACAACTTCCTAATGCAAGGTATTCTGCTTCTGCAGTAGATAGGGCTACTGAATTTTATTTTCTACTGGACCAAGAAACTAATGAATTTCCAATGAATTGACATGTTCCAGAAGTGCTTTTCCTATCCACTCTACAGCCTGCAAAGTCAGAATCTGAATAACCAATAATTTCAAATGAAGAGCTAAACTTAGGATACCAAATTCCTAAGTTTTGAGTTCCTAGTAAGTATCTTAAAATCCTTTTCACTGCTGTCAAATGTGATTCTTTTGGATCTGATTGAAATCTAGCACATAAGCAAACACTGAACATAATATCTGGTCGGCTAGCAGTCAAGTAAAGCAAAGATCCAATAATCCCTCTATATTTCTTTTGATCAACAGATTTTCCCTTAAGGTCCTTATCTAACTGAACTGAGGAACTCATTGGTGTACTAACAGGTTTAGAATTGTCCATTTCATATTTCTTGAGGATGTCCTTAATATATTTGGTTTGACTAAGAAATGCCCCTTTCTCAAGTTGCTTGATGCTAAAACCTAGAAAGTAATTTAAATCTCCCATTAGACTCATTTCAAATTCACTACTCATTGTATTAAAAAAATCATCACAAAGATTTTTATTTGAAGATCCAAAGATGATATCATCCACATAAATTTGAACAATGAGTATTTCCTTTCCAAATTTCTTTAAGAAGAGAGTTGTATCCAAACTTCCTTTTTTAAAAGATCTTTCAAGTAGGAAAGTGCTCAATCTCTTATACCAAGCCCTAGATGCCTGTTTCAATCCATATAATGGCTTTTTTAACTTAAAAATATGATTTGGGTATTTTGAATTTTCAAATCCTGGAGGTTGTTCTACATAAACATCTTCTTCAATAACACCATTCAAAAAGGCACTTTTGACATCCATTTGAAACAATTTAAAACTTTTAAAACAAGCAAAGGCAAGTAAAACCCTAATTGCTTCAAGTCTTGCTACAGGGGCAAAGGTCTCCTCAAAATCAATTCCTTCAATTTGATTATACCCCTTAGCAACTAATCTAGCCTTATTTCTAATGACTACTCCTGAGTCATTCATTTTATTTTTGAACACCCACTTTGTTCCAACAATACTTTGATCTTTTGGCCTTGTAGTTAATTCCCAAACTTTATTTCTTACAAAATGATTTAACTCTTCTTGCATGGCCAATATCCAAAATTCATCAGAAAGTGCCTGATCAATATTAGTGGGTTCTATGGTTGAAATAAAGGCTGAATGATTGACTTCCTTATTTAATCCACGCCTAGTTTTAACACCCTCACTAGGTTCTCCTATAATCAATTCTCTTGGGTGGCTTTTAGAAAATCTCAAATCTCTAGGCAAAGGGTTTTCTCTTTCAAAGTTTTCTTCCACATTTTCTTCCAAATTTAATCTATCAATCTTTTGGGAGTTTTCCTCAATTTCTTCTTCAACAATATTTGGCTCTTCTAAATTTCCAGATTCATCAAATACAACATGTGTGGTTTCTTCAATAACTAAAGTTCTTTTGTTGAATACCCTATAAGATTTTCCAACACTTGAATATCCAACAAAAATTCCTTCATCTGATTTTGGATCAAATTTTCCTAAGGCAGATTTTCCATTGTTATGAATGAACACCTTGCAACCAAAAACATGCCAATGAGACAAATTTGGTGTTCTACCTTTTAGTAACTCATAGGGTATTTTATTTAAATTTGATCTCATATTCACCCTATTCAGAACATAACATGCAGTGCTAACCGCCTCAGCCCAAAAATATGTAGGAAGAGAGTATTCTGCCAACATTGCTCTGGCGGCTTCTATTAATGTTCTGTTTTTCCTTTCAACTACCCCATTTTGTTGAGGGGTTCTAGGAGCAGAAAAGTTGTGATCAATCCCTTTTTCTTTAACAAAATTTTCAAATCTTTCATTTTCAAATTCTCCTCTATGATCACTTTGTATAGACATTATTTCACATCCTAATTTTCTCTGAATTCAAGTTGAAAAATTTTTGAATTCCTCAAATGATTCACTTTTATGAAAAAGAAATCTAACCCAAGTGAACATAGAGAAATCATCCATAATAACAAATCCGTATACCTTCCCTCCTAGACTTACAGTTCATACTGGTCCAAAAAGATCCATGTGAAGAATTTCCAATGGTTTACTAATTTTAAGATCATTATTGGACTTAAAAGAGGACTTCACTTATTTTCCTAATTGACATGCATCACAAAGATGGTCCTTAGTAAAGTCTAGTTTTGGTATACCTCTTACTAAATTCTTTTGGGTAATTCTCCTAAGATTTTTTATACTAGAATGATAAACTCTCCTATGCCAAAGTCAAGATTCATCAGAAACAGTTTTCAAACAGAAAGCAATAGGAGTATGAAATGAATTCAAATCTAGCATGTAAACATTGTTTACCCTTTTTCCATTTAAAACTTCTTTCCCATTTAGGCTTAATATGCAGCTAGTAGGTAAAAATTTTACATTATAACCTTTGTCACATAGCTGACTTATACTTAACAAATTATGCTTTAAGCCTTCAACCAATAGCACATTGTCTATAAAAAAGTTTTTGAAATTACCAATCATACCTGATCCAACCACTTTCTTTGTGGTATTATCTCCAAGTGTAACCTTGCCTCCATTCCTGGCTTCTAGCGATATGAATTGTGTAGTGTCTCCAGTCATATGCTTTGAACATCCGCTATCCAGGTACCATATGCTCCCACGAGGTCTTGTGTGAGAGCAATCCTGCAAAAAATATCATATGTTAGACCTGCGAACCCAAACAAGTTTGGGTTCACCTTTTAGCAATTTATAATCAGATGCATGTATGATATGTCTAGGTTTATGCATCCTAGGTCTCCACACCAAATTAGATTTCATCATCAAGGTACAGGTGTGAGCTATATGTCCCAAAAATTCACAATTATTACATTTAACATTAGGAAAAATATTCCTAAGTTTTCTTCCATGTGAATGTCTTCTAAGGGATTTCATGAATTTAAGATAATATTTAGGATTTGTAAAATCTTCAAGTCTGGGGGGTTTCCTATTATCCTCGAGAGCTCTTATTGTTAGTTTGTAAAATGAATTCATATCTTTCAAGATTCGATTGGTATAATTGATTCTATATGCTTTGCTCTCAGATTCATCCTTAAAATTTTTAAATTATTTTTCAAGATCAGTATAGGATGACTTTAGATTTTCAAAATTTTTATTCAAGTCATCATATTCATCAAGTAGTTTCATGTGGTTGTCATCTATTAAAGCATGGTCTTTTCTAAGGATTTCATTTTCCTTCTTGAGCTCTTCAAATTCTAAACTTAAACTAGCATGCATCTTTTTCATTTTCCTATATGCATCATGCATGTGTTCAGAAACTTCAAATAGTTCATCATAGGATAAGTCACATACCTCTTCTTGATCTGAGTGATCTACATTGTCTGCCATCAAGCAAAGATTAGTGACTTCTTCTTCTTTTTCTGTCTCAGATGAGTCTGAAGCTGAGTCCGCCCAGAAAGCTCTTTGAAACTTCTTCTTGCCCTTCTTTACCATAGGTTTCTCCTCCACCTTCTCCTTAGCAGGAGTGGCTTTGAGTTTTGGGCAATCAGTCTTGATATGACCTGGTTTCCTGCATTCATAACAAATCACTTCATTAGAAACCTTGCCATTTCTGTTAAACTTACCTCTATTCCATAGCTGGCGTTTCTTCTGCTTCCTCTTTAAAAAGCTTATGAATTGTCTAGTCATTAATGCAACATCATCTTCATCCTCAGTTTGTGAGTGTTCACTCTCTGACTCTTCCACTTTTAGTGCTATATTCTTCTCCTTTCGTGGTTCACCTGCATCAATCTTCCTTTGACTTACTCCTTGCTCATAAGCAATGAGTGAACCAAAAAGATTATCAATAGAATAAATGTTTAAATCTTTAGACTCTGTAATTGCAGTAATTTTTGCATCATAAGCAGTAGGTAAACAACGAAGAATCTTATTGACCATTTCAGCATTAGTTAATTCACTACCAAGTGCATGCAAAGAAGTGACAATTTGTGTAAATCTTGTGTATATGTCAGAAATAGATTCATTAGGTTTCATACGAAACAATTCATAGTCATGTAACAAGATATTGAGCCTTGATTGTTTAACCTCATTTGTTCCTTCATAAGTTATACAAAGTCTATCCCATATGTCCTTTCTGCTTTTGCAAGTGAAACCCACATGTAGTCTTCAGATTTTAAAGCACAAAAGAAAGTGTTTAAACATTTGGCATTTAATTGTGCTAAGTCACGTTCTTCTACAGTCCAATCAGTATAAGGTATTTCTACCATTACTCCATCAACTAATCTAGTTGGTTTTGTGTAGCCATCCTGGACTAACATCCACATGCGATAATCAAGTGACTGTAAGAAAGTAGACATGCTTGTTTTCCAAAAATCAAAAGGAATGTTGTCAAACAGTGGAGGTCTAGTAATAGAGTAACCCTCAGGTGTGTTCCGGTTTCCGAAAGTAGCCATCTACGTTAATCAAAAAGTAGTTCAAACTTATGATATTGAAACGATGCTCTGATTCCACTTGTTGAGTCTAGTAATTAGGTTGTTAAGCCTAAGTGAATGTCCCACGGCTATCAAGAGGGGGGTGAATTGGTAGTTTTAAAAAACAAAGTTAAACTTTAACACCCCTTTTTTAAATATTATTGAACCGAAATAAAATCTCTTTTAAATTTTGTAGAAAAAGGTTTTTCAACCACAGAGTTTTTTAAACTGAAATAAAAAGTGCAAAAATATAAAAATAGTAAAGTAAATGACACCAGATTTATAGTTGTTCGGTCTATAACCAAACCTACATCCACTCCCCAGAGGCACCCTCTGAGTATTTCACTAATACCAATAGTGACTCTCCTTTTGCACCCACAGCAAGGCAGAGAAGCCTTTACAACACACTCTTTTCACCACTCCCCGGTGCGGTAGAGAACCGTCCGTCCTTTTACACAATACCCAGTGTTGGCAGAGAACCGTCCATCCTTTCACACTATCCCCAGTGTGGGCAGAGAACCCTTCGTCCTTTTACACTCTCCTAGTGTGGGCAGAGAACCCTTCGTCCTTTCACACTCTCCTATTGTGGGCAGAGAATCCTTCGTCCTTTCACACTCTCCTAATGTGGGCAGAGAACCCTTCGGATGTTCACAGTCTCCAAGTGTCGGCAGAGAACCGGATCTCCTTGACAGATCTTCTCACAAGAATCTAGAAGGAAGAAAGAAAAGAGTGAAGTAATCTCAATTCACAAGTAGAGACTCTTACCTTTGAAATCCAAGTGAAGCCTTCTCGCTTCAGTGGTAGGAATCCTCCCTTGAATGCTCTCTTCAACTCTCTCCTTGGCTATTCTCTCAATAGGCACGAAGATCAAATGACAAAAAGATTGGGTGGCAGTCTAATTTGGACTATTTATACGAAAGACAAGAAAAACCGCCCAAAAATTGCAAGTATTCAATTCTGTACGCAGTGGATCGTCCTGTACGATCGTGGATCGTCCTGGACGATTTTACTTAAACGATCTGAAACGACCCTATTTGAATATGTGTACGAAATGTCTTCGTACAGCTGATCGTCCTGTACGAACTAGGTTCGTCCAGTACGAACGGTTATTACAAGGTCGATTCTAGAAACTGCTGAAAACTGTCCTAAGTCGGTTAATTGTTTGGATGAAAATAGATTCGTCTGGACGAAATTTTTACAGAGGACTGATCGTCCTGTACGATAAATTATTTCGTCTGGACGAAAAATTTCCCGAGGACTGATCGTCCTGGACGATAATTTATTTCCGTCTGGACGAAAATTTTCCCGAGGACTGATCGTCCTGGACGATAATTTATTTCGTCTGGACGAGAATTTTCCAGAGAGCCAATCGTACTGGACGATAATTTTATTTCGTCCTGGACGAATAGGACTTAGAAAAAATTTCAAGCAAGTTCCTATTCGTTCCAAATGCTCTATAGGAGATAACTGTCTGATCGTCCAGTATGAACAGAAGATCGTCCTCTACGATCAGTATAAATTCTACATGATCTCCTTATGTGTGAATGTTTTTATTTTCTCAACATACAATCACTCCCTTTCAATTTGATTTCTAAGAAAAGTGCAAGCTTCAAATTTTATAAAGTATCTCATGCTGAATTTAATTTGAAGTCTTCGTAGTCTGGAGTTCGTTTTTTCCTAAAATGTCAGTACACACAAGAGCAAATACAATTCTTCCAAAATTGTTAGGAGATAATTACACATTTGAACAATAATGTTTGAAATCATCAAAACTTTATAAGTTACAAAAATGAAAGGCTTGCAAATAGAAACTATCTTAACACTTTTGATGGGCTCATTTTATGCCATTTGTCCATTATGGCGCACTTTGCGCATCTTTTGATTTTTGATACACTTTGTGTGTGTATATATATATATATATATATATATATATATATATTAATTTGGCATCATTGCGCATCTTTTATTTTTGGCATCATTGCCCACTTTTTTTTATTATTTTTGCAAGCTAGATTCTTTTTCAAAAACTCTTAAATATTCTTAGTTATAAGTATATCTTCCAGATATTATAGAAGAAAAACTCACTCTTTAATATAGGGAAGAATAATCCACAAAATATAATTAAAAATCATGTGAGAGATGCATTGATAGGATAACGAGAAATCTTGAAGTAACATAAAAACTTTGACAATTATGGTATAAGCTAGATTACTGTAGTAAGGTAGAAAAGATCTCAATTACAAAACTCAGTTGTTAATTTATGATAAACTTTTGGTTAGAAAAAAAATTTTTACCACCAAAATAGGTTAGAGAAAGAGACACAATCAACGGCATTTTTACCCTTTAGCAGATTAAGAGATATAAAACATTAACTCCAAAATTTTAAAATAAAAAATAAGGCATAAGATATCAATTCAATGATGATTTGAAAAGGAAAAACAAACTAAGCCATATGAAAAAAAATAAAGTAAAAAAAAAAACTAACCAAAAAGTAATAAACAACAAAAAAACTAGAAAAATAAGGCAAAGTAATCAGCAGATACAACATCAGTAGAAATCAAGTTCATGCATTAATGTCAATCACACCCAATCTGGTCCTTAAATTGCTAAAAGCGCCGAAGGCCAGTAGTTTAGTAAAAATGTCAGCCAATTGATTCTCAGATGCCACATGATGTAACTCAATGTCTCCCTTAGTCACATGATCTCTAATAAAGTGATGTCTAATGTCAATGTGCTTAGTCCATGAATGTTGGATATGATTTCTAGAAATGCAGATGGCACTAGTGTTATCACAAAGAATAGAGAAGATGCCTACAGGTAATCCTAAATCCAGTACTTGCTATTTTAACCAAAGGACTTGGGCCACATAGCTTCCTAAGGCAATGTACTCAGCTTCAGCAGTGGAAAAAGCAATAGAGTTTTGCTTTCTGCTAAACCAGGAGACTAAAGACTGTCCTGTAAATTGACAAGTTCTAGAAGTGCTTTTTCTATTCACTTTACATCCTGCAAAATTTGAATCAGAATATCCAATAATCTCAAAAGAAGTGTTGTGACTAGGGTACCAGATTCCTATATTTTGGGTCCCTAAAAGGTATCTAAGAATTCTCTTAACTGCAATCAGGTGGGATTTTTCCTTAGGGTCAGCTTGAAATCTAGCACAAAGACAAACACTAAATATTATGTCAGGTCGACTAGCAGTAAGGCAAAGTAAAGATCCAATCATCCCCTGTACTTCTTCTGATCAACTGATTTTTCATTTGGGTCCTTGTCTAATTGAATTCCTGAGGTTATGGGAGTATTAATTAGCTTGTCTTTGTCCATTTCATATTTCTTCAAGATGTCCTTTATGTACTTTGTTTGGCTAAAAAAAGTTCCATCATTTAATTGTCTAATGTTAAACCCCAAAAAGTAGGACAATTCTCCCATCATACTCATTTCAAACTCCTTACTCATTATTTTAGAAAAATCATCACATAGCCTTTTATCAGAAGATCCAAAAATTATATCATCGACATAAATCTGAACAATGAGTAAATCATCTCCTACTTTTCTTAGGAAAAGGGTGGTGTCTACACTCCCCTTAACATACTCTCTTTCTAGTAAGAATGTGCTAAGCCTCTCATACAAAGCTCTAGGTGCCTGCTTTAATTCATATAAGGTCTTTTTTTAATTTAAAAACATGATTTGAAAATTGAGAACTCTCAAAATCTGGGGGTTATTCTATAAACACATCCTCTTTTATTTTCCCATTTAAAATGGCACTCTTAACGTCAATTTGAAAAAGCTTAAATCCCTTATAACAGGCAAAGGCTAATAGCACTCTAATGGGTTCTTATCTAGCTACTGGGGCAAAAGTCTCCTCAAAATCTATCCCCTCTATTTGGTTATATCCCTTAGCCACTAATCTTGCCTTATTCCTAACCACCACTCCAGAATCATTCACCTTATTCTTAAAGACCCACTTGGTTTCAACTACACTTTATCCCTTAGGTCTTTCTACAAGCTCCCAAACATCATTCCTAACAAATTGGTTCAACTCCTCTTGCATGGCTAAGATCCAAAACTCATAAGTAAGGGCTTGGTTTATATTGGTGGGTTCAGTCATTGAGATAAAGGCAGAGTGGTTCACTTCCTTCCTAAGTCCATGTCTAGTCCTAACTCCATCAGAAGGGTCTCCTAAAATCATATCTTTAGGGTGACTCGAAAAGTATCTCCAATCTCTAGCCAAAGTTTGTGAAGTTTCAACCCTTTCCTCCAGATCAACATTTTCTACTTCTTGGGTAACCTCTCCTACTCCTTCAGCGTTTTCGTTCTCTACCCCCTTATCTAAGTTTTCTAATCCAGTGGTAATCTCTCCATCATCATCATCCTCAACTCTAGGCTTTCTAGGATCAGACTCATCAAATACTACATGTGTAATCTCTTCCACCACCAAAGTCCTCTTATTAAACACCCTAAAAGACTTCCCAACACTAGAATATCCTATGAACACTCCTTCATCAGATTTTGGGTCAAATTTTTCTAAGTGAGACTTCTCATTATTGTGAATGAAAACCTTACAACCAAAGATATAAAGGTGGGAAAGATTGGATGACCTACCCTTAAGGATCTCATAGGGTGTCTTATCTAATTTGGCTCTAACATTCACCCTATTCAACACATAACAAGCTGTGTTAACCGCTTTAGCCCAAAAGTATTTTGGAAGTAAATACTCAGCAAGCATGGCTCTAGCATCTTCCACTAAGGTTCGGTTCTTCTTTTCAGCTACCCCGTTCTGCTGACGGGTCCTAGGAGCTGAGAAGTTGTGTCTAATCCCCTTGTCCTCACAAAAATCTCCAAATCTCTCATTTTCAAACTCTTCCCCATGGTCACTATGAATGGTCAAGATCTCACAACCTAGCTTTTTCTGAATCCAAGTAAAGAAGACTCTAAACTCATCAAATGACTAATTTTTATGTGACAGAAATCTAATCCAAGTAAACCTCGAGTAGTCATCGACAATCACAAAACCATAGACTTTTCCTCCTAAGCTGGGAGTGCTAACGGGTCCAAATAAATTCATATGAAGGACTTCTAAAGGTCTAGAGGTGCTAATATCCTTAATAAAGTGAAAAGTGGAGTGGATTTTCTTTCCTATTTAGCAGGCATCACAAAGGTGGTCTTTTAAAAACTTAAGCTTGGGGACACCTCTAACTAGGTTTTTTTGGGTCACTTTCCTAAGGGTTTTCATACTTGCATGACATAATCTCCTGTGTCACAACCATGAATCATCAATAGCAGTTTTTAAGCAAAATAAAGTAACACATTCAATGTTATTTAAATCAAGCATGTAAACGTTGTTGATCTACTTTTCCTGCAAAATAGTGTTATAATTTAAGCTCATAATGCATGAATTTGCCAAAAATTTTATGATGAAGCCCTTGTCGCAAAGCTGACTGATGCTGAGCAGATTATGTTTCAGTTCATCTACAAGTAAAACAATTTCAATATGAAGATTCTTAGAATTACCAATTATACCTGCTCCTACCAACTTCCTGGTGGTGTTGTCTCCAAGAGTTACCTTGCATCCTGTCTTGGTCTCCAGTACTATGAATTGACTGGCATCGCCAATCATATGTTGAGAGCATCTGCTGTCCAGGTACCACATGCTCTCACGAGGCCTTTTGTGAGAGATTGCCTGCAAAATTATCAAATGTCAGATTTAGAAATCCAAACATGTTTGGGTTCCTTCTTATGGAAAGTAGAATGCAATGCATGCTGTGGATCATGTAACTTGGGTCTCTAGACCCAATGTGGGCTATGGTGAATGGTGCAAGTGTGTGCTATGTGTCCTAGCATGCCACATGAAAAATATCTAACTCTAGAAAAAGGATGCACTAATCTACTCTTATGGTGATGTTTTTTATGCGATGCATGAAATGAAGATTTTTTATTTTCAAAGGTTTTTAAATTTTCTAATTTTTTATATTATTTTTCTAACTTAGAATGGGACAACTTTAAAGAATCATGAGAATCAGATAACTCAGCGTGCTTTTTATTTAACGCATCAAACTCATCAAGTAAAACCATGTGATTTGAATCAATTGTTGAATGATCTTTGAGAAGAATTTCATGCTCTTTTTGTTAATTAAAAAATTCCAATTTCAGGCTAGCATGAGTTTTCTTAAGTTTCCTTTATGATACATGTATATTTTCAGAAACTTCAAGGAGTTGCTCATAGGTTAGTTCACATACGTCTTCTTGGTCACTTTGACAAAGATTATTGTCTGCCATTAAGCACAAGTTTGTTGTCTCCTCCTCAGGTTCAGTTTCAGAGGAATCTGATGCAGATTCCTCCCAGAACGTCTTTTGAAATTTCTTCTTGCTCTTATCCTTTTTGAAGTTTGGTTTCTCCTCACCCTTCTCCTTACTTGGGTGTGCCTTAAGCGTAGGACAATCAGCTTTAACGTGACCAGGCTTCCTGCATTCAAAGCAAATTATTTCATTAGAATTCTTAAAATTTTTGCTTCCCTTACCTCTATTCCACTTTTGATGATTCTTGTGTTTCTTTCTTAGAAAGCTCTTAAATTGCTTTGTGATTAAAGCAACATCATCGCTTTCAGACCTGGAAGAGTTAGTGTCTGAATTGTTTGTCTTAAGTGCCACCATTTTCTCCTTCTTCCTTTGACCTGCATCAAGATTTCTTTGGTTCACCCCTTGCTCGTAAGCAATGAGTGAACCAAGTAAGTTATCGATCGAATAAGTATTCAAATCTTTAGATTTAGATATTACAATAATTTTTGCATCAAAAGAGGAAGGCAAACATCTTAAAATTTTATTTACTTTTTTATAGTTAGAAAGTTCTCATCCTAATACATGCAATGAAGTAACAATCTGAGTAAACCTTATATACATTTCAAAAATTGATTTAGAAGGTTTCATTATAAAAAGTTCATAATCATGTAAGAGAATATTCAAACGGGATTGCTTGACTTTATTATTACCTTCATAAGTGATACACAATTTATCCCAAATTTCTTTTCCAATAGTGCAAGTGGAAACACACATGTAATCTTCCGATTTCAAAGCATAGAAAAAACAGTTCAACCATTTTGCATTAAATTGTGCTAAATCCCTATCATCTAAAGTCCAATCAATAAAAGGAAGTGGAACAGTAACACCATTCAATTTTCTAGTTAGAGGTGTATAACCATCTTTAACAAGCACCCACATGCGATAATCAATTGATTGTAAAAACAAAGACATGCTAGTTTTCCAAAAATCAAAAGGGATATTATCAAACAAAGGTGGTCAGGTAATAAGATACCCTTCCATAGTATTACGATTTCCATTGTTAGCCATGGATCAGAATTCAAAAAGTTTTCAAACTTAGTTTTTATGAATCCCGCTCTGATACCACTTGAAAGTTCGTTAGGGATGTTAAGCGCTTAAGAACTAGCCTGAGGCTAATCAAGAGGGGGGTGAATTGGTATTTTAAAATTTTTCTTTATGTAAAGCACAAAATTAAACCAAAATCACCACAGAAATCAGAGTGCAAAAATAAATAAATGTGAAAGCAAAACAAAGAAAGATCACACCAGATTTATAGTGATTCGGTCAATCCTTGACCTACGTCCACTCCTCGGAGGCACCCTCGAGTATTACACTAACTAAGTGTCTCTCATTTAGCTCCCACATCTAGGCGGAGAAGCCTTTACAATAGACTCCTTTTCACCAACCCCGGTGCGGCAGAGAACCAACTCCTTTTGCTTTCTCCTGAAGTAAGCAGAGAACCTAGACCTTTGCTGAAGTAGACCTCCCAAGAACCTCCCAAGGATGAAGGACGAAGAACAGAGATGATGACTTGAAACCTTGCTTTGAGCAACCTTTGTGAACCTTCTCACAAACTCCCCCTCACAAGTTCCTCTCTCTCTCTCTCTCTCTCTCTCTCTCTCTCTCTCTCTCTCTCTCTCTCTCTCCCTCTCCCAATGCTCTTTCAGGTCAAGATAGCAGCACTCAAGGTCTTTTTGCATGGAAAAATTTGGGTCCTTTAAATAGAATTTCAAGAACCGACATTATCGTCCAGGATGATAGGAATGTCATCCTAGTCGATCAATACAAAATAAGCTCAATCAGCTAGGACAAATCAGGACGATCAGAAGAAAATTGGTTACATTGTCCAGACCGATACAATATCAGCTTGGACGATTAGTTCAAATTTGAGTATATTCATCCTGAACATCACCCTGAACAGATTCTGGCAGATATCAATCGTTCAGCTCATCGTTCTGGCCGATTCTGCGATCGGCCCGGTGGATGTGATGGTATCAATTAGCCTTAATTGCTTTCCATATCTGCCAGATTAATTTAGGCATAATTGTGCTGTATCATCCAGCCGATATGGAGATCGTTCGAACCGATAATTTAAAATAAAGAAATACCTAAATTGATCATGGTGGCTGATTCTTTCTGATTTGAGCTTATCTTCCTGACCGATACACGTATCGTCCAGGATGATTTGCTTAATGACTGCTGCTTAACCAGGATGCCCTAATTAGGATTTCTATTTTTAGTTGAATCGTCCTGGCCGATATTAACATCATCCAGGCCGATGTACTCAAAACAGAAAAACTCAGAAAATCCCTCAAGTGTGTGTGTACAAGATTACTTAGCATCAGGAACCACTTTTATAATTGACTCAAGAAAGGAAAAATACAGACTTGACTCAACCTAAATCTACCTGATCTTGAGCTGGCTTGAGTTGCATTCGATCTTGTGGATCTGAAAAGTTAGTAGGCAAAGCAGTCGTAGGAAATCATGAATGTTTGCTATCATCATAAGTCTAATCCATAAACTCAGATTTGCAACATCATTGGCCCTCTGGCAGTTAAAGTTAATTTTGTTAATTTATTTCCAGCGGTCAAAGGAGTGATTGCATCGCCTATTGTTGATGATGAGGTGTGTTATATTGTCCTATGTCAAGCCTTTAGTCAATTTGTTATAATATATGTTGAACATGGGATGATGGCACTGCACCATCCTATATGATTAACTCGATAACCAGCTTAATGAAAGAGCTTTATTCATTGAGTGTCAATGAAATGGTGATTGGAAGTGTTGCGCAACCTCAAGTTGATCTTCCTAATACGTTGTAAGTTTAACATGTTTTTGTTAACTTGTAACTATACGTAAGCAGCTATATTCTTATGTTATTATCAAAATTATATTATTGTTAGTCTCCTAGTCGATAGGTTGATATGAGTGCCCTTGATCCTTCCTCGCACACTTCACCAAGTTATGTACGGTAATAAGAAGATTAGTTTGAGAATAAGAATTTAGTTATTGAGGTATAGGAAAGTACAACTAGTGGCACAAGTGATGAGTCTTCTGATTCAAGCGAGAGAAACGATGAAGGCTACCCTGCAGTTCAGAGTTTACTGTAAGAGTACTATGGAAGGACCAGTGTACAAATGAGTTTGTCAATACATGTTAGAATGTAAGAGAATGGAATAGATACTTAGTTTGATGGTGTTATTTACAGTGATATTGTTACATACGAACAACATATTCTTGATGAAATTATTGAGGGCATGTGTTTTACTACCAAAATAGACTTATAGTTTATACTATTTAGTTGGTCAATCATAAATGATGTTGAGTTTCAAGTTATTTCATCAAATTGGCCAAAAACTACAATATGCAATGTGTATTATGTAACTCTTAATAGACTTTACAAATGGCATCTTCATGCAAGCTCTAGCAAGCATTTGGGTGGGGCATGAATGGTATCATCTACGAGATGTGGTCATACATGCACCAATCCAATTCTTTTATCTGGTTATAAATAGTTAACTCCAAATTCATAAGTTATTTTATCCAGCCTATTGTAAGGCAATAGATTGATATAAATCCTCATGAAATCATCGGTCGGAATGTGTCAAAGTTTGATATTTGATTGTCTTATATGGAGTGGGATGCTCGAATAAAGGCCATCATTTCAATTTTTTATAAATAGCTCTAATCAAAATATTAACCATCTGATGTAAGCTATGGTCTCTATTATGTTAGAAATTGTTCATAAATTAAACTGCATGTATATACCTAGATTTGAAAGTCTTTTTTAGGCTTTTAGTCCTTGTATTTTTGACTAGGCCTATTGTCAAAAAATTCTTAACCTCGATGGTACTTTCTTGCTTGATAAATATATCTGTACTTTACTCTCTATTGTTTGGATAGATGTGAACATTATTCTTTTTTTCTTTGGCACCTTATACTTGGTTTCTCTAGTGATTATCAAAACTGCTCCCAATTGTAGGCCTGATGGAGGATCTTTGTATTATTTCATCTGTTTGTTGTAGAAATCTGTGATAAAATTATTATCCCATGAATACCATGGATGACAAAGAACACAATGCTCATAATCACCCCTTAGCCCTTGAACATCAACCAAAATAATATCTTCTTTATCACATCACATATCATAAAATTGAGTCTGAATAATGCTAGCACTAACCAAATGCTTGCTACAAATTTTATTAATTGTATTCAGATCATATAATAAGACAAGTCTATGCATTTGATTTGATGATACTACTTTACAGCTAAAATAATATGATAAGTCTTTGCAAACAGTAACATTATATAAACGACTTTATAGCTCACATATTGTGATAAGTCTCTACAAGAAATAACATCATATAAAGGACTTAACAACTCACATAATTTGACATATCTCTGCAAGCAATAAAATCATATAAAGGACTTTATAGCTTATAAAATTTAACAAGTTTCTGCAAATAATAACATCATATAAAAGAATTTATCAGTGACAAATCTGTGCAAGCAATAACATCTAATAAAAGAATTTACTGAGCTATACAACTCTATGCTACGAATAATGGTTTGGCTAATAACAAATACGTACATGTTTATATTATACATTAATCATTAGTATAATATAACACCTTCATGTCATAGTATAATTATATTTTACAATAAGCTTCAACTTTTAATTATATTATAAAAATAATCTTCAAATTTCAATTTTATTTAAAAAATAAATGAAATTATGTTTTAAAAATAATATAATTAAAATTTAAAAATTAATCTTTAATTTTTAATTAAATTTTAGTTTGTTTTAAATTTCGAAAGTTAGAAAAAGTTTATTGTTTACACTACCACTCAATTTTAATTATATAAAAATATTATAACATAATCATATAACTCAATATTTTTTTCTTAAGTCATTTACACTTTTTTAAATAAATTATTTTTAATATAATGTAATTATAAATTCAAGTTATTCAATTAAATTAAGTTAAAATCCCAACTAAATTCAGAATTCAACTAAATAAAATTTAAAATAACTTCTTAGAAATTTGGTAAGTTAAAAAAATAAATTATTGTTTAAAATGCCTCTCAATTTAAATTATATAACAACAATTACAACATAAACATATTGCTCAATAAATTTTTCTTAAATTATTTATAATTTTTTCATAAAATCATTTTAAAAATAATGAAATTACAAGTTATTGAATTAAAAAATTTAACCGATTGGTCAGTGGTTGGCCAAAGAAAATTATGGCTTCTAATTCATTAAAATCAATATATAAAAATTAGGGTTGTCAAAATCGAATTTTGGGTCGGGTGCGGGTCGAATCTGGAATTGACCATGGTTCAAACGGGTAGACCCAAACCCGACACGGTTATGCAAACATGTCAGAAGTTCAGACCAGGATCCGACCCGTTGGGTTATCGGGTTGACTCGACCTTAAATGGCTGGATGATGGGGCTCGGGTTGACATCGCAACTGTCAGGCAGCTCAACGCAAAGTGCAGGCGGGCATGGGCAGCTCGGATAGTGAGCAGCCTCGGATGCGATGCGTGGGTGGGCACGGGCAACTCAGAAATGACGTGCATGCTGACGCGGGCAACTTGGACACGACACATGGGCGGGCGCGAGCAGCCTTGGGCACTACTGGCCGGCATCGCGGTCAGCTCATTTCAAATGGGTTTTTGGGTTGACCCATAGGGTTTCCGAATCAACCCAAACCCAGTCCTTTTTTAAAAACTAGTTGAATCCGAGAATCTGAATCACTGTTGATATCCCTTCCTCCTCCTCACCTTTGAAATCTTCTCAACCACAGAATGATACCGACCAGACCTCTGCCTCCAAACCCCAACCTCCAAAAACTGACATCATCCCTAATCTCAACTTCCCTACAGATGAAACCGTTATTAACTCCATCACTCCGTACATACCCCAAAAATTGACAACTGTTGTTGTTTCTCCTAATAAATTTGATGCTCTTTTGGATATAAAAACATATGCTTGCTCCTCCAATATTGGCCATGATTTGGAAAATCACTCGGTTAATGATAAAGAAGATTTCCATCCACCAAAAGCTAAAGATGCTATCATACCATAGCCTCCTCCCTCTTCCTCAGCAAAAATTACCCGAGGCAAGCATAAGAAGCCTCAACCATCCACCTCCAAATCTCAATGATTCTCCTCTCCATTGCCTCTTGGAACATTAGGGGTTTTAATAACCCTAGCAAAGTTATTGCTTGTAAGCATTTTATCAAAGTTCATAAGCTGGATCTGATTTGTATCTTGGAGAATAGGATTCACTTGAATTCTATGGATGACCCTTTGTTTATTGCTGCTTATACGATTTTTGACTTTGAAGTCAGCTGCAATAATATTAATCTTTCTGCTTCTAGAAGGATCTGGATTAAATGGGCAGGGGATAAAATCTCTTTTGTTCCCACCTTTTTCTCTTCAAAGTTAATTTTTGGTTTTGTTTCTTGTGGCCCGGCCAAGTCCTTTGTCCTCAGTGCTGTTTATGGCTCCAATTATGTGGATGAAAGGTTGTTATTATGGCAACAACTTTGTTCCAACACTCCTACTCCTAATTTACCATGGATCATTATGGGAGATTTTAATTGCTGCAGATTTCAAAATGAGAAGACTAGAGGCTCCCCTCTTTACTTCAGTCGTATGGGTGATTTTAATTCATTCATATATGCTAATCTTCTCATTGACCTTTCTTCCATTAGTCTTTTTTATACATGGTTCAACCAACAAATTGAGAATTCCATTCATATTAAGCTGGACAAGGCCTTAGTTAATGAAGCTTGGATTGCCAAATACCCACTCTCCTATTACTTTGTTGATAAGCCTATGTGTTCTGACCATAGCCCTATTGTTCTTAAAGATGGAAGCTCCAAAACTATCAGTAACTGTTTTCAATTCAAAAAAATTTGGACTTCTAAGGATGAATACTGGGGCCTTATGTTAGATATTTTTTGGAGCCTATTAAGGACAACCCCCTGATGGATTTCTCTAATAAGCTAAGAAAGATGAAAGCTTCTGTCAAGACTAAAAATTGGGCTTCTGCTAATGCCATTCAATTATCTCTTCATAGCTTACAGGAAAAGCAACATCCCCTCCTTAATTTTTTGGATTGTGACCCTTCCAATCCCACTCTTAATGTTGTTTTGAAAGCTACTAATGGTGATATTACATATTTAACCTCCTCATGGACTTCTTGGGTGTCACAAAGGGTCAAAGCCAAATGGCTTAAAGATGGGGAAGATGACCTTAAATTTTTATATTCCAAAATCCGTATGAGGAAATCCTTTAATAATTGCTTTTTATACTGCTTTGTGTGACAACTCGCGGAACATTGATAATGCTAAGCAAAAGGTTATTTCCCATTTTCAAGATCTGTTTAATCCCATTTCTCTTCAGACCCCTGTCATTTCTTCCTTCCCGGTTGGTAGAATTGCCTCCTTGGTTGGGCTGCGTAAGGGGTGCCCTCTCAGGCCTTATTTATTCTATGTTGCTATGGATGCCTTATAAAGTTTTTTTGACAATTTGGACGAGGGCTCTCCATTTCAGCCTGTTGATATTAATGGCTTTAGAATTTCACATCTACTTTATGCAGATGAAGTCCTCATTTTTGGAAAGGCCACCCCTTCGTATTGTCAAGCGTTGAATGACGTTCTTTTTAAATTTGCCAACTCCTCAGGCCTTATAATTAATCCGGATAAAAGTTCTATCATTATGCAAGGGAGCTCTCCTTACATCAAAGATATTTGTGATATCATCCACATCCATAATGTCTGCACTACCTTCACTTACTTGGGCATTCCTATTTCCATTAAAAGAACTCTTATCTCCTAATTCTCTCCCCTTCTTGATACTATAACTAACAACCTTTCGGGTTGGAAAGCGAAGTATCTGTCTTATGCAGGTAGGATATAATTTTTGAGGTTCACTATATGGAATACTATTGCTTATTGGATTCGTGGGGCAATTATACCTAAATCTTGTTGCAAGCAGTTAGCTAAGTTCTCAGCTAAATTTCTATTTTTTGGAGATATAGAAGCAAGAAAGCTTCATCTGGTATCTTGGGCTTACACATGCAAGCCAAAAAATATGGGTGGTCTTGGAATTCCGGTTTTCAAGCTATTATATATGCCTATGATTGCTCCCTCATTCTTAGAATTTATAAATGGCCTTCACCACTATCTGTTTGGTATTTATCCAATCACTGCTCCCCTTGGAAACCCCCCTATATGTCCTCTTCGGCTATGTGGAAAAGCATTTGCAACACTACCATGAGAGCTACATCTAACTTTATTTTTAAAATCACTAATAACTGTCCCAGTAGCTTAAAATGAGACCATTGGTGTAATGGTCTTTGCATACAAGAGCTTCGTGATTATCACTCCCTTACCAGTCTCTTTCCGGACAATGCACATTTGGATGTTCTCTTTGAATACGAGGAATGGAAAATTCAGCCTATTTGTTCTGATAATATTCAGAATGCTATTTGCACTATTCCTATTGTTTGTGAAGGTCGGGACAAATGCTTACCTGGGGTTCGGGTGCAACTTATAAATTTGACTATTTCATTCAAGATTTTTACAAACTTGATGATGAAGCCTTATGGAGCAAAGTGGTATGGCATAAACACTATGCTTTAAGATTGTCAATTTATGTCTGGCTCTGCTTTGTTGGTGGGTTGAAAACTACTGATGCCTTACGAAAAAGAAATATTGAGGTGGATCCACAATGCATTTTTTTACACTGTTGTCCGGAAAGTGTCTCCCATTTGTTTTTTGAGTGTGATTATACTTTCTGCATTATTACTACACTGCTTCCTTCTTTAAACTCTTTTCTCATGAGGCCAAATTTAAGTCAGATTTTTGATTTACTATCAAATTGCGGCAATTCTAATTCTGGTAGCTTATCTGTTAAACTTTTGACCTTTCGGGCTACTGTTTACACCATTTGGAGGGAGAGAAATGAATGGAAATTTGTCAATTGTTCCAAAAGCATCAGGACCATTCAAGCTCTGATTAAAAAGGTGGTTGCTATTAAACTAAAAAGATGGAAAAAGCATGAAATTTCATTGTCCTAATGAAGTTTCTTTTACGTGAGACCTGTTGGCTTGCTGGCATTGTTGTGTCTTGCTCCGTCTCTTTGAACTATGTCACTATTTCGGGTATCTGTTAGTGTTTTGTATTTTATGGATGGGGTCGATGATGTGCAGATCTCATCCTTTCCCTTGGACGACTAATTCTGCAACATTTTTTCTATTTGACGGCATTTTTAGCAACTCGGGGTTCGCCTTCTTGAGGATGTTTTCTGATTTATCATGAGCCCGTTTTTCGACTCAACCCCATCTGCTCTGGGTGTTATTTGGCTTCTTGGCTAGTGTACTGCTTTTCCCAAGCTGTTTTCGGTGGGGATCTGTTTCTTCAAGTCTGTTTCCTGTTTTTATCTCTTCAAGCATGTGTAAGTTTTGACACTTTTTGTGCTCATTTTCTTGTTGCCCTTAGCAGCTCCTCACAATTTTGTTTTTTTATTGTTCCTTTAACACATGTAACTAGTTTTTTACATCAATGAAATTGGGGCTCTGCCCTACTTTTCCCAAAAAAAAAAAAAATTTTTAAAGAGGCTATGACAAGACTTGAATAATATTAGCTGTAAACGAAAATTTATCGAACGAAGCCGTAGGAATGAGGACTCTGAAAAATAATTTAATATTTGCACAAAAAACAATAGAATAGCCTCATCGAGGCTATAGAGTAATTCGGTTGAACTATCCCATCATTATCTCAAAAAAAAAAAAAAAAAAAAATTGGTATGAAAAGCTGGCTTACAGATTATGAATGATATCGCCAAATATATATATAATCCAGTTTTCAAAAAAATTTAAAGATGCAATTCAATTTAGTCTTCGTTTGGCACGACTTTTTTATTGCTTCTTAAAATATCTATTTAATACAAAAATTAAAATTTATGTACTAAAAAGCTGCTTTAAGAAGCTGTAAGAAAGCCGTCCCAAACGAAGCCTTAGTTTGTTGGTTGGGAGCTTTGACTAATAACTAATAGGTCTTGAATTCGAGTCTTGCATACTTGATGAATGTGTTAGTTTCTTTTAATTGACCTAAATGTCCTAAAAAAACCTCCATTCAATTCAGTAGTGCATAATGTAGGACATTAATAGTTAACTGCAATTAACTTGACTTGATATTTAAGGTGAACATTATATTTTTTCAATCTCTTGCAGGCTAAGGGTCAAGTATTTGATCACAAGTAGACTAGGATGTAAATTTATGACACGAAAAAAAAAAAAAAAAGACTAGGGATGTAAATTTATCCCTGCTACCTGTACCACGGCCCGCTTTGCGCTAGTGCAGTCAACGCTTGACCAGCATTCATGTTGAGTCAGCCGTGTTGGGTCGGGTTGACCCTGGTTTAGGGTAGGTCAAGTCTAGGTTAAGATTTCTGACCCGTTAGTACAATCGAGTCAGGTTTGGGTTGGATCAATTGAGGGCGGGTTAATTTTGAATTGGACTTGAATTCAACCCGAAAATCTATTTTGACACCCTTAATGTGTACTAAGGGCCAAATATTGGACAAAATTTTGAAATGGTTATTGTTCAAAATGAAATTAACGGTATATTTGTGAGAAAAAAAATCATAATATTTTTATTAAGTGCATTTTATTTGAATTGTTTATATCAGTTAATGTAATAATTCCCTAGCATAATAGTGAACAACATTACACAAATTATGATTTGAGTAAGACATAAAACTAACTTTATACATTTTTAAGTTGTGAAGAGTGAACTTAAAATTAATTCTTACGTTTTAAAGTGTTTATAAATAAATTATTAAAATAACTGTGTAAAATTTTCATGTTTTAAAGAAAATAACAATTTTGAGAATTATATAAAGAAATCAGAATTAATTATGGAATACATTTTAAAATTTTATTCAAAATGATTAGTTGTTGATCTAATTAGAGTGAGCCTACTTTTTTATAGAACGGGGTTATCTTTCAATGATCCTGTATTAGGTGCATGATTACACAAAATAGTCATTTTGTAGATGTTCTTCCTGCCAGTAAGTTGTCGCATTATTTAAGCTGTAATCCAATCTATTACTGTTGTAGTTAAACATTCAAAGCAGTGTTTGTTCTTATCATTTAGTGTTATGTAAAAATCCCATAAAACTATTAAAAATACATATTTAACGCCTAACCTTTTATATTTACTAATATACCACATAAAACCCATCTTTTAATTAATTCTAACATTCCGTTTAAACCTTCCGTCAAAAATAACAATCAACGATTGTCTTCCCCGTCAATGGCATCCTTTCACAGTGAATACAAGTATCTCATCGCTTCAATAGAGTGGTAGAATAGAAGGAAAAGAGGATTTTAGGTGGTATATTAATAAATATAGAAGTTTAGATGTTAAATATGTATTTTCAATAGTTTTAGATATTATGTATGTAAAAATTCCCTTTTTTTTCATGATGCGCTGGCCTAGTTTAGAGAATGTTCTAGGCTTCCTTATTAAAGCATTAATGGATAGATCAACCACACGAATGCAGGCCTGTATAGCAAGGGCTTTTGATACTCTGTTGAGCTAAAAGCGAAGGCAAATGAAATACTTCGGTATTGTAAGCATGTTTAGATGGATGTTATGAATACTTTATTTTAACATTTGCATGTTGAAGTTATAAGGTTGGACGACAAGAAGATGGGAGATTTTCTAAATGTGCGTGGTTGGAAATATGGAGAAGAGAAATTTTCTGCACAAGATCATTATTTGATTGAAACTCATTTTCTTCAGATGCGATGCCATGAAATACGACATAAAAGAGAAATTAGTGAGATTGTTGATGTTCATAGGACAACACTTGATCTTGACCGTATTATATTCTGTACCATCCACAAATTTTCTGGTGAGGATGAAGGATTATAGATCTTAAAAAAAATGATGAAGAAGTTAATGCCTAAAAATAAAAAAGTTTTGATTAAAACTTAAATTTTAATCTATAATTTTAGTTTAATAATATAAATTGTCGGCATATAATTAAATATAAAAAATGCTTCTTAAATGATTATCAATTTTGATGACAAAATAACGAATCATTTAAGCCTATCACTTATTAATTTGACCAAACATTCACCTTGTTTACATATAACCTCTAAAAAAAATCACGAATAATCATAATGCCCATCATTTGTTACATTCTACCATCAGGATTGGTTTCCAATCTACAGTACTTTTAAATCAACCAACATAAGTAATTAATCAATAAAAATCTAGCACATTTTTTCCCCTCCCCCCAAAAAAAAAATCTGCCACTTAACTAGCTTTGCATCTGATGTTTCTGCCCAATCTACATTCCTCTACAATCAAAAAAATTTTCATATCCACATCTACAACAACAATAACAACAACAACATCAAGCCTTCACCGCACTCATGGGGTCATCTACGTGAATCCTTCGTATCCATTCTTTTACATTAAAAGTCAAATTCTACTTTAAATCTAATAAAGAAATATAATTTCTAATATTTTCTAACAAGGTCTTTTTAGGTCTATCTCTACATTTCTTAAGATAAGTCAAACCTAATACCTCTATTTTCCTAACTGTGTCATCGGAAAATTGTTGTTTTATGTGACCAAATCATCTAAGGCGACTCTCCCTAATCTTATATTCCACTAGAGCTACTCCAACCTTTCATGCATATGCTTAGTTTGTATCATATCTCTAAGGGTAAAACCATTCATCCACTTGAGCATTCTCATCTCTGCAACATTTTTTTATGCCTTTAGAAAATTAAAAAAGGTGTTACCTAATGCATAAACCTTCTTGCTAATTTGAAATTTGAGGAAAGGTTGAATACACAACCTTATCCTGACAAGAAATAGATAGTTCCAGTTGCATCTCCAAATAAAAAATACAAAATTTTAGCCCAAGTATTAGGGACCTGAAGTAGGAACAACAAATAAAAGATGTGCAGAGCTATTGCCTCACAGCAACAATGAAATTGAGAACTGACAGTAAGTAATTCACTTACTATGAAGTTGGATTTTAATTTCACATATCGTGCAAAAATTCAATGGACTAGAGGTCAAACGCAATTCTCTGCAAAAAATATGGTCTTCTCTTGCTCGGCATCCGAACTAAGCCTATAATTTGTAGCTCTGTGACTGCTTTGCAAAACCTTGCTTGGATGGACACTTCATTCTCAAATCCTTTAGATTTCCCCTTTTTAGAAGCAAGAGAATGTTGGGCGGCCTTATGCTTGGCTTTAGGGTTAGAGATAAGTACTTTTGTTTTGAAAGAATAATACCATTCATGGAGGTTGATTAGGTCACCATACTCTTGGGCAAGACTATACATGATAGCAGTATCATGGATGGAAGAGGATAAAACATGCTCTCTTCTACTACAAGAGGTGCTCTGAAGATACCCATCAGATTTCAAAAGGTCATCCTGTATGACACTTCTCGGCTCCCCAATTAGAGCTGACTTTAGAGAAGTAACATCTTTGAAGCAGAAAATTTCATTGAAAGGTACACTTTCAATCGGCACCAAAAATTTTCTGAGCAGCCTAACTAGCAGCATTGCCGCTTCATCATTCAAAAATGGTGTGCCCTTTTTCCTTGCTGAGGATGCCAAACACCCATGAATATTAACCGTATGTCTTTCTTTTGAAGTGTGACCATCACTTCGAAGATTTCTCATTGAATGGACTGCCTTCACTTCTTTGTCCATCTCAATTACTTCTTCAGTGTGAAGGCTCCACTGGCCAAGCAATTGACAGAGGGAATCAAAAGGAAGCTCCCTAACCATTTGTATGGCTTGAGAGATGAAGCCACCATTTACAGAGTCATGGGAGGCAGTCAATGGTGATAACAATTGCTGACCTAAAGCCATTTCACTGCACAAAGTCGGATCAATGGCCTCGCAAAAAAATGTCTAGTAGTTGAATTTGGCTGATTTTCCCCACTTCAAACAGGCACAGAGCTACATAACTCCAAATGTTTTGCAGCCACTTCAACTTAGACAAGCCTTGTGCAAGATTATTGTCCCCTGTGGTTTTGCCCCTTTGATAGGATGGTAAATCAAAAGCATAACTTCTCAAAACTTCAGATAATGATTCACACTTGCCAGACCAGTAAGCCTCACAATCTTCATGAAGCATGCCCGAGAAAAACTTAAAGGTTCCCCACTAAAGTGTTTAATGCAAGCAAGCTTCAGTGCCTTTAAAAATGAGGTTACCGTTCCATCATGTCTAAGGAAATGGTTTCTCAAGAATAATGCAACCCTGTGGCCAATAAAGAACCCAGAAGATCATCTTAGGAGAACATACTCAATCAGAGAATCCATTCTTCTTCTGGGAGATTCCAATGTGAACTTACAAAGCTGGAAGTAGTGCATGACACTTGACGGGAGAAGTTTTCTCAGGGCATCAAAAGAAGTAGTCACTCCCAGTATGAAAATGATTGGAATTTTCATCACCCATTCACTTAGCATTTTAATAAAATCAACCAGGACTTCACTATCACATCGCTCCATGTCTTCAATTATAACAATAATTGGCTTATCATAATTCCCATCTTTGTAATGCCACGAGGCTATTAACGGTACATCAACAACATCTGAAACCTCTGAAACAAGTTGTTTATATAAACTTCTTAGGCAACTTCCTATACCACACTTTGTGGAGATATCCAATACTGAGAGAAAAGCTGTATGTTTCCCATTAGACTGCATATAACCTTTGAGATCTTGAAACTTTAGTATATCATCAACAAACTCAATATTCTTTGTAAAGCTCAGCGTCGTTGGCATTCTTTTACATGTGGCCCCTGTTGCTATCGGATATGGCTTCATTATATGAACAGGACTAGCGGATCTGATGGTGGAGAATGACTCAAAAACCCACTGGTGTATTTCCTTGAACAAAGTAAGGTTCATCTCCCTTAAAATTTCCTCGAAAGTAGAATTGATCTTTGACCAAGTATTTTCAAAGGCTTCTAGGCGAAGCTGCTCGTAGATAGCATCATTCTCTTCTTGCGCAACTTTTATTGGAGAACAAAGCAACATATTAATCTTTCTTTTCGTTCTCTGAAATGTTGAGGAGCTTTTTCTTTCGCATTTTCGAGCCGGTGCCTTGTGGAAAACAAAGAAATACTGGAGATTATTATCGGAGACATCAAATGCATTGGATGCAGAGATGGGAGAAGAGTGAAAATCACATGTAGTGGAAGGAGAATGCGCCATTGTTGGAGGAGGACATACAAGGTTAGGGCTTGGGCCTCAGTTCCCTCCAGTCCCAATCCCCAACTATAGTTGGCCTTTAAACATTTTTACTGCTCGTGATTTAACGTAGGCCTTCTTCCGCCTCCAGCGCCTAGACTCGCGAGAGGGAGGAGGCTACTGGTGTTATGCATTACAGGGTAGAAGAGACTGCCGGAGCATCGTGTCGCAATGACGAATCGACAGTATTGCCTTGAGAAATCCTCCATCGGAGCTTCTAATCAAAAGTGAGTGTAGATAAGTAAGAGGACAGCTAGATGGAAGTGTAACTGATGGTTTAGGGTTTAGGAGTTTCGATCTCTGCAACACTTAACTAAGTATTATGTTTCTCTTTTAATGGTCAGCATTGGACACCATAAAGCATTTTCATATCTACTTCTCTTAAAAAAAAATTAGAAACCCTAGATCTACATTTTTCGGTAGACATTTCATTTTGCTTAAAATAAATACCTGCTCAGCTATCAAAATGCAGGAAAAAAGCAAATTTTCCTTTGGCTTGGGCCAAATCTAGCAACGGAAGCTTTAGGTCGGCCGAGTAATGCAGCTAGGATAAGAAAGAAGAATGACAAGAGACAAATATGAGAAAAAGTCGGACGAGGAAAGAACCAAAGGGGGAACGAGCTTAATATGAGGTGCGGTCCAATCACCTGTTTAAGGGTGTGTTTCGATTAGATTTTTCGTTGTTGTACTTTACCAAACACAACCGAGAGGTGGTTTGGGACGGCTTGATTATGCTCCGTTCTCAACAATTTCATAGCCTACGGTTGCTTCTCAAGTCTGGAAGAAGCCTCCTGCGGTTCGCCTGCTTCTCACTATTCGTAGATATGATAAATACGTTAATGCCTTTACTGCCTCGCAAAGTTCCTCTATACCAGGCCACTCCTCCACTTCCGTCTCATCTCACTTCGCTCGTTTGGCATTCGATGATAGGAGTTTGCTTGCGGCCAAGATTGGCTTTCTTCCTTTCTTGTAGCTGTCAACTCCCAAGCCTTAGGCACTCATCTCCGTTATTAAGAGAGTTGTTATTTGCATGTTTTATATTCTTGCAACTTTTATAGTTTTGATGATTCCAAATATTATTATTTTATATGTAATTATCTCCTAACACTTTTTTGGAAAATTTGTTTTAGCTCTTGTGTGTACTAACATTTCAGGAAAATCGAACTCCAAACTACTGAAGACTTCAAATAAAATTCAGCATAAGATATCTTATAATTTGAAGCTTGTAATTTTTGTTTTAATTAAGTTTGAGAGGGAGTGATTGTAATTGTGTGAATAAACATACACACACTTAAGGAGATCTTAAATTTTTTGTTCTAATCATACGGGACGATCAGGTCTATTATCTCCTCGTAAGTGCAATGGAACGAATAGGATTTGAGAAAATTTTTTTTGTAAGTCCTGATCGTCCAGGACGAAGTTATTTTCATCCCAGGATGAGTTGTGCTTTGTAAAAATTTCGTCCATATTAAATTTATAATCGTGCCAGGACGAGTTGCTCTCAGTAAAAATTTCATCCAGATGAAATTAAAATCGTCCCTGGACAACTAGCTCTCTGTAAAAATTTTGTCCAGATGAAGTATTATTCGTCCCAGGAGGAAATGAGCCGACTTAACAAAAGCTGGTTACGTCCTACAAATTTTTGAGAACCAACCTATAGTATAACTGTTCGTACCGGATGAACCTAGTTCGTACGGGACGATGATCGTGTACGAACATAGTTCGTACCAATGCACATTAGGATCATTTCTGACACTTTAAGTAAAATCGTCCTGGATTATCCATGATCGTACGGGATGATCCATTTCGTGTTGACTTAAAAATTTGCATATTTTGGACAGTTTTTCTTGTCTCTTCTATATATAGTCAAATTTAGACTGCCACCGACACTTGGAGAGTGTGAACAGCCGAAGCATTCCCTGCTCACACTTGGAGAGTGTAAACAGCTGAAGGGTTCTCTGCCCACACTTGGAGAGTGTAAACAGCTGAAGGGTTCTCTGCCTACACTACGAGTAAAAGGATGACGGTTCTCTGCCATCACTAGGGATAGTGTAAAAGGATGAAGGTTCTCTGCCATCACTGGGGATAGTGTAAAAGGACGACGGTTCTCCGTCACACCGTGTAGTGGTGGAAAGAGTGTTTGTAAAGATTTCTCCGCCTTGCTGTGGGTGCAAAAGGAGAGTCACTATTGGTATTAGTGCAATACTCGGAGGGTGCCTCCGGGGAGTGGATGTAGGTTTGGTTTTGACCGAATCACTATAAACCTCGTATCTTTACTTTCCACTGCGTTTTTATTTTAAGCAAATGTGGTTGAAAAATCTATTTATAAAAACTCACCAAAGTTTATTTTTCGATTTAAGAATCAAAAAGAGGGATTAATTTTTAATTACCAATTCACCCCCCCTCTTGGTTAGCCGTGGGACATAAGCTTTGGTTTAATAACCTAATTCAAAGTGAACGAGTTTCAACAAGTCGTATCAGAGCTCTGTTTCAAAATCATAAGTTTAGATTACTTTTTGATTAACGTAGATGGCTACATTTGGAAACCGAAATACACCCGAGGGTTACTCTATAACTAGACCTCCACTGTTCGACAATATACCCTTTTATTTTTGGAAAACACGCATGTCTATATTTTTATAGTCACTTGATTATTATATGTGCAACTTAGTTCAGAAAGGGTATACAAAACCAACTAGATTAGTTGATGGAGTTAGAGTTGAAACACCTTTTGTAGACTGGATAGTAGAAGAACGTGACTTAGCACAATTTAATGCCAAATGCTTAAATAGTTTCTTTTGTGCTTTAAAATCAGAAGACTACATGTGGGTTTACACTTGTAAAAGTGGAAAGGACATATGGGATAGACTTTTTATAACTTATGAGGGGACTAATGAGGTTAAACAATCTAGACTTAATATCTTGTTGCATGATTATGAATTATTTCGCATGAAATCTAATGAATCCATTTCTGATATGTACACAAGATTCACATAAATAGTCACCTCTTTACATGCACTTGGTAGGGAACTAACGAATGCTGAAATGGTTAATAAGATTCTTCGTTGTTTGCCTACTACTTATGATGCTAAAATTATTACAATTACAGAGTCTAAAGATCTAAACATTTATTATATTGACAATCTTTTTGGTTCGCTAATTGCTTACGAGCAAAGAGTTAGCCAAAGAAAGATTGATGCAGGTGAACCACGAAGGGAAAAGAACATTGCATTGAAAGTGGAAGAGTTTGAGAGTGAACTCTCACAACCTGAGGATGAAGACGATATAGCATTGATGACTAGACAATTCAGAAGCTTTCTGAAGATGAAGCAGAAGAGACGCCAGCATTGGAATAGAGGTAAATTTAATAGAAATGCCAAGGATTCAAATGATGTGATTTGCTATGAGTGCGGGAAACTTGGTCATATTAAGACTGAATACCCAAAACTCAAAGTCACTTCTAGCAAGGAGAAAGTTGAGGAGAAACTAATTGCAAAAAAGGGCAAGAAGAAGTTTCAAAGAGCCTTCTGAGCGGACTCAGCTTCAGATTCATCAGAGACTGAGAAGAAAGAAGTCACTAATTTGTGCTTAATGGCCGATAGTCTTGATCAGCCAGATCAAGAGGAGGTATATGATTTAACCTATGATGAACTTTTTGAAGTTTCTGAACACATACATGATGCATATAGGAAAATGAAGAAAATACATGCTACTCTAAGGTTAGAATTTAAAGAAGTTAAAAAGGAACATGAAATCCTTAGGAAAGATCATACCTTAATTGACAACAACCACATGAATTTACTTGACGAGTTTGATGATTTGAATAAAAATCATGAGAATTTAAAATCATCCTATGCAGAACTCCAGAAAGATTTTAAGAACTTTAAGGATGAATCAGAGAGCAAATTATATAAAATCAATTATTTAAATTGAATTTTGAAAGATATGAATTCATTTTACAAATTAACGATAAAAGCTCTTGAGGATAATAGGATACCCCCTAAACTTGAAAATTTTACTAATCATATTATGTATCCTAAATTTATGCAATCCCTGAATAGACAAATGAATGTTAGAAGACTTAGGAAATCATTTCCAAAAGTAAAATGTAATAATTATGGATTGTTTGGACATATAGCTCACACATATACTTTGTAGATGAAAACTTATTTGGTGTGGAGACCTAAGATGCATAAACCTAGACATATCATACATGCATCTGATTATAAATTGCCAAAAGGAGAACCCAAACTTGTTTGGGTTTCCAGGTCTAACGTTTGATATTTTTGCAGGGTCGCTCTCACACAAGATCTCGTGAGAGCATATGGTACCTGGACAGTGGATGTTCAAAACATATGACTGGAGATAATGCACAATTCATATCGTTGCAAGCCAGGAGTGGAGGCAATGTTACACTTGGAGATAACATCATAAGGAAGGTGGTTGGATCAGGTATGATTGGAAATCTTAATAATTTTTTCATTGAAAATGTGTTATTAGTAGAAGGCTTAAAGCATAACCTATTAAGTATAAGTCAGCTATGTGATAAAGGTTATTGTGTAAAATTTTTTCCTACTAGCTACATATTAAGCCTAAATGGTAAAGTTGTTTTGAATGAAAAAAGGGTTAACAATGTTTATATGCTAGATTTGAATTGTATTCAAGCTCATACTGCTTTTTGTTTGAAAACTGTATCTGATGAGTCATGGCTTTGGCATAGGAGACTTTGTCATTCTAGCATGAAAAACTTTAGGAGGATTCAACAAAAGAACTTAGTGAGCGGTATACCTAAACTAGACTTTACTAAAGATCACCTTTGTGATGCATGTCAATTAGGGAAGCAGGTGAATTCTTCTTTTCAATCCAATAAGGATCTTAGAACTAGTAAACCATTGGAGATTTTGCATATGGATCTTTTTGGACCAGTTGGAACTGTGAGTCTAGGAGGGAAGGTATATGAATTTTTGATTGTGGATGATTACTCAAGATTCACATGGGTTAGATTTCTATTTCATAAGAGTGAATCATTTGAGGAATTTAGAAATTTTTTGACTTGGATTCAAAGAAAACTAGGGTGTGAAATTATTTCTATACAAAGTGATCATGGAGGAGAATTTGAGAATGAGAAATTTGAGAAATTTTGTAAGGAGAAAGGAATTGATCACAATTTTTTTTCACCTAGAACCCCTCAATAGAATGGGATAGTCGAAAGAAAAAATAGAACATTAATAGAAACCGCCTGAGCAATGTTGGCAGAATATTCACTTCCTAAATATTTTTGGGTTGAGCAGGTTAGTACTGCATGTTATGTTTTGAATAGGGTGAATATGAGATCTAAATTGAATAAAAAACCCTATGAGTTGCTAAAAGTGAGAACACCAAATTTGTCACATTTGCATGTTTTTTATTGCAAGGTGTCGTTCATAACAATGAAAAATCTGCCTTAAAAAAATTTGATCCAAAATTAGATGAAGGAATTTTTCTTGGATACTTAAGTGTTGGAAAATC
The DNA here is from genome assembly GCA_022539455.1 of Dendrobium nobile. Classification (NCBI taxonomy): domain Eukaryota; kingdom Viridiplantae; phylum Streptophyta; class Magnoliopsida; order Asparagales; family Orchidaceae; genus Dendrobium; species Dendrobium nobile. The sequence continues at coordinate 10,816,890 of CM039724.1, forward strand.
TTATAGAGTATTCAATAGAAGAACTCTGGTAATTGAGGATACCACACATGTTGTATTTGATAAATCTGAAAATATGAAAGAGCCAAATGTTGAAGAAAATGAAATTGAGATTAACTCCCAAAAAATTGATAAGATGAATTTGGAAATAGAAAACTCTTTGCCTAGAGATTTGAGATTTTCTAAAAACTACCCAAGGGAATTGATTATAGGTGAACCAAGTGAGCGTGTAAGGACTAGGCGTCGATTAAACAAAGAAGTCAATCATTCAGCCTTCATTTCAACTATAGAATCCACTAATATTGATCAAGCACTTTCTGATGAATTTTGGATTTTGGCCATGCAAGAAGAGTTGAATCAATTTGTAAGAAATAGAGTTTGAGAATTATCTACAAGGCCAAATGATCAAAGTATAGTTGGAACTAAGTGGGTATTAAAAAACAAAATGAATGACTCAGGAGTACTAGTCATTAGAAATAAGGCTAGGTTAGTAGCTAAGGGGTATAATAAGATTGAAGGGATTGATTTTGAGGAGACTTTTTCCCCTGTAGCTAGACTTGAAGCAATTAGGGTTTTGCTAGCCTTTGCATATTTTAGAGGATTTAAATTGTATCAAATGGATGTCAAAAGTGTCTTTTTAAATGGAGTAATTCAAGAGGATGTTTTTGTACAACAATCTCAAGGTTTTGAAAATTCTAAATTCTCAAATCATGTTTTCAAGTTGAAAAAGACATTATATGAATTGAAACAGGCACCTAGGGCATGATGTGAGAGGTTTAGCACCTTCATACTTGAAAGATCTTTTGAAAAGGAAGTGTGAATTATTGCAAATCTAATTTCATTGCTTATGTTTTGATGATTGAAAAACACCATTTATTCTCTTGGACTGCCTGTTTCTTCTAACTTTTCAGGAATCAAAGATCGGACGAACAAATGAAGCCAGTTCAAGATTGCGTAGGTCTAGGGTTGTGTCAGTCTGTACTTTGTTTTTTTCTCTTCTTGAGTCTATTTGTAATAGTCAAAGAGACTGATGCTAAGTAACCCTACACACACACACTTGATAGAATTAGAATTTCTGTTTTCACTCATATTGGCCAGGACGATATTTACATCATCCTGGACGATCAGGCTTAAAACAGAAAGTCTAATTAAGGAGTCTTAATTAAGGCAGCCGACATTAACAAATCGTCTGGGACGATACGTGTATCGGCAAGGACGATAAGCTCAAAACAGAAAGAAGTTGTCGCCATAGACAATTAAGGTATACTGTATTTTTAATTAATCGGCCAGGACGATCTATTCAAAAACCTTAAGTTACTTCAGGACGATAAATATAGGCCAGCTCGTATTCAGGGCGATGCTCTGGACGATTTTTCTCTCATTTGAACTGATCGGCCGGGACAATCGTGAGATCGGCCTGGACGATCAAGCTAATTTTAAATCATCCAGTTTGCATTCAAGGCGATGCTCTAACTGATCTTCTGAGATTTGTACTGATCGGCCAGACCGATGTCCATATCGGCCTAGAAGATATTATCGGCAACTTGCAATTAATGAGCTCCTTTGAAGCTCTTCTATTTAAGAGCTCTTGTTCAACGTTTTGAATAACCTTTGTGCTGTCGCCTTGACCTGAGAAGGTCTTGAGGAGAGAAAGAGAGAGAGGGAGAGAGAGAGGATCTTGTGAGGGGGAGCTTGTGAGGGGATTCACAAGGGTTACATCAAGGATCGCTCTGCTTCTTCTTCGTCTAGAGTTTCTCGTCCGTGGAAGGGTCGGTAGAGGTAAGGAGTCATCTTTTGGTTGTGGTTCTCTGCCAGCTTCAGGAGGAAGCAAAAGGAGATAGGTTCTTTGCCTTGCCGGGGTGGCAAAAAGGAGGTTCGTTGTAAAGGCTTCTCCGCCTAGCTGTGGGGGCTAAAGGAGAGTCACGATTGTAGTGCAATACTCGGAGGGCGCCTCCGGGGAGTGGACGTAGGTCGAGTTGACCGAACCACTATAAATTTCTATGTTCTTGTTTCTTGCTTCCGCACTTTTAATTTTCGCATTTATTTTTCTCGTGGTGTGATTTTGGTTTATGTGATTTTTGTTCCTTGTGAAAAGAAATTTTTAAAATACCAATTCACCCCCCCTCTTGGTTAGCTTTGGGACTAAGTTCATAGGGCTTAACATCCCTAACGAACTTTTAAGTGGTATCAGAGCCGGATTCATAAAAACTGAGTTTGAAAACTTTTTGAATTTTGATCCATGGCTAACCTTGGGAATTGTAACACTACGGAAGGTTATTCAATTATTCGACCTCCCTTGTTTGACAACTTACTCTTTGATTTTTGGAAAACCCGCATGTCAATGTTTTTACAATCTACTGATTATCACATATGGATGCTTATCAAAGAAGGTTATTCTACACCTTCTCGTGAATTTAATGGTGTTAAAACTGAAGTTGCTTTTACTGAATGGACTTTTGATGAACGAGATTTAGCTCAATTGAATGCAAAATATTTGAACTGTTTTTTCTGTGCTTTAAAATCTGAGGATTATATGCGTGTCTCCACTTGCAAAACTGGTAAATAAATTTGGGATAAATTGTGTATCACCTATGAAGGCACTAATGAGGTTAAACAATCCCGTTTGACTATTCTCTTGCTTGATTACAAACTTTTTCGTATGAAACCTCATGAATCTGTTTCTAACATGTACACTAGGTTCACTCAGATAGTCACTTCACTACATGCATTAGGAAAAGAACTTTCTAACTATGAAAAAGTAAACAAGATTTTGAGATGCTTGCCTTCGTCATACGATGCTAAAATTACTACAATCACCGAATCTAAGGATTTGAACACTTATTCTATTGATAACTTACTTGGCTCACTCATTGCTTACGAGCAAGGGGTGAATCAAAGAAATCTTGATGCAGGTGAGAAGAAGAAGGAGAAAACAGTTGCATTGAAGGCGCACAAATCAGATTCTGAATCTTCTGGGTCTGAAAGCGATGAAGTTGCCTTCATTACAAGGCAATTCAAAAACTTTCTAAGGAAGAAACAAAAGCATCATCAAAATTGGAGAAAAGGTAAGGATCATAAACATGTTAAAGGATCTTCTGATGTTGTTTGTTTTGAATGCAGGAAACCTGGACATGTGAGAGCCGATTGCCCGACACTTCAAGATAACACAAGCAAGAAAAAGATTGAGGAGAAACCTAAGTTTAAGAAGGACAAGAAGAGAATCCAAAAGGGGTTCTGGGCAGAATCTGGTACTGATTCCTCTGAGACTGAACTAGAGGAAGAGACTACAAACCTGTGCTTAATGGGGGAAGATCATCTTAAGCAAAGTGATGAGGAAGAGGTATGTAAACCAACCTATGATGAATTGTTTGAGATTTGTGAAAAAATCCATGCATCTTACAAAAAATTTAAGAAGACTCATGCTAGCTTAAAAATGGAACTTGTAAATTTGCAAAAAGAATCTGAAGTCATTCTTAAAGATCATTCAACGATTGATTCAAATCACATGGCTCTTCTTGATGAATTTGATGATTTAAACAAAAAGTATTTGGAATTAATTGATGAACATAATGCATTAAAAGTTTCACACACCTCACTTAATTCTGATCTTAAGAAATCTAAAGAGATTGAGAAAAATTTGAGGATTAATAATGATGCATTAAAAGGAACTAACTTGAGGATTCAAAATGATTTGGATACATGTAAGAAAAATCGGATGACATCTACTTTTAATCCTAAGCGGGAACCTAGGAAGAGGCATTATAACTCAAACCATTTAAGAAACCCTTTTCCTTGAGTTAAATGTTTTTCATGTGGCATACTAGGACACATCTCACACACTTGCACCATTCACCGTAGTATACACTGGGTATGGAGACCTAACATGCATGATTCACAACATACCATATCTGCATTGCATTCTACTTTCCTAAGAAGGGGCCCAAACCTGTTTGGGTTCCTAAATCTGACTGTTGTTGAAGTTCTTGCAGGTGTGCTCTCACCAAAGACCTCGTGGGAGCATAGGATAACTGGATATATAAAGGCTCCCAGCTCATAAATGCTTAAACCTGCTGCTTCAATAATTTCTTGAAATGTGTTTTTGTTTCAGTGTGTTTTATTTCTGCTTTGTAGTTTTAATTTGTTTTGTTTTTACTTTGTTTTTATAATTGGTTTCCCATATGTTGAATCTTTTCAAGATTTTAGATTTTGGAGTTTTGAAGATAGAGTTTAGCTTTTCTAAAATTGGTTAAAGGAAGAAATACCTTTGATGATTTCCCTCCTTCTGACCTTGTTTAGTGGTAAAAATTTCTTCTCTAAACAAAAGACTAACTCATTTTAAGCCAATGGTTTTTGAAACTAAGATTCTTTTTAACTTGCTACAATATCTATCTTATACATAATATCCAAAGTTCTTACATATTGTTCAAGTTATTTAAAATCTTGCCATTGTTTTTATCATATAATTTTGATTTTGTTTTGTGACTTATTCTTCCCTATGTTAGAGAGAGAGCTCCTATTCTCTAATAATTGGAGGATATACTCACAACTAAGGGTCTTTTTAAGGGTTTTTGTTAAAGAGCCTTTAGCTTGCAAAAATTAAAAAGGAAAGAGGCTAATGACGCCAAATTGAAAAAAAAAATAATACACAAAAGTGTATCAAAAATCAAGATGCTCAAAGAGCCAATTCAAAGACAAAACAGGCATAAAATGAGCCCACAAAAAGGCAAGCTATCCTCTCTTTTCAAAACTTTTAAAACTTAGAAGAACTTATGGGTTATGTGAGATTTTCAAAGGCTTAATTTCGAATTCCATGATTGAGACAAATTACTTTGTTTTATTATTTATGAGATTTTTTTTGTAAACAAGTTTTGATGGGATCTTCTTTTTGCCCAATTTGGTTTATTCTGAGTTAAGCATTTTTGTTTCTTTAAAAGAAAATTTGTACCATAAAGAACGTCTGATCTAGGGTTAACAGAATCAGATATTTGTTTTGATTAAAAATATATATATAGATATAATTTTATTAAAAAAATATTTAATTATCTTTGGGGAGATTTAAATTTTGAATTTAAATTTTGTAATGGAACTCAGGATTAGAGACGATATATCATCTCAAAAAGGCGAGGATATCATTCACTAATTGGTTCAGATTACAAAACTATAACTTTATCCTTATTATCGTAGTCAAATTCAAGAATCGTATTTGATCTCGAAAGATCAAAATGGGATTTAATCAAATATTTGACTAAGCTAATATGGATTAAAGACCGTTAATTTCATAATTAAAACTACGATAATAATTGATATATCTTTCCGAAGAAAGAAAATATCAATCATTATCGATTGTTTGGAAATGACAATAATGATCGTTGTATTTGATTTTCCCAAAGATAATTAATTAAAGATTTTAAAAAGGTTGATTTTGAAAATCAGGTCTGAGTTTCTAAATCTCCTACGAGCGCAAGCCCTCGTAGTTAATTACATCGTAGGAAAATTGAAATTTTTCCTACGAACACTCTCGATTAAAATAATGGTAAAAAAAATTCATTTAGATTTTCAAAGATCGATATCAAAGGAAGAAAAAGGATGAAATTTTCAATCGGGATTGGTTCAAGGTTGAGCATTTATTACTGGAGTCAAAGGAAGAGGGGTAGAGAGTGTTTTGAGATTCTAAAACAATTCAGAAAACACTCCAGCCTATCCTAAATGTTGGGCTTGAATTTGATTAAAAGAGTTTTTTTTTTTAATTTGAGTGGTCGATTTTATTATAAAGTTGGGATTTATATTCTTGATCACCAGATCGAGAGAATGCCCAGGAGGTAAGGGTGAAGACTAACCTACCAAGTGGGTATGATGTCCCTGGTCAAGATCCCATGGTTTTCCATCGTCCCAGGTTCATCGATATCCTTAGCCTACTTAGTCGAGTGCCAACCAGAGGATCCTTGTTAGCAACCATGGGTTACCTCATTCAAGGGGACCTCATAGGCCAAGGGGCTGGGGACCTAATCCTAGGCTGACAAATAGGAAGTGCACAGGTCTGTGGACAATGAACCTATGTCTATGTTATCTAACCTAGGATGCCACTCTCATTTCGTATGCATATCAATCTATCTAAAAAAAAATACCGGCCTAGCCTAAAGCTAGTGTCCGTGTCCTAATAGGTCAATCTAGGTGTGTGTAGCAGGCTGTGTGGTTTGGATATATCCTAAATCGGGCAATTGATTAAAGTTGCTTAATGTTCTGGTTGGTTGAAAGGCTTAAGCGAAGATTTTGGTTAAAATTCAAATCTTAATGATTTAAAAATTGATTTTAAGATTAATAGCTAGTTTTGAAGTTGATTAAACATTTTTGGGTTTTTTAAATCAAGTATTTAATGTTGTAAAATGATTTGAATCATTTAATGTTTTTAATCAAGGGGTTAAAATTTAAATTTTAGATTAAGAATGTGTTCGGAGAAAATTTGTATTTTATTAAAATATTAGACCTTAAGATGAATTGAATGCCTTTAAGTTTGATTGATTTAGAGTTTGTTTGAATTAGTTATGAATTTTCAAAGTTTTGATCATTTATTAGAATTATTTAATCGTCTTAATTAGAGAGGTTTGATGTTTTTAATTCAATTGAGTTCCAAACTCCTTGTAATCAGTTCCAAAGGTCATGAATGACCCATAGATAGATTCCCAAGTGTTTAGGAATTCTCTGGAATTTTAAATTATTATTAATCTTGAAGTCAAATCTAGTTGATTTTAATTTTAATGTGTTAAGGATTCAAATCTGGTCAATTAGAGGGGTTATTTATAGTTTTTCGATTTAAATTTGATTTATTAAAAATTTATGGAAGGTTTTAAGGTTTGATTAAGGTTTAAAATTTAAAGGGTTTGATTAAGGGGTTCAAAGGGTTTGAAAGTTAGTGATAATTTTCCCTAGAGCAGAGAAGGTCACTAAACTTAAGGGGTTTGAATTTTAGTGATGACTTTCCCTAGAGCAGGGAAGATCACTAAACTTAAGGGGTTTGAATTTTAAGTCAATTGGGTTTAAATTTGATTATTTAATAATTGTGTGTTGATTGAGAAAGATTTGATATTTTTGTAAATTTTATTTGAGTTATTATCAAATATTTAAGTTTTCAGGTTTTAAGGAAGAGATTAATAATTGATTGTTGTTTGAGATTAAATCGATTATGTATATGTTAATCTTAAGGTGTAATGTCGCTAAGTTAACTATGTTTAATACTACATCCCTAAGGGACACATGTGTGAATCCTAGAGTTTATCTAAGTTCTCTAAGACTCGTCCTTAATTATTGTCCTTAAAGATGTCACTAGGTTTACTGGGTTTGAATCAGTGTCACTAACCCTTTGGACATACATACAAATGTAAACAAGCTATGTTGATGGGTTTTGAATTTGTAAAAAGAAGAAAGCATATATTGACTAAATGCAAGAATTATTGCAAGAATTTAAAGTGGGAGAAATAACTCAACGGGTAAATATAGAAACCTTATGCTCTTTTAAGAAAACTTACCTGGTCACCGGAGCTAGTCAACGGTGACTCCGGCCGTAGCACCCCGTTTGGAGGAAATGGGGCGACTGAAACTCCTTGGCTCATCCTCCAATCAGCTCCATCAGTACCTCGCAAAAAGGCGAAGAGAGAAGGCGGTGTCAGAATGTCATGTATAAAAGTATAGTAACTACCATGAATTGACATATAAATGAATATGTGAAAGTATGAATCAACTCAAATTATTTAAGCAATTTCAAAGTGCATAACTGGATAATGATGTGCTTGTAATTTACAACAACAATCGTGTCAGGAGATTATAACAATAAACAAGTCAAACTCTATGTCACGAATAATTATCCACCTCAATATACTCAAAAGTATATAAAATACAAACAACAGTTCAAGTCGATATATGGTATTAAGAGATAAATAATTTTCCATTACCAAAATCACAAGTCATATATTGAATAAGTATAAGTGTCACTTTAGCAATCAATATATAACTTCTCTACATATTCTAACTATGCCGATGTCAACCCACGAAAAAGTTTGAATCATAATAGTTTATTTGTATAAGTGGAAAATAAATGTGGCGAGCCTTAAACTTAGATTAATTGTGATTTGATTTTAATGAATATTAAGTTAAGGATACCATTAAAACTAGCAACATTAAACTAACACACTAGTTCTGAACGAAGGCACTAATTCAATTCTCACAAGCATTCAATGCTTTGAGACTTACACAAAAATATTAATAATAACCACCAAGAATAAAAGAAGTATTACAGTGATTTGATTTTAATAAACCAAAAGCGCAGCATTTGATTTAGAAGAGAGAAATAATTCTTACCGTCACTGTTCTCATATGGGGAGAGGAGGAGATTCTCTTTCAATAGCCGGCCATTACCCTGATCAACTTCCTTAATAATATTCTCAATGAACACATCAATCACATTGTGTTCTTTACAAGCTTGTTGAAACTCGTCAACTGTAATGTACCCATCTTTAACATTCAACATGACTGCAGCTTGCTTGGTCGGATGAAGAAATAGAGAGCAATGAACTTCCTTAACCGATCAAGCTTCAGGATCCCTTGATCGGACATCTCGTCCCCCTCATGTTTCACTTGATCATCCTTAGTAGCTCCACAAATGTGAATGTGAGAGCATGTAGAAGGGAAATCAGTTGTGACAGAGGAGAAGGCATGAAGGAAGAATGCTTAGCCGACCCTAGCAGCTCCAAGGACGGGTGAGAGAGAAATCGTGGGAATGAGAAGGAGTTACCAGGCTGCAGTTGGATTGAGGTGGATAACAGGTTTCACCAATTTTACTCAGGCGATAAATTTCATCCAGAAGATTTCTAAGTTGATTCTTGCACTACAAGCTGAGTTTTTCCTGATTGGTGATCTCGGTGAAAGATTAAATTCTTTCAGAATATGGAGCTCGTCTGTTGATAGATCGTAGTAAATCACACCGAAAGCCCCTTTTAGCTCGCCTCTTCCTCTTGCTTGGACGGGTGGACAGAAGAGGAGAGAGCGGCTGGGGGTGTGAGGTCGGGATCATCTCTCTTCCGCCGGCCCTTAGCCGAATGGAGCAGGTTCCTCTTCCTCTTTCCTTTTGCTTGAGTGGATGGGAAGAATGAAGGCACGGCTGGAGTGTGGGAGGGATCGTATGTCTCTTCAGCCGGCCCTTAGCTGAATGGAGCAGGTTCCTCTTCCTCTTTCCTTTTGCTTGAGCGGATGGGAAGAATGAAGGCGCGGCTGGAGTGTGGGAGGGATCGTATGTCTCTTCAGCCGACCCTAGCAACAGATATCAACAGGGTGGCTGCTCGCGGGGATGAGATGGATCCTCTTTTTTAAATTTCTGCCAACCCTAATACTATTAGAATGAATCAAACAAAAACATCAAGCCTTTAAAATTTAATCAGATGGTTGTTATTAAATGCTGAAATTAAGATGATTTAGAACTTCAATAGCAATAAAATAAAAGCTAGAATTAAGAACCCAATTAATTATGCAAAATCCTTATTTAAAAGGGTCAAATTAGTTTGCATTAATCAAAATTGATTTGACTCGAGAGAAGTTAAATTGAGCCGATTAATGTTAATCAAGCTAATTTGCACTTGAGTTGAGTCAAGGAAATCTAAATTAAATTGATCAAAGCCACTGAGGTGAGTAAAATTCAAATTGATTCAAGCAAATTCGACGTCATCAAATCTAGTTCATATGATCAAATTAACTTTAATTAATTTGTATGCGATTCAATTTTGATTTTAAGAAAGATCGACGAGGTCGATTACGAGCTAGATTGTAGGTGATGGTGATTGTAATGGTCGATTGATCGAACTGTAGATCAGAAGCAGGATTACAGTATGATCGAAATTTGATTTAAAAGTGATTAAAGATTTATTTAAAATTAATAAAAAGTTGGATTTGGATTTGATTGATCTAAGATCTAGGTAGATCCTAAGGTCAGGATTTTAGGAGGATCCTAGAGTTTGAATTGATTTAGAGATTAGATTGATTTAAGGTCAAGATTAGTTCAAGTGACCTCATACAAAAATGAGGTCAACAATATTCTACCGTTTTCTGATTAGGGTTGGCTTAACTCATTGATCTTGTGGAACTCTAAAGTTTAATTAGTTGAAAAACTTCTCATATGAAGCCTTAATAAAAAAAAATTAGAAAAATTAAAATTCAAAAAATATTCTTTTTTTTATTATTTTCTTTTTCCCATTGTTTTTAGCTTTCTATTACTGTGTTTTTGTCTGCTTTTATTTTATTTTATTTTTTAGGGCCGTGATCATCACCATCTTTTCCTTAGTTTCAAAATCTAGCCACATCGTCCTGGCCGATACTTTTATCATCCTGGACGATAGGGCAAAATCTCTTCAAACTCCATATGCTGGTCTTTCCTGTGCTTGCTGTAACTCATCATCCTGGACGATACACTGTATCATCCTGAACGATCTGATCGAACTCTGTTGCAATCATAATGACAGTCTTGGCCGATAGAATATTTCGTCCTGGCCGATGCATTTATGGTCATCGTCTTGGCTGATACACTGGATCGTCCTGGACAAACCACGTGTCAGCACATTTGAATCTTTAAAATCGGCCCTGGATGATCCATTATTGGGCAATCGTCCTGGCCGATCAACTGTTCGTCCTGGACGATACACGTGGCACAGATTTAAAATATATTAACTTCGGCCGGTACGATCAATTATTGTGCATCGTCCTGGACGATACACCTAATCAGCCTGGACGATCTGCTTTTTCAACGGTCGTCCGGCCTGACTCCTCGGGACGATCGCCTGTGTCTAATCATCTTGCCCGATATCTGATCGACCCGGACGATCAGACCGTTTTTTTGACCAATCGGCCTGTACGCAATTAATTGAGCCATATCGGCCTAGCCGATTCTACGATCGGCCTGGACGATATGGCCGTTTCTTTAAATTCTGGCCGTTCCAGCCATGGTTTTCCACTTCATCCCTTCTCCTCTTTTGTTTTCTTGCAAATCCCTTGCTATGGCTGGTGGGAAACGAGCTCGACAGGCTTCTGGGAGTTCCTCGAGGGCCACTCTGGACCCTCGATTCAGGGAGGTAGAGGATGAAGCTGCCTACCATCGATACAAAGAATGTGGGATTACTGTCTCTAGAATCATCAATCCTACCCACATCTCATACCTGGTAATGGATCTTTTCGCTCACACCTCCCTTTGTTTCATTCTGTCTCTTGCTTTTTCCTTCAATATTGAGTTTCTTCAAGAATTCTTTGCAAACCTTCGCATTAACCCTACCTTCACAGCCCTGACCTCCTATGTGAATCGACGCCCTGTCGAAATCACATATCAGGACTGTGTTGAACTGTTATAGCTATCCACCACCGGGGATAAGCTGCACTTAATTGCTTCAGATCCTGACCTTGACTGGTCCACGGTGAATCACTTCCTTCGCCAGACCAATGCACCTTTTCATGTTGGAGAGACTAGCTCTTTAGTCAAAGATGCTAGGACAATCCAACATGTCCTTCGCACCTCCATAATTCCAAAAGCTGGGGACCGAATCCACATTACCCCTCTAGTTTCCCTCACTACTTTCTACATCATGGCACATAGAGAATTCAATACTGCAGACTTAATTTTTCAATACATTGATCACTTAACCACAATCCACGATCCAAGTCATAAGAGGAAACCCAATCTAGCCTTAGGTCACATCATAGCCTATATCCTTGAAACCAAATACCAACTTCAGTATCCTATTCCACCTAACCTCCCAACTCCCTTCTACTCAAACAGTTCCTTCAGTACCCTTCATAGTACTCGTCTCCACCCAGGAGATGGGGAACCTCAGGGGGCTAGGGAGGAGGAGGCTCCCGCTCCCGCTCCAGTTCCTGATCCTGTTCCTCTCCACCAGCACTCACCGGTTGATCAGTTGATAGAGAGGTTTGATCGATGGGAAACTCGCTTTGACACCTACGTTGCTGCACAGGAGCAGCAACACTCTGAGGACATTGCCCGCTACGAGCAGCATCGCACAGAGGATTTAACCCGATTTGATAATTACCTTACTCACCAGCAGCAGCAGCATGACCAGGACATCGCCTGGTTCAATGCTCAGTTCACCACGCTTGCTAGCTACTTTCAGCAGCCACCTCCACCACCTCCATCTGATGATCAGGGTCCCTCATTTTTCTAGTATGAGTTATCTGTTATTTGTTTCCTGTTCTCTGTCTTTTAGTTTGTTTTAGTTTCTATTGTGATGTTTTATTCTTTTCCTTTCTGTACCCTCTTTTTGTGATGACAAAAGGGGGAGTAGGTTGTGATAGGAAAAAGGATATGTAACTTTGATTTTTTAATGAACTATTTTTTTTTTAGTTTTTCCTACTTGTGTTTGCCATCATCAAAAAGAGGGAGATTGTTGTAAATCTATTTTCATTGCTTATGTTTGGATGATTGACAAACACCATTGATTCTCTTGGACTGCCTGTTTCTTCTAACTTTTCAGAAATTATAGATCGGACGAATAAATGAAGCTAGTTCAAGATTGCGTAGGTCTAGGGTTGTGTCAGTCTGTACTTTGTTTTTTCTCTTCTTGAGTCTATTTGTAATGGTCAAAGAGACTGATGCTAAGTAACCCTACACACACACACACTTGAGAGAATTAGAATTTCTATTTTTACTCATATCGGCCAGGACGATATTTACATCGTCCTGGACGATCAGGCTTAAAACAGAAAGTCTAATTAAGGATTCTTAATTGAGGCAGCCGACATTAACAGATCGTCCTGGACGATACGTGTATCGGCCAGGACAATAAGATCAAAACAGAAAGAAGTTGCCACCATAGACAATTGAGGTATACTGTATTTTTAATTAATCGGCCAGGACGATCATTGATCGGCCTGGACGATATTAACAAATTATGCCTTAATTGATCAGGAAATCAAGGGAGTAATTAAGGATGATTGATATGATCATATCGTCCTGGACAATCTCAGGATCGGTCAGGACGATCTATTCAAAAACCTTAAGTTACTTCAGGACAATAAATATCGGCCACCTCGTATTCAGGGCGATGCTTTGGACGATTTTTCTCTGATTTGAACTGATCGGTCAGGATGATCGTCAGATCAGCCTGGATGATCAAGCCAATTTTAAATCGTCCAGTTTGCATTCAGGGCGATGCTCTGGCCGATCTTCTGAGATTTGTACTGATTGGCCAGGCCGATGTCCATATCGGCCTGGCCGATATTGTCGGCAACTTGCAATTAATAAGCTCCTTTGAAGCTCTTCTATTTAAGAGCTCTTGTTCAACGTTTTGAATAACCTTTGTGCTGCTGCCTTGACCTGAGAAGGCCTTAAGGAGAGAAAGAGAGATAGGGAGAGAGAGAGGATCTTATGAGGGGGAGCTTGTGAGGGGATTCACAAGGGTTGCTTCAAGAATCGCTCTGCTTCTTCTTCGTCTAGAGTTTCTCGTCTGTGGAAGGGTCGGTAGAGGTAGAGTCAGCTTTTGGTTGTGGTTCTCTGCCAGGTTCAGGAGGAAGCAAAAGGAGATAGGTTCTCTGCCTTGTCGGGGTGGCAAAAAGGAGGTTCGTTGTAAAGGCTTCTCCGCCTAGCTGTGGGGGCAAAAGGAGAGTCACGATTGTAGTGCAATACTCGAAGGGCGCCTCCGGGGAGTGGACGTAGGTCGAGTTGACCGAACCACTATAAATTTCTGTGTTCTTGTTTCTTGCTTCCGCACTTTTAATTTCTGCATTTATTTTTTTCGTGGTGTGATTTTGGTTTATGTGATTTTTGTTCCCTGTAAAAAGAAATTTTTAAAATACCAATTCACCCCCCCTCTTGGTTAGCTTTGGGACTAAGTTCATAGGGCTTAACATCTCTAACGAACTTTCATGGATACAACTCTCTTTTTGAAGAAATATGGAAAAGATATACTCATTGTTCAAATTTATGTGGATGATATCATTTTTGGATCTTCAGATAAAAATCCTTTTGATGATTTTTCTAAAATAATGAGTAGTGAATTTGAGATGAGTTTAATAAGAGATTTGAGTTACTTTCTAAGATTTAGTATTAAGCAAATTGAGGAAGGTATATTTCTTAGTCAGTCAAAGTATGTTAAGGACATCCTCAAAAAGTATGAAATGGACAATGCTAAACCTGTTAGTACACCAATGAGTTCCTCATTTTAGTTGGATAAGGACCCTAAGGAAAAATCTGTTGATCAAAAGAAATTTAGAGGGATAATTGGATCTTTACTTTACTTGACTGCTAGCCGATCTGATATCATGTTTAGTGTTTGCTTGTGTGTTAGATTTCAATCAGATCCAAAAGAATCACATTTGACAGCAGTAAAAAGGATTTTAAGATATCTGTTAGGAACACAGAACTTAAGAATTTGGTATCCTAAGTTTAGCTCTTTATTTAAAATAATTGGTTATTCAGATTCTGACTTTGGAGATTGTAGGATGGATAGAAAGAGCATTTCTGGAACATGTCAATTTATTGGAAATTCTTTAGTCTCTTGATCCAGTAGAAAATAAAATTCAGTAGTCCTATCTACTGCAGAAGCTGAATACATTGCATTAGGAAGTTGTGTGGCACAAGTACTTTGGTTGAAACAACAATTGATTGATTTAGGATTAACTAGAGGCACTATTCCAATTTATTGTGATAACACTAGTGCTATTTGTATTTCTAAAAATCCTATTCAACATTCAAGAACCAAACATATAGACATAAGGCATCATTTCATAAGGGATCATGTATCCAAAAGAGAAATTGAACTCAATCATGTTTCTACTTAAAATCAACTTGCAGACTTTTTTACAAAACCTTTAGCCTTTGATACTTTCAGTGCATTAAGAACAAGGCTTGGAGTAATTGATTTGAATGCTTAATTAAAAATGTTTTTGCAACATTAATGTTTGCTTTTCTAGTTAATGTTTTTGTGTGTTTTTTGTGTTTGTGAACTTGTGTGTGATTTTCTTTGGTTTGTGTTTCTTCGTTGTTTTGTATTTTTACTGTGTTTTGTGTCTTTGTTTTGAAATTTTTTTTGAGTGACAATCATCCCGGACGAAAGTTTTTCGTACGGGATGATGTGTGTATTAACTTTCGTCCGGGATGATGTGTGTATTGTGTCAAACTGTCAGATTTTAAACTGTTTTGCATGCTGTATTTAGTGTTTATTGGTTACTTCGTCTGTACTATCGTCACGAACGTCCAGGACGAAATGTTTTTCAAACGACGGAATGAATGACTAAAGCGGTTGAATTGATAAGGTAGTTTTTAATACAAACTTCGTACGTACAAACATTTGGTTCGTCTGGACGAACACATGTCAGTTCGATGTAGGGGACGGTTTCAACTTCCATTAAAATGATATAAGTTATGATCGTCTCGAGACGAATACGTGTTCGCCTGTACGATTAGACTGGTCAAAAGTCTGTACAAAAGGACGCTTCATAAGTTGTGTTGATTACGAAAAGTCGTTTCATTTTGACGCTTTAGATCATCCATACAAAATTTTTTTGTACAAGATGAATTAAAAATTTCGTACGGGATGAACTTTTTTCGTCTGGTATGAACGTATCATTTTTCAATAAATAGGCAGTCTTTTTAACTCAATTGTCACACTCTAAACATCACTTTTAATCCCTTTCATTCTTTAGATCTTTATCAAATGGCAAGTTCAAGAAAGCGCCAAAAGATTCTGGCTAAGAAACCTCATAGGAATTCATCCGAGAACTTTCTTTCCAAAGCAAATGAGAATTCTTTTCCTAGGTTTTTTTTTCAGCCAAAATCACCCCCTCCATAATCCTAATCCAAGAAGATCTTACCTTTCAAGTAATGAATTTATTCGCTTCAACTCAGTTTTGTTTTATCCTTACCCTTGTCCTCCTCTACAATAAGAAAACCTTTCACTACTTCCTCGCCAACATGTCCTTTAATTCTGACCACTCTATAATTTATTTCTTTGTCTTTAAACAAAAAGTTGAAATCACCAAGCATGACTTAGGAGCTTTTTTAAACTTAAGGACTGAGGGAGCTAGAGCCCACAACTTGATTACCACTGATGAATATAAATAGTTTCAAATCAATAGAGTGATTAGAAAAAATAGTATTGATGAGCATGTGGCTAGGGTATCCGGTCTTGTACGATATCAAGTATCATCCAGCATGTTCTTAGAACTTCAATTATTCCTAAAGCTGGTGATAGAATCAATATAACCCTTCTTCTTTTTATGGTGACTTTTTTGATCATGTCTGAAGTGCCTATAGATGAAGCCCAACTTATACTCGACTATCTTTATGGGCTTTATGAAATAGGCCATGTAGAGCGGAAAAGAAAGAGGAACATTGCCTTAGGAAATTTAGTTACCTATATTTTGGAGAAGAAATACAACTTGATTCATCCTGATCAAGAATATGAAGAACAGCTCTACTACAACGACGGATCCTTTAGAGCGATCTTCAAAAATGATGATTCAAGTAAAGCACATGTCATAAGTGATACAGAGGAAGAACCAGTACCTGCTCCTGCACCCGCTAATGAACCAAATTATCAGGATTTGGTTCAAAGATTTGATCGACTAGAGACTCATTTTGATCAAAACGTTGATCAAATTGAGGCTCATCTTCAACAAAAGGATGCTCAATATTAACATGACATGGGTTTTATGAGGGAGCAAATGAATGATATCAACAATAATATGATGATGATGAGTACATATTTTAACATCTTTGGTGCTGCAGCTCCTCCTCCAGATCAGGGTCCATCTCAGTGATAGTTGCATTTGCTTTTATGTGTTTTTCTGTAGTTTGTGTGTTTATTGTTTTTTTTAGGAAGTTTGATGTATTTTTTTGGGTGTTTTTATATTGATATCTTGAGTTAGATTGTATTTTCATCACATTGATATCAATATATGATCTTGTATTTTTTGTTTTAATATTATTGAAATGTGTAGTAGCATTATGAAAATCATTAGATTTTTAATCTTAATAGTGCTATATCTTGAATTGTAAGTTAAAATTAAATTCATTAGAAAATCAAATTTTTCTAAATTTAAATTTTGCTTATAACTTGAGTTATTAAGATTATCAATCAATGTCTCTTATTTAGACTACATTATTGTTAATATTATTATTGCAAGTGTAATACTTTTCTTATTTTGTATTTCACTTATCAATTAATATTTATGCACTTAGAAAGATTTGAAATTTTAAATTATTATTTTTGAAAAGAATACGATTACTTTAAAAATTGTAAAAATGTACAAATATCAAAAGTAATGCACAAAGGTTCGCAATGTGAAAAAGAGGCACAAAATAAGCCTAAAGTGAAAAGATGCACAAAAATGTGCCACAAATTTGAAAAGATGGCAAAGCGCCACATGTGGTAGTTATTTCTTTCCAGACTCTTTTAATCTCTTAATTCAAATTGATCTTATGTTCATTTATATTTCATATTGAAATTTGAAATATACAATTTTTTATTCATCCTTTTTACAATGATTTTCTCTATATTAGTGTCTAAATTGAACCATACTTTTGATAAATTCTTTTTATTATCTATGTTATATCTCTTATTAAATTCTATGAATTTTTAAGATTTGCCTAATATTTTAATTTTATTTACATAACTTATTTAAATCACTTTTAAGATTAAATTATCAATTGTTTTTCATATCTCTGGTTACATTTCAAGTCTTTTTCTTCTTCACTTTTTGTTGTTATCAAAAAGGGAGAGAAATTGTTTGTTTGTTCGTATCATTTTATTTTGTGTGATCATTTTATTTTGTATAAAATTTTGAAAACTAAAAATTGTGATTTGTTCGTTCGTATCATTTTGTTTTGTGTAATTGTTTTGTTTTTGTATAAACTTTTGAAAAACAATAAAATTTGATTAAATGCCTCCTTATTTTCATATATTCATCAATTCAGGGGGAGTTTAAGAGATTCTTATAATTTAAAATCCAACAAACAATAATTATTTTGCCATCATCAAAAAGGGGGAGATTGTTAAGAGAGTTGCTATTTGCATATTTTACATTCTTGCAACTTGTATAGTTTTGATGATTCCAAATATTATTATTTTATGTGTAGTTATCTCCTAACACTTTTTAAAAAATTTGTTTTTGCTCTTGTGTGTACTAATATTTCAGAAAAATCGAACTCCAAACTACTGAAGACTTGAAATCAAATTCAGCATGAGATATCTTGTAATTTGAAGCTTGTAATTTTTGTTTTAATTAAGTTTGAGAGGGAGTGATTGTAATTGAGTGAATAAACACACACACACTTAAGAAGATCTTAAATTTTTTGTTTTGATCGTACGGGACGAATAAAATTTGTACAGGACGATCAGGTCTGTTATATCCTCGTAAGAGCAATGGAACGAACAGGATTTGAGAAAATTTTTTTTTTCTAAGTCCTGATCGTCCAGGACGAAGTTATTTTCTTCCTAGGACAAGTTGTGCTCTGTAAAAATTTCGTCCAGACGAAATTTATAATCATGTCAGGACAAGTTGCTCTCTGTAAAAATTTTGTCCAGACAAAATTAAAATTGTCCCTGGATGACTTGCTATATGTAAAAATTTCATCTAGACGAAATTTATAATCATGCAAGGACGAGTTGCTCTCTGTAAAAATTTCGTCCAGATAAAATTAAAATCATTCCTGGACGACTTGCTCTCTGTAAAAATTTCATCCAGAAGAAGT
Organism: Dendrobium nobile; assembly: GCA_022539455.1. Classification (NCBI taxonomy): domain Eukaryota; kingdom Viridiplantae; phylum Streptophyta; class Magnoliopsida; order Asparagales; family Orchidaceae; genus Dendrobium; species Dendrobium nobile. The sequence goes on from CM039724.1 coordinate 10,835,620, forward strand.
ACTGTTCGTCCCAGGACGAAATGAACCGACTTAACAAATGTTGGTTACATCCTGCAGTTTTTGGGAACCGACCTATAGTATAACTGTTCGTACCGGATGAACCTAGTTCGTACGGGATGATAATTGTGTACGAACATAGTTCGTACCAATGCACATTAGGATCGTTTCTGGCACTTTAAGTAAAATCGTCCAGGATGATCCACGATCGTACGGGACGATCCATTTCATGTTGACTTGAAAATTTGCAGCTTTTGGGCGGTTTTTTTTTTCTTCTATATATAGTCCAATTTAGACTGCCACCAAATCTTTTTTCCCATTGATCTTCATGCCTATTGATAGAAGAGTCAAGGAGAGAGTGTAAGAGAGTGTTTGAAGGAGATTTCTTGTCATTGGAGCGTGAAGGTTTCACTTGGTACTCAAAGGTAAGAGTCTTTACTCTTAGTTTGGATTTACTTCACTCTTTTCTTTCTTCTTTCTAGAATTCTTATGAGAAGATCTGTCAAGGAGATCCGGTTCTCTGTCGAAACTTGGAGAGTGTGAACAGCCGAAGGGTTCTCTGCCGACACTTGGAGAGTGTGAACAACCGAAGGGTTCTCAGTCCACACTTGGAGAGTGTGAACAGCCGAAGGGTCTCTTCCCACACTTGAAGAGTGTGAACAGCCGAAGGGTTCTCTGCCTACACTGCGAGAGTCTAAAAGGATGACGGTTCTCTGCCATCACTAGTGACAATGTAAAAGTACGACGGTTCTCTGCCATTCATGGGGTTAGTGTAAAAGGACGACGGTTCTCTGCCGCACCGGGTAGTGGTGGAAAGAGTGTTTGTAAAGGCTTCTCCGCCTTGCTGTGGGTGCAAAAGGACAGTCACTATTGGTATTAGTGCAATACTCGTAGTGTGCCTCCGGGGAGTGGATGTAGGTCTGGTTTTGACCGAACCACTATAAACCTCGTGTCTTTATTTTTCGCTGCCTTTTTATTTTTGTGTTTTTATTTTAAACAACTGTGGTTGAAAAATCTATTTCTAAAAACACACTAAAGTTTATTTTCAGTTTAAGAAACAAAAAGAGGGATTAATTTTTAATTACCAATTCACCCCCCCCCCCCTCTTGGTTAGCCGTGGGGCATAAGCTTAGGTTTAATAACCTGATTCATAGTGAACGAGTTTCAACATCCGTCACCCTCAACAACGTTTTTGCTTGTTGGATCAGAAGTTTAGCAAAACTGGAGTTCGCTCATTGTGACTCGAATGAACCAAGACCGACGAGAGGAGGTTGCTTGCAGTGAAGGTAGCTTTTCTTCCTTCCTTTACCTATCATACCCGAAGCCCTAGGCGGTCGCCTCTGCCACCCTCAACAAGTTCCTGCATGTCAGATTGGAAGTTAAGCAAGGGAGTTCGCTCACTATGAGGTAACCATTCTTTTGCCCTTTCACATGGAATTTTTTTTAAAAAAAGGGGGTTTTCTTTTAGTTGTTAGATTTCTGTTAAATTGTGATGGTCACCAAAATTTAAGTTTGTTTTAAAAATTTTAAGTTTAACTCAAAAGAGTTGATTGTATCATTCTTGTTGTCTTCAGTTTGATTTTCCCTTTCTACTGCACCAATGGGTATAGAAACACAAATAGTAGCATGCACAGCATAAGAGGTCTTCCTAGAAGAATCCTTATATATAGAGTTGCTATCAGCAATTCCATTTTTAAGAATTATGGTAGTATCAAAATTATGGAAAGTGGATCTTCTAACAATCCTAATTGTTCTATGTTGAAAGTCTTTTGTGATTTTTCCAATGGAAAGGAGGTTATTTCTATTGAAAATCCTGTTGATTTTGTTAAAGAGTTTAAATTTTTGAAGATTCTGTAGCTTCTTCTTCTGCAACCACAATTCATGCTATTTGATCCTTTCTCTGAAACTAGAAATTCTGCTAATCTGTCAATATGTGCAATAATGAATTCTACTATTGTTCTCAAAAAGGTTAATTGAATGAATCATTTCAAAAATCTTGATGAATGTTGCATTACTACTAATCAATAAATTGTCCCTGAAGATCCTTTAAACGCGAATTGTAGCTATTAACGAGAAGACTGCCACTTCAATAGACAATTATATTCCTGTACCTTCTCAAAATGCTTGGAAAAATCCAAAACATTTTCAAGTTGAATCATTGGAGGGTTTCACCTCTTTCTCTGTAGATAGTAATATTTTTAAATTTCATTTAGAATCTGAATTATAGAATATTAAACAGTTGAGTAATACATTAGTTATTAAAGTTCTTTTAACTCTGACAATGAGAGGGTAGTGCACAGGTGCAAATTTAAATTTGTTTTATATTTTATTTTTTTAAATAAATTTAGATGCATGATGTCTCTTATTTTTTTAATTACTAGAAACAACAATCAATTATATTGCTTTGCATATTTTCGGTTATTATAATTTGGTAATTTATAATACAGTAATTAAGAAATTCAATGGGTAAACCAAAAGATGGCGGACCTTCCGCAACATGGGAGAAAGATGTGAAGATTATATTATGTGATTTATGTCTAAGAGAGATTGAACTCGGCAATCGACTAACTACACACTTCAATAAAGAGGGTTGGACGAATTTAATTAATTTTTTTTTGAAAAAACTAGAAGAGAGTATGATAAAGTTCAGTTAAAAAATAAATGGGATCAGTTAAAAAAAGAATGGAAATTATGGACATAATTGAAGCGTGGATCCACTGGACATTGTTGGGATCCTAGGAAGAAAATCATTGACGCACCTGATGAATGGTGGAAAGAGAAATTAAATATTCTTTTACATATATTTGTCTTTTCCAGCCTTCATATTATACTTTTTACTTTTTAGAAATACATTTTTTCCTTATAGGTTGTGCCAAATGCAAAAAAATTTAGATACTGCGGCATTGATCCTGAACTAGAAGATAAGCTTGATCTTATGTTCCTAGGTGTTGTTGCTACCGGTGATCATGCTTGGACTCCAAACCAGGGACTTCACCATGAATATGTTACTGAAGATTCTGAACACATTGATATAGGTTCTGTGTCTTTTGAAGATCTTTCACAAAATCTTGAAAGCATTAATGACTGTAGCCAATTGAAACATCCTTCATCTACAACATCAATCGGTAGAAGGAAGAAAATCTTTGCTTCAATATTTCTAAGAAGTCAAATTACTCAACATGTCAATTCTTGTACCAATATTACCTCAGAAACTAATGCAACAAAGTCAAAACATGAGAAATCCTCCATTTCTGTGGCCATTAAAGTGCTTGAACAAATGGCTGAATTATTTGAAGACATGCAACCATATTTGTTCTCCACGAAGCTTCTCGAGGATCCAACGAAGCGAGCAATTTTTATGTCAATTTTCCCTGAACGACGAGCTCTTTATCTTCGATACTGCTATGGAAATCATGATACAGCATCATAGTTTCATAGATATTTATGTTTTTCTAAAAAAATAGTGGTTTAGTTAATGTGTTTTATACATTAGTTTTGTATTTTGATTCTTTTGTTTTGAACAGTTTGTAATGTCCTTTTTACTAGAACAATTGAACATTTTGTTATATCTTTTTTTTCATTATTCAGTATTGGGATCATTTTATTTCCCATATGAATACTTTTGCAGATTATTCTGAGTTATATGAGATTTGGTGATGTTTTTTTTGGTAATTGTGATCAGAAGCATATATTTTAGCACGTGTATTGATAATTCAAAGATGATATGTGATTGCACCCTTTCAGTGTAGATAGATGCCACAAATTTGATATTTAATTTTTATGCATTGCATCACCTTTTAGATTTCATATCAAGGATGTTTTCTGACAAAGGAGGTATTCTTCTCAAATTCTTGGCCACAACTTGTATAATGGGGATAACTTTTTAGCATGTAGATAATTGTGTCAATCAAATCCTCTTAAGTCTGCTTTGAAACTAGTTTTTATATGGTATCCTTTCAAACATATTATGCCTAATTTGAGTTTAGCCAAGTTGACCACACTTATACTTGGTGCATTCTATCCAACTTGATTAATTTGGTATGATGATATGTGCCTGTCATCGACAAATGCAACCTTATTGACTAGAGTGAGTAATATATCGACTGCTTGTAGTGCTGTAGAGAAATATTTATTTGAAATTTTATCATCAAATAGCTGTGTTTCTGGGTCTGTACGCCAAACATTTTTTTTTTCTTCTCTCAGTTTTAGGAAAAATTATTCCATCAGGTTACCTGACGTAGAGCTACATCAGGTAGCCTATAATATGTCGCCACGTGCACTTACTCTTTACTGCGCGGCCCGACGACCCGACACGGAATGGACCCGGGAGTTTGCGTAGCTCGATATTGCTGGGTATTTGTCGATTTTTCTCTACAAAAACAAAAAAATACTATTATGTGAAGAGCAATACCGAGCAATACCGAGTTCGATACTGAGCAAAACCGAGCAATACCGAGCAATACCGAGTTATTTTAGGTATTACTCAGTATTGCTCGGTATTGCTCGGTATTGGTCTTCACAGAGTGGTATTTCTCATTATTGCTAAGCAATACCGAATAATACCTAGCAATACCGAACAATATGCGAACATAGTAATCACGGATTCGGTCCGAGTCGGGTTGTCGGGCCGCGCGGTAAAGAGCAAGTGCACGTGGAGACATATTATAAGCTATCTGATGTAGCTCTACATTAGGTAACCTGACGGAATAATTTTTCCAGTTTTAGACCTATTCAATGCAAGCTTAGTTGTTGATGCCTCTAAACTTTCTGCAATTTTCACCTCACCAGGCAAACTGTTAGATCTTGGCAAACTCCCCCTGGAGATCCTTGTGTATAATAAGATCTAAAAGTGAACTTGTGAAAACCTTTTTCGCTATTTGCAGATATAAACACACTCTTCAAAACATTACCAAATACTAAAGAAAATAGATCTAATTCTAGAACCAATTTGTATTATCAAAAGCATTTCTAGCTAAGGCTTAAATCTGAGAGTATATCAAAAGTTATCATCTGAATCAATTGGAGTGACTGATGAAAATTTTTCACTGCTAAAAAATCAAATTTTTTCCTTCAAAAATAAATTACCCGTTTGAAACCTCTGAAGATTCCTCTGTCAAGCTAATCATGACCAAAATTCTAGTGACTAAATATACATGGAATCAAATACTTTTATACCCACTTAGCTATTTGCCTGGAATTTTAATATTTGCAAAGTTACACACTAGCAAGATGTCCCATTTGAAAAGAGAAATTATTACATGTGTTCAACATATTGTAGCTCTATGTGTAAAGTATTGTAGCACACAGTCATGTACTTGTTGAGCACACCAATTTATATATATTACAAATATTGATTGTTGATTTTAGTTTCTGTATTTATATTTTTGTTTATGTATTATTTGGTTTATATTTTATCTGCTTTTAGTGTTATTCTTTATCTATCATCTGCTATTAATGGTAATGCTTAGTTCACCTAGGTTATTTCTGTATATTTTAATTTTGCTACAAGCTATGATCTATTTTAGAGAGCATAATACTTGTTTATAGAAATAATCTATTAATACTTATTACTACCTATATGCTGGAATGGAATGTAATGAGAATTTAAGTGAGACAGCCGATAAAGCAAATATTAAAAAGATTATACTTGCAGCAATATGTGTTATAAATGAGTATTATGAAACATATATTTGCAAGATACCGTGTATGACATAATCATCTAGAGGAGACAAATGGAGTGGAGAGCTACTACAAGGTCATCCAACGAGGTTTCATAATATGTTTCGTATGTCTCAAAAAAATTTTTTAGATCTATTGTATGAATTAGAATGTGTTCATCATCTCCATGGATCATCAAGGACAACAAGCAGAGAAGTACTTGCGATGACTTTATATATTTTATCGCATAATGAATCAATAAGGTCCACATATGAGCTGTTTCAACACTCTACTGAGACAATCAGTAGGTATTTCTCTATTGGATTGAAGGCTTTGGTGAAATTTTCATGTTATGTGATCAAGCCTATCGATCCTGATTTTGGTGATATCCCAATGAATATTTTGTATGATAATCGATATATGTTGTATTTCAAGGTAAATTTTTAAATTATCATATTATATGAATTGTTTAAATGAATATAATACCAATCATCGCTTCTTAAATAAGACTGTATTGGAGGAATCGATGGAACACATATGGATGCTCGTGTTTCGAATGCTGAGAAAGCGGCTTATATAGGAAGATGTTGGTCAACGATGCAAAATGTTATGGCTGTATGTGACTTTAACATGTGCTTCACTTTTATAATGGAAGGATGGGAAGGAAGTGCACATGACAGTCGCATTTTTAAATTTGCAACTCGTAATAGGCGCAATAACTTTCCCTTGCCACCTCCTGGTATGTTCTATATAGTTGTAACATTAGTAGTAGTAGAACTTATACTAAAGTACATGTACTTTATAACAGAAAAATATTATGTTGCCGATGCTGGTTATCCGATGCAATGGGGATTTTTGAAGCCATTTTTAGATACCAAATATCATATATCTGATTTTGAAAGAGGAAGCCAATTAGTACGTGGGAGGCAAGAAACTTTTAACAAGTGACACTCTTCCTTAAGAGGTGTAATTGAGAGATCATTTGGTGTTTGGAAGAAGAAGTTTGTCATACTACGAGATATGCCTACATATTCATTCAAAAAACAAATAAAAATAGTGATATCAACAATGTCATTGCATAATTACATACGTCGACATCCCAGTCGGGAAGACCCTGATTTTAATATATGTGATGCGGATGGAACATATATACCAGAGGAGGCATATGAGTATAGAATTGGGCAATCAGTAGTAGAGACTGAAGGGAATGATTTTAATCAAGAGGTACGAGATGGTGAAGGAGCAGAGGAGATGATCCATTTAAGAGAGAAAAGCCCCAATGGGTACTAGCTAATAAGCTGTGAAAAAAATCATAGATGCATTGATGGATGAGATGAATTAGAAAGTTTTTTATGTTTGAAAGTATGTTAAGTTTTATTTGATTAATTTTGTGAATCTTTTGTTGATTTTTTTTTTTTTTCACTTTAGGTGTCTTAAGAATTTGTTGCATAATCACTTTCTATTGAAAGTAAGAAAGGGAAAAAGTATTGCAGTTTATTGACTTTGTTGGAGGGCTTACATTTAACTTATTAATTAAAGAATGATTTGATTTTTCTAGCAATAACAAATGATAAAAGGACATGAAATGAACTATTTTTTTTAACTAAAAATGATTATCTAAATATCCTGTAGAGCAAAGAAATTTGTTGAGTTGTAAGTTTTTTTTATACTGATGAGAATTTAGCTTAGCAGAATTGTTTGCAAATATTTTCTTGATTGTTCTTATCATTTCTGAAATTGAGATTTGTTATATTTCTAGAATAAACTAAAAATTGTCTCTTCAAGGAATTTGTTGATATATTTTTTCAAAAAATATAAATCAGAACATATTTGTTTTATGACGAGACAATTTGTTAGTATAAAGTAATATTACAAAAGTCTAAAATTTTAACAAATTGTTTTGAAGTATGATAAGAACAATGTCAATAAAAATTTATAGTATTTATATATATAAACTTATAAAATACTTTATAAAATAATTTGATTTTTGATTCGTCGTCAAAAAATTATCTTAAACGGGCACGAATCTCGATGCAAAAGCTAGTTGGAAACTTCAAAAATTAATTTCGGGAGCACCCGAACTCCGATTTCAGCGAGCTTATAGTCAAACTGAGCGTCTCGGAAATACGAACCTAAGGACACCAAGATCAACCCAATCCGAGCCCAAATGAGTCCGAATCAATGACCCGAAGCTCTATTGAGTTACCAAACGGTCTCCAATTTTAACGAGCTTATACTCGAATCGAGCGGCTTGACGAGACAAATCCAACGAGCCCTAGATTTTGAAATTTTGGCATCATTAAGGCCTCCAAATGTCCAACGAACGGTGCACAATCGAAGGGTTCAATATCAGCCGTCCATTCAAACCACTCCCTATTTGCGCATGATCTCACACCTATTTACGAGCTATGCCACTCCAGAAAATCTATAAATACACCCCTCATTTCTCTTGAAAGGGGATCCAAGAAAGAAGGGAAGAGAAGAAGAGAAGAGGAGAAAAGAAGGAAGAGAAGGAAGAAGCTCCTCTTCGACCACCGCCGGAACCTCGCCGGGCCACCGCAGGAGCCTCGCCGGACCACCGCCGAAGCCTCGCTGGACCACCGCCGAAGCCTCACCAGACCACCGCTGGAACCTCACCATACCATCGCCGGAGCTTCGCCGGACCACCTCCTCAAGGCCCGACGTTCAGGCCCGACGTTTAGGCCCGACATTCTGCTCAAGTCCCGACGTTCAGGCCCGACATTCTGCTCAAGTCCCGACGTTCAGGCCCAATGTTCTGCTCAAGTTTCGATGTTCTGCTGAAGTCCCGACGTTCAGGCCTGACGTTCTTCTCAAGTCCCAATGTTCTACTGAAGGCCCAACGTTCTGCTCAAGTCCTGACATTTTGCTAAAGGCCAAATGTTCTGCTCAAGGCTCGACGTTCAGACCCAATGTTCTGCTCAAGGCCCGACTTTCTGCTTAAGGCCAGACTACCAACTAACACCCGAACTTCTAGGTGACGCTAGGGTACTACCAAGTGACACCGGGTCTAACGCCAGACTTCTATCAAATAATTGCTAATTGTATTCTGATCGCCCTTGGAGGTGGGTCAGCCCCTTGTAACCGACTCAAATTATAGTTGAATCATTTTCAACTGGGCTAGGCCCCGCGCTTTTTCCCCTATTCAAGGGGTTTTCACGTAAAAAATATTGTGTTCTCTGTGTGTGAGCTAGTTATCCGTACAACGCTAAGACGCAAAATAATAACTCTATCACCGCGTATATTCTAGCCTGCAACAGTTTGACACCGTCTGTGGGAACAGTCAGTCCCACTATACTAAGTACTCCTTCAATGGCCAACAGGCGTAGCCATCGCATCATGGGAACCTCCCGCTCCAATTCACACCAATCCAGGAATCAGTCCCTGAATCAGGGATGACAGGCATCTGCCTCTTTTCACCCCGGTGGCGGAAACCTTGCCGGAGAAGGAACTTCAGGGCCATCCCTAGAAGAGCGTATCAGAAAGATGGAGGAATCTCAGAATGAGATCCTTCAACTCTTAAGGGAGACTCGAGGACCAGCACTAGTACCTCAGGAAGATATTCTCCTCCCTCGAGACCAGCCAGGATTCGAAGATGTTCTTCATGTTGAGGTCCCCCTTCCTCTGCCAAGAATGTGCCCTCCAACATGTCCAGAGAATGAGCTTGCTGAAACGGCAAGCTCTACCCATCCTTCGCACACAGGCCATCAGCATCACATTCCTCCGGACATCCCCGATGACTTGGACCAACAACACATCATTGAACTCCCCCGTAATACCCTACGACATGAATTGCAGAGACTAGTCCGAGAAGAGTTCCCCATATGGGATATAAGGCAATCTCTTCATCAACTAGACATTCAGGAGTCATCACCTTTCACAGAAGCTGTCCTACGACACCCCATTCTGACAAGATTCAAACTCCCAAATATTAATTCTTGCGATGGGACTTCGGACCCCTACGAGCATATCGATCACTACCGCATCATTATGCATATCCAGTAGGCCTCGGATGCTCTACTCTGCCAAGTTTTTCCTGCCACCCTTAAAGGGCAAGCCCAGACGTGGTTCTACTCACTACCCACCCGATCCATTCCACTATTCGTTAAATTGGTCAAATTATTCGTTTAACAAATTGTCGTCAACTGAAGAATGGTTAAAGACTCCTCCCATCTTTCAGGGATACGTCAAAATGAGGGTGAATCTCTTAAAGAGTAATTTCAAAGATTTTCCATAGAAGCCCGACAAAATCCAGGGGTAGATCCCGAGTTACTTAGAGGTGTATTTCTTGGAGGGCTTCGCCCTGGCCCCTTCTACTCAGCACTTATACGTGAAACTGTCCATTTATATGCGGATCTAATCCATCGAGTAGAGGCTCAAATCTCTGCCGACGAAGCCATTAATGCTCATAGGAAATAATTTGAGCAAACAACCAGGAAGCGTAAAAATCCCCCAGGGATGTAGAATCCATCATCATAAAGGAAGAAGCAAGAAAACAACAATCTTCCTCCTCGACCCACACAGCCGCGACGAGAGCCTCACCAAGAAAAGGAGTATACACCGCTCAATACATCACGAGCAAATGTATTGATGGCTATTCTAGATTAGGAGAGTGTGAAATGGCCACACCCTTTGAAGCCAAACGTCAAAAATCAGGAGCAATATTGCCACTTCCACCGCAGCTGTGGGCACACTACTGAAGCATGCAGGCAACTCAAGGAAGAAATTAAGAGACTGGTCTGACAAGGATATCTCCAATAATTCATTAAGAATACACCAGCCCGAGATGAGGTTGGTCTGACTGGGGGAAAAATCAACAACAAAGGCAGTCTGTAAACAATCACCAAATATTAGGGGAGATTGAAACCATCACTAGAGGCCCATTAACGCCTTGTCAAGTTCTAATTGCAGAGAACAAGGAGCCACCAAAAAAGAAGCTTCATGTTGATCACTCCATCTCCTTCGAGGAATCCGATCTAGAAGGCATAAAGACCCCTCATCAAGATCCACTAGTGATTAGCGCAGGAATCGGTGATCCATGCTATAATGTTAAATGGATCTTGGTTGACAATGGGAGCTCAGTAGACGTTCTATTCTACTCCACTTTTCTCAACATGGGCCTATCTAGAGAAAAACTCCAGCCTGCTGCCGGTCCACTATATGGGTTTGACAATCGACCTGTAAGAGTTAAAGGAACCATTAGTCTCCCAATCATACTTGGAGAATTCCCCCGTCAAGTTGAGCATCCTATTCGGTTCTTTGTAGTAAAATCTGAATCAGCCTACAATGCGATCTTTGGAAGGCTACTCCAAACAATCTTTGGAGCTATTGCTTCAATTCCCCACTTAAAGCTAAAGTTTCCTACCCCATTGAGGATCAGGACCGTACGTGGAGATCAAGAAGTAGCACAATCATGCTATCTTAGACAGGCTCAACCACGCTCATCAGTTACTTTGAGCATCGAGGACTTCGATCTTCGGAATGAAGATACCCCTCAAAGGGCCTCCCCTATAGAAGATCTTACTTGTGTCTCTCTATCAGAAGAGCATCCTTCAAGAACAGTACAGGTCGGATCACTCCTCTCAGATGAAGAGAAAAGGGAGTATATAGACTTTCTATGTACAAATCAAGATTTATTTGCATGGAGTCTAGCGGATATGCTTGGAATCAATCCTGAAGTAATTATGCACTCCCTCAAGATCAACCCAACATGCAAACCAGTGATCCAAAAGAAATGAAACTTCACGCTAGATCGTCAGATGGCAATCAAACAAGAGGTTGATAAGCTTTTAAACGCAGGATTTATAAGGGAGGTACACTATCCCACTTGGTTGCCCAACATTGTGATGGTTCGAAAGGCAAGTGGAGCTTGGAGAATGTGTGTGGACTATACTGATCTCAATAAAGCTTGCCCCAAGGATAGTTTCCTACTTCCCCGTATAGATCAGCTAGTTGACGCCACCTCCGGACATCAGATGCTAAGCTTCATGGATGCTTATTTCAGATACAATCAAATACAAATGGATCCTATTGATGAGGAGGCAACAGCTTTTCAAACAGATAAGGGGTTATACTGTTACCTAGTAATGCCATTCAGGCTCAAGAATGCCAGGGCAATGTATCAACACCTGATGAATAAGATTTTTAAGAATCTTATCGGGCGTACTATGGAAGTATATGTGGATGACATGCTAGTAAAGAGCCTCGAGAAGTCCCAGCATATGTCGGACTTGGAACAATGCTTCTGCCTTCTTCAATCTTACAACATGCACCTCAACTCCTCCAAATGTGCATTTGGAGTTGCCTCAGAAAGATTTCTGGGATTCATGGTTACCCACCGAGGGATTGAGGCCAACTCGGAGAAGATCAAGGCCCTAAGGGACATGCTACCCCCAAGAAATATCAAGGAAGTCCAAAGATTAAATGGAAGAATTACGGCACTCTCTCGATTCCTAGCTCGCTCAGGAGACAAATATTTGCCTTTCTTCAAGGTTCTTAGAGGTGCTCGTAGCTTAAGATTTCAGTGGACCGATAAATGCCAAGAGGCTTTCGAATAACTCTGAGCTTATCTAGCCTCACCGCCACTACTCTCGAAGCTAGTTCTAGGGGAAATTTTGTATATGTATATGGTCATCTCCTCCCAGGCTATAAGCTCGGTCTTGATTCGGGTAGATGATACTGTTCAACGCCCAGTCTATTATATTAGTAATGTACTTTCAGAGACTGAGACACGCTATCCATTACCAGATAAAAAAGCCTTGGCGTTAGTCTTCTCAGCAAGAAAGTTACGCCCTTATTTCCAAGCACATGCGATCAGGGTTTATACAAACCTACCATTGAAGAGTATTCTCCAAAAGCCTGAGGCATCTGGAAGATTGATCAAATGGTCAGTGGAGCTTGGAGAATTCAATATACAGTTCCTACCTAGACCCGACATTAAGTCGCAAGTACTTGCTGATTTTGTGGTTGAATGCATTAATCACACCTCCAATGAATCACTTGATGTGTCTCCTTCCTCCTCCTGCTGGACATTATATGTCGACGGAGCTTCTGGGAGTTCTGGTGCTGGCGCTAGAATCTTGTTAATCTCCCCGCAGAAAGCCACACTCAAATACGGGCTTAGACTGAAGTTCCAAGCAACAAACAACGTCGCTGAATATGAATCTCTAATCGCTGGATTGAGACTGACAATCAATTGTGAAGTACATGACTTAGTGGTTCACACTGATTCCCAACTAGTCGCCTCTCAGGTAGAAGCGAAATTTGATGCTCACCATCCATTATTGTCCCAATATTGTCAGATAGTTAAAATCTTGTTGGCCCAAATACCGAAGCATCAGATCGTCCATATCCTTCGAGAACAAAATGCAAGGGTAGACTCTCTCTCCAAGCTAGCCACTTCTACGACAGAAGATGTTTTCAGAAGAAAATATATTGAGGAGATCTACTTTCCGAGCGTTCAAGGCCCATGGGTAATTCAATCAATAGATGAATTAAAAGAAGCTTCTTGGATTGACCCCATTCTCACTTTCCTACAAAAAGGCGTTCTTCCTAAAGACCCAACAGTGGCAGTATGACTTCGGAGGCAAGCAGCAAACTTCACCATAATTAATGGAGAGTTATACAAACGATCTTTCACAGGGCCATACCTCAAATGTCTTCCTCCTTCAGAGGTGAACTATGCACTCTGAAAAGTACATTCAGGCATTTGTGGGGAACATATGGGTGGAAGGGCGGTAGCCCAAAAGGTCCTGGGATAGGGATTTTACTAGCCAACGATGAAGCAGGACACATTAGAGCTCATACAAAAATGTAACAATTGTCAGTTACATGCCAATCTCACTCATCTACCTACCATAGAGATCTTAACATTACAGAGTCCCTGGCCTTTCGCTCAATGGGGGATTGACATAATAGGACCCTTTCCTATAGCCACAGGACAGCGGAAGTTCATCATCTTAGCTGTGGACTATTTCACAAAGTGGGTAGAAGCAAAACCTCTAGCAAAGATCACTGAAGTAAATGCCAAACAGTTTCTATGGAAGAACATAATATGTCGCTTTGTCTTCCAGCAAAAATTATCACAGATAAAGGAACACAATTCACCGAAAGGGTCTTCACCACATTTTGTAAAGATCTCCACATTCAACTAGTACACACGACTGTGGCCCATCCTCAGACTAATGGACAGACAGAGGTCACTAATCGAACCATTCTGAGAGGATTGAAGACACGGCTGGATAAGGATGGGGGGCAATGGGTTGACGAGCTCCCAAATGTCCTTTGGGCTTATCCTATTACGGCAAGGACTCCAACTAGAGAAACGCCATATAACCTCTGCTTTGACACAAAGGCTGTTATTCCCGTTGACATTGAAGTCCCAAGTCATAGAGTTCAAACTTTTGACTTCAATGCCAATGATGAAAAACTCAGGCATAACCTAGACCTCCTTCCGGAAGTAAGAGACGAAGCAATGCTCAAGGTTGCTGCATACCACCAGAGAGTTGCCCGCCACTATAATAGAAGAATGAAACCCCGACGTATATCGATTGGAGATCTTGTCCTACGCAACATTGAGGCAGCAGGAAAAGGCCTTCAAGGTAATAAACTATCCCCCCTTTGGGAGGGTTCATACTTGGTAGCAGCTATGGTGAAGCCTGGTACTTTCAAATTAAAGGATGCTGAAGGAAAGATGCTCCCTCAGACCTGAAATGTTGACAATCTCCGCAAGTACTATTAGTAAAGCACAACAGTGCTACTCGTTTTAAGTGTTATATGTCTTTAGTATTGTGTACCTTCAGTATTGTATGTCTTCAGTTTTAAACGATGTTGTTTGTGGTGTTTATAGCTTCTTCATCCCTAAGTTATCTTAGGGAGCTATGCCTTTGTTTAATGCAGTAAGACTATGTTTCTTTATCTTCTTTAAGTAAAATTGTATTAATAAATTCGCACAAGCTGTGAACTTCAATATCTTTGATTCGAGCATCACACAATCGTTATTGTAGCTCAATCACCAAATGATCGATCCTATGGGGATTCGGTCCGATCTCTTCCACACAGGTTAACGTCATCGAGTAGGGCTCTGACATATAACCTCGGATAGATCTTATATTCTTGGTGGATTCTCTCGACCTCTTTCACACAGGTTAGCATCATCGAGCAGGGCTTTGACACATAACCTCGGATAGGACTTACATCCTTAGTGGATTCTCTCAACCTCTTCTACACAAGTTAGCGTCATCGAGCAGGGCTCTGACATACAACCTCGGATAGATCTTACATCCTTAGTGGATTCTCTCAACCTCTTCCACATAGGTTAGCGTCATCGAGCAAAGCTCTGACATACAACCTCGGATAGGTCTTGCATCCTTAGTGGATTCTCTCGACCTCTTCCACACAGGTTAGCGTCTTCGAGGAGGGCTCTGACATACAACCTCGTATAGGTCTTACACCCTTGGTGGATTCTCTCGACCTCTTCCACACAGGTTAGTGTCATCGAGCAGGGCTCTGATATACATCCTCGAATAGGTCTTACATCCTTAGTGAATTCTCTCAACCTCTTCCTCACAAGTTGGCGTCATCGAGTAGGGCTCTGGTATACAACATCGGATAGGTCCTACATCCTTAGTGGATTCTTTAAACATCTTCCACACAAGTTAGCGTCATTGAGTAGGGCTCTAGCATACAACCTTAGATGGGTCACACATCCTTGGTGGATCCTCCTAAATTTCTCCATACAAGTTGGAGTGCAAGTACTTTAAGCAAGCATAAGTAAAATTCACTCAAGTTGAATAAATGCACTAGAATGTTTAAGCCATATAAAAATACATCAACAATCCACTACTAAATCAAAGTAGATATCACACAACAACACAAACATCAGGTATATCACAATCACTAAAAAAGATAAATCAATACAAACAACAGAAATTAAAAATCCTACTCAATATCCACAACCTCATCATCCACATCCAAATCAAGGACCTTCCGAAGATCACTCTCCACCTCATCACCATCAGAACCTGAAGGGAAGTCATCTAAAGCCTGACTAGGGGTCACCCCTTTGACTGGAACTTCGGTCTTTCACTGCATCAGGCGAACCCCCTTAAAAAATCCCCGAATGAAGCCATCTTCAATACACTGCTGCTCCAAAGCCTTCACTTCTATATCATAGACATGATCTCGAGCCTCTTGGACATGATCTTGAATGATAGTCTTGAATGCTATGGACTTCTTGAAATCTTCAATAACCCTCGAAGGTTTTGTGCCAGACAAAGCAGCCTCCTTCTCAGTTATAAGAGCCAGAGACTTCTTATCCTTTGCCTCAAGTGATGCTATCTTCTCTTTAGAAGCCTTCTGATTCTTCAAAAGCCTGGTGATTGTCGCTTGAGCCTCCAGATCTATTTGATGCTGATCTTCCTGCCGATTTTGGAGAGATACGGAGTGTATCGTGTTGGCCAACTCAGTCCTGCACTCGCTCAACTCCTCTTCAAGCACCTTTACCTCTTTGACCTTATGATCATACTTTCGCTTGAACTCTCCTTGAAGATACTTGACCTTGACAAATTCACTATTCCAGTCATTAATCTCGATCCTAAGATATGACAGATGAAATAAAAAAGAAAAGTTTATTAGAAGTCACCCAAGAAGAAAAGAAGATAAAAGCATTGGGATATGTTACTCACCAAATTTCTAGTTATGTTATGTCCAATACACTGGTGGTTCAAAACATCCTCAGGGATACGCAACTTGGTTGGGGAAGAGTCAGGTATAGCTTTGTCAGTATTTATCGCAGTCCCCTCCAACCTCTTCTTCTTCTTCAAAACTTGGGGGTCTTCACCCTTTTTTTTTTTTGAGAAGATGCAAAGATGCATTAAATAAAGAAATAAAACAACCTAATACAAACTAAATGATCCTTGAAGAAAATGATCCTTATTGAAAGCAATTTTGTTATCATTAAACCTAATAGTTTGATATGAAACCCACTGTTTCCTATTTTGAAACCGTTGAGATGCAGGGGATACCAAATATTTAAAACAACCCGAAGGTTGATTAGTATCCCAGAGTTCCCATCCGGTTAAAGAATAGAATCCAGTAATGATTCCATAAACCAAAATAGTAGGTTTAAAAAACAAAAAAAGCTAAGAGAAAAAACCAGCTATAGAGAAAAACCAAAGGAAAATTACAAAATAGATAAGACATTCTCAAAATATCTATTAAAACCAATAATAGGTATTTTAGAAGTCTTTTCAAAAGAAAACATTTGTAAAACCAAGCATAATAAATGGAAAATTTTACGAAAGGAATTCCCGTCATCATGTCTCTAACTGCTTTGAAATCGGGTATCATATTGAAAGCTTTTGTGAAGAACCCATCGAACCGTTCTTCATCTTGTGATCAACAATCCTTCTTCTATTTTGATCTTTCATAGGTCCTTGCCCTTGAAGCTCTTTGAATAGCTTGGGTTTAGAACCGGAAATCAGAGTACTCTTATTCCCTTTGAATAAAAAAGTTTTATTGAAATTTAAACTGGCTGTAGGGGATGGTGAAATGGAATTAGAACAGCCATCTCTAATCAAATCATTAACAGCATGTAATCTTGAAATATTATCAGCTTTAGAAGGTATTAAAACCGTGACTTGCTCTTCCATACCCTTCTCCATAACAGCCTCCATCAAGTTAGGAACTTGAAAATTTGAATTCTCCATCAATTTAGGAGAATTCGTTGGAGGATCAGATTTTAGACCAGCTGGAATAGAATGGGTCTCAATTGCCTTAACCGCCTCCATGCTTGGTGGCATTTTAAAATTTGAATCTAGAGATCCCAAACTTTCAGCATTATTAACAAGAGTTCCGTTAGAACTTTCTTCCTTAGACGGATCAGCAGCCAAAGAAGGAGCCAAAACCGTACTTAGCTCCTTCTCACACGCCTGCGAAACAGACTCCGTCTCTTATGGTTTTTGAAAATTCAAAACCTCAGCTATTTTAGGCATACACGTTGGACTAGTAACAGGTGTATTATCCAACGAACCAGATACATTACATTCAACATTTGTATTATGAGCTAAATCTGGTTTACTCCACAAATTTGAATTAATGCTAACAACCACTTCATCTCTACCCTTGATTCCAGCTGTATTTTCTACCAAATTTGAATCAGATTCCGGATGGAGACAATCTGGCCGGCGAACTTTCTGAAAAACTGGCCGGTGAACTTTCTGAAAATCTGCATCATGGTTTAATTGAGAACCCCTCTTAACATTTTTAAAATTTCTGTTGGATTTGAATTTGACGTGCATCCAAGGCCCATAAGAGCACTCATCAACTGATAGAGGTTCTTTGGTAGCTTCCTTCTTACTAAGATCAGAATTTTGAAAACCATTTGGACAAACAACATCTTTATGTCCAATAATTCCACATTTGAAGCATATAGAAGATAAATTTTCAAATTCAAATTTTTGAAAGAACTTGCCATGAATACCTTCAACCCAAACACCAGTAGGGAGTTTAGAATTTAATTTCACCCAAACACAAGCTTTGGCGAATTCCCTTCTCCCCCATCTAAACATGTTTCCATCCAATAACAACGGAGTCCCTATACTAGAAATAATTCTCGAAATGTTGGTTTCGTCCCAGCTGTGTAATGGTAAGTGTGGAAGACGAACCCAGATGGGAGAAGAAATCCCATCCATGGAATGGGGAGAAAAATTGGGAGTCTATTTGTCTAATCCAATGACAAATCCTCCCACATACCATGGACCTCCATTGAGAACTTCCTCTATTGCATCCTGAGTTTGAAAGGAGCAAAGGAACCAATCTAAACCAAGAGCAGTAATATGGAATCCTCCAAATTTATCCCACTGCCTCCTTAATTCAAAAGCACAGCTGGGAAATGACAAGTTTTTGCAAAGGATCTTTACTACCAATGAATTCCTAAGAACATGAACATTGGATTTTTCTTTTTCCAAGTCAAGTTTAATCACCTTAACATCCTTATTTCCTTCATGAGAAAAAGATGAATTAATTTTAATGTGTGGTTTCTTTATCCACACATTAGAATTACTCAAATTTTGATTGAAGCTACCAGAGGTTGAAGCCTCCAAATCATTGGCTCTAGGAATCAAAATCGGCAAAGATGAACAAGGCTTACTTGTCATAGCATTTAAAACTTCTTTTCCTTTACCACTCACCATCAACGGTTTCTTCTTAGAAATCAATCCTCCCTCTCTAATCACTAGAGGAGAGTTGAAAAAACTCGAAAAGCTGCGATTGAATGTAAAACTACCTTTTGAATCCAACAAAGTTGGACGCGTGGTAGAAACAAGGGAGTTGGTGTTCCGATCATCCAAGGATGACCGGCCACCATCCTCCATTTACAATGAATGCAGCCTTCTCTTCACTTCCAAAGACGAAAACCCTCTTCCAAAATCTTCCTCAATTCGTGGAGCTTCTCAGGTCATCCAAGGGGTCTTCACCCCTTGACAGTCGTTTGGGGGCCACTTTTGAAGTTGGAGTAGGGGGCTCAAGGACCATGGAAGACGGCTTCAACATCCTTGCATCAGACCTCCCAGCATGGAACGACAGCCCAACCTTGAACAAGAACTCTTCCTCGGTGTATCTACTCATATGATGAACCTCGAATAAAAGATGATCGAGATCAGGAACCTTCAAGATTCTCATGATGTCTTCTTTGCTAACATGCAGAGGGGATGACAGATCCTTCATCTTCCCCCACTTCTCTATCAAGCCTCAATCATTCTTCACAAAGAAGAATGCACTGGTCCAGTTCTTTGAAGGATCACAGGTACGCACATCGAACCATTTAGATCTAAAGGTTACATGTCCATGCGTGTCACTCGTGAATCGACCCATCCGTGAAAGGTGCTCTAGTGTCAAAGTAGCTCCTCGATTCCTGAAGAGCGCAATCAATCCCACAGTCACCGACATCGCTCTGAATGAAAATTGGGATAAGTTCACGCCACACCGTTGTAAAACTTCAATCAACTCGACAGAAGGCGGAAAGTGCAACCCTGCTCGTAAGTGGAAACGGTCAAGTACCTAGGAGGAGGAAGGCTAGCCCGATCCGACCTCTTAGGAACAATCGCCTACACATCATTTGGAAAATGATAATTCTTACGAAAGAGAAACAGGAAGTCATTTGTAACAGTCGACGCTGTCTCATCCACCCTCTCTTCCTTATTTGACCTCAGCTCACAATCATACGGTATGATGGGGTCTCCCCGAATCGCAGGATCTCTCGGTGGAAGGCGATCACCCGACATTTCTCCAAAAGGTGTTGGAATGAGTATGGGGAATCTTTGGACTTCCTTGCAAAGAGAGGGGCCTTGAAAAATCAAGGGAAGCCTCAATTGTAAGAATATAGGGAGAATGAGGAAACCTCCGGACTTCCTCGCAAAGAGAGGGGCCTCAGAGGACAAAGGGAAAGCCTAAATTGTAAGGATAGAGGGAGAGGAGAAGGTGCAAGGAATTAGGTCCAAAGGGGGGCCTATTTATAAGAAGAAAGGGGACTCTCCCTCTCTCTCTCAACATTTTTAAAAAAAATATTGTAGCAACCGCAATCGGTACTGTAGAAACCGCAACCGGGATACTGTAGCAACGGGGGAAAAATTGCTGTGGCGGTACTGTAGCAACCACAGTCAGTACTGTAGCAACCGCAACCGGGCACTACAGCAACTGGGGAAAATTGCTATTACGGTAACTGTAGCAACCGCAGTAGGTACTGCAGCAACCGCAACCGGGACTGTAGCAGACGGATCTTGTAGCAACCGATTACTGTAGCAACCGCTAGTACTGTAGTGGGTACTGTAACAGATGTTTTGGGTTCTATTTTCAAACTAAACAGTTCAAATTTGGGGTTCCCGAAAAGGTTTTTCGACGTTCCGGACTCAATTTTGACACTTTCGGAGCTCAATGAGGCCTCTATGTTAAAGTTTGAGCAAGATTATGAATTTTAGAAAGCAATTTTTTGTGATTCGGCCAATATGAAATGTCTACCCATATATTTTCAGACTTATGGAGCATCGACGTCCAAAAATAGGGGGGCAACTAATACGTCATCAAAAAATTATCATAAACGGGAGCGAATCTCGATGCAAAAGCTAGTTGGAAACTTCAAAAATTATTTTCGAGAGCACCCGAACTCCGATTTCAGCGAGCTTATAGTCAAACTGAGCGTCTCGGAAATACAAACCCAACGACACCAAGATAAACCTAATCCGAGCCCAAATGAGTCCGAATCAAGGACCCAAAGCGTTGTTGGAAGGTTCAAACCGCAATTTGAGTTACCAAACGGTTTTTAATTTTAACGAGCTTATACTCGAATCGAGCGGCTCGACGAGACGAATCCAACGAGCTTTAGATTATTGAATTCTGACATCATTAAAGCCTCCAAATGTCCAACGAATAGTGCACAATTGAAGGGTTCAATATCAGCCGTCCATTCAAACCACTCCCTATTTGTCCATGATCTCACACCTATTTATGAGCTATGCCACTCCAGAAAATCTATAAATAGACCCCTCATTTCTCTTGAAAGGGGATCCAAAAAAGAAGGGAAGAGAAGAAGAGAAGAGGAGAAGAGAAGGAAGAAGCTCATCCTCGACCACCGTCGGAACCTCGCCGGGCCACCGCCGGAACCTCGCCGGGCCACCGCCGAAGCCTTGCCCGACCACTGCCGAAGCCTCGCCGAACCACCGCCGGAGCCTCACCATACCACCGCCGGAGCTTCGCCTGACCACCTCCTCAAGGCCCAACGTTCAGGCCCGACATTCTGCTCAAGTCCTGACGTTCAGGCCCGATGTTCTGCTCAAGTCCCGACGTTCTGCTCAAGTCTCGACGTTAAGGCCCAACATTCTGCTCAAGTCCCGACGTTCTACTGAAGGCCCAACGTTCTGCTCAAGTCCCGACAATTTGCTGAAGGCCCAACGTTCTGCTCAAGTCCCGACATTTTGCTGAAGGCCCAAAGTTCTGCTCAAGGCCCGACGTTCTGCTTAAGGCCAGACTACCAACTAACACCTGAACTTCTAGGTGACGCCAAGGTACTACCAAGTGACACCGGGTCTAACGCCAGACTTCTATCAAACAATTACTAATTGTAATCTGATCACCCTTGGAGGCGGGTCAGCCCTTTGTAACCGACTCAAATTATAGTTGAATCATTTTCAACTAGGCTAGGCCCCGTGGTTTTTCCCCTTTTCAAGGGTTTTCCACGTAAAAAATATTGTGTTCTCTGTGTGTGAGCTAGTTATCCGTACAACGCTAAGACGCAAAATAATAACTCTATCGCCGCGTATATTCTAGCCCACAATAATTTTAATTCAGAAGTGTTAGTTTGTTAACATCAAATTTTGAAAAGAAATTATATTTGAATAAAATTTATTCATCTTAATACATATGAGGGTATAAATGTAATTTGTTTATATATAGTTGCAGCACAACAACTTGACAGTTATACTGCCCAAACAAAATGCACTGCTTTCTATACAACAATTTCAAAAAGCAACTTTTTGTACAACAATTTCATAACCTGCTTTACCGACAGCTGCCACCGTCCCAAATGCACCCTAAGTGGTGTCTAGTTTGGGCCACTTTAGCACCAATTGCCGCTTAAAACGGTGACATAAACTAGTTATATATATATATATATATATATTTTTATAAGTTTACAATTAATATCGTTTTATACAATAACTGTATCAGGAAAATTGTCCCCAAATATTTTCAATTACTTTAACTGCATTACTAATTTACTACGGATTTGCGATGGCTCATTCCATTGCATTTTCGTGAAAAGTTTGTCACATCTGGTTGTTCGAGACCATTTGCCTTTTCCTAACAATGATCCTTGCAATTCTATTGAAATCATCGAAATTGGTCTCATATTTTTATTATCACATTAAGTCATATTATACAGAACAACCATTAATTTGCTGCTTTTAAATTTGGTCAACATACAATTATAAAATATTTTTATGTAGATCATCTCATCATAAAACAATGGCTCAAAATCGTAAATTTACTCAATTTCACAAAAATTGATACTCGACCATATTTTTAGGCTTTGTTTAGAATAATATTTTTTACTATTTTTTAAAATAAATTTTTCAGCACAAAAATATTTTCAACTAGAAATTTTAATACTAAAAAGCTGCTTTAAAAAATACTAAAAAAGTTGTTTCAAACAAAATCATAATAGTGTTGAGTGAACTTAGTTTTCATACAAAAATAAAATGTTCATTACAATTCCAATACGAACCACTATAATATCTGTTTTCATCAAAAATAAATACAAGAAAATTTTCACATGAAGTATATGCAACTCATCCTTCTCATTATCATTGTCAGCAACATCATGACGACTACCTAAAGCTTGTTGTTGCTACAACTCTTTTAACATCGACCAGATGATCTGCTCAACTTCCTCAAATTTGGCAAATTCTAGTTTTGAAAAATTATTACGTGCATAGGCCAAACGTGACTCCTATGTGTACAAGTCATTTAGCTTCTTATGTATAACTTGTACACATTATATGTATAATACACATATTGAGTATAAGCCACATGTCTTGATTTCATTGGATTTTTATCTCGTCTGGACTCTGCACGCAATAATTTCTCCTAGTTTTTATCCATTAATAAACAACCAAATGAAAATATTTGATCCCTGGTCTGCAAGAGGTCAAACGCAAACTAAGTAGCACCCACCAAATTGTATATGACTGTTTCTAGTGAATTTATATTTTATTTCTATGTTATGCTAGCTTATATATTACATCTTATTATTTATTCTTTAAAAAGGCTAGCAACAAAAAATTTAATTTCAATTTTATGACAACGACATTCGGCTAAAAGTCGATATATTCATTAGCCATTTTTTTTTCTTTTGTGTATGATTCAAGAGTTTAATTTTTGTGAGATTCTTTTAAATTATTTCTCTTACAATCCTTAATCAGTACTATTGGCATTCCCACTTATAATTAGGGGACATTAATTGATCAAAATCTTACCACATCACTATACTCTCTTATTTCTCCTTACCTATTAATTTATGTTTTGAATCTTAGCACTTCCACTAAAGTATGGCAGACTTCAGATAAACGCCTGCAAGCCTAGTGAGCACGCACAAGATTATAAGTTGATATGCAGCTTATGGCTCTGTACATAAGTATATGTGTCAGAACAAAGTAATACAAGGATGAGTACTTATATTTGGTAAAGCGGGTGCTCTTAATGATGCTAGGCTTGCTGCTACTAAACATTTTCTCTGCCAGCTCAGGGTTGCATATCAACTTGAGCAAAAGCACTGTTATCATTAAGCAGGAATCTCCTGCTGCTACTCAGATTTACAGGGCTCTCAATATCCCTAACATATCCACCACCCTATCATATCTCGATTTGCTCATTTCTTTGAGCAGAAGTAAGGTTTCAGATTACAGCCCTTTTGTTGATAAAATTACTACGTTGCTTGCAGGCTGGAAAGCTAACTTGCTCTTGTTTGAATAGTTGCTATTTGAATGAGTTATATTTATGCAACTTATGTAGTTTTGATGATTCCAAACATTATTGTTCAAATGTATAGTTATCTCCTAACAATTTCAGAAGATTTGCACTTGCTCTTGTGTGTACTAACATTTCAGGAAAATCAGACTCCAGACTACGAAAAGTTCAATTCAAATTCAACATGAGATATTTTGTTTAATTGATGTTTGTCTTTTCTTTGAATTAATTTTGAAAGGGAGTGATTGTAATTGAGTGAATAAAATCTCACACACACAAATAAGGAGATCTTAAAATTCTATACTGATCGTACAGGACGATATTTATCGTACTGGACGATCTGTCAGTTATCTCCTATAGAGCACTTGGAACGAATAGGAACTTGCTTTGAAAAATTTTCTAAGTCCTATTCGTCCAGGACGAAATTTATTATCGTACCAGGCGATGGGTTCTCTGTAAAATTTTCGTCCAGACGAATTTTACCATCGTACGAGGCGACCAGTCCTCTGGAAAATTTTCGTCCAGACGAAAACAAATTATCGTCCGCGGCGATTGGTTCTCTGGAAAATTTTCGTCCAGACGAAATAAATAATCGTCCAGGACGATCGGCTCTCAGGAAAATTTTCGTCCAGACGATCACATTTTCGTTCAAACGATAAACCGACTTAGAACAGTTTTCAGCAGTTTCTAGAACCGACCTTGTAATAACCGTTCGTACTGAACGAACCAAGTTCGTACAGGACGATCAGCTGTACGAAGTCAGTTCGTACACATATACAAATTGGGTCGTTTCAGATCGTTTAAGTAAAATCGTCCAGGACGATCCAGAATCGTACAGGACGATCCACTGCGTACAGAATTGAAAATTTGCAGTTTTTGGGCGGTTTCACTTGTCTTTTATATAAATAGTCCAAATTAGACTGCCACCCAATCTTTTTGTCATTTGATCTTCGTGCCTCTTGAGAGAATAGCCAAGAAGAGAGTGGAAGAGAGCATTCAAAGGAGGATTCCTACCACTGGAGCGAGAAGGCTTCACTTGGATTGCTAAGGTAAGAGTCTCTACTTGTGGAATTGGATTTCTTCACTCTTTTTCTTTCTTCCTTCTAGATTCTTGTGAGAAGATCATTCAAGAAGGTCCGGTTCTCTGCCGACACTTGGAGAGTGTGAACAGACGAGGGTTCTCTGCCCACACTAGGAGAGTGTGAAAGGAAGAAGGTTCTCTGCCTACACTTGGAGAGTGTAAACAGCCGTAAGGTTCTCTGCCTACACTTGGAGAGTGTAAACAGCCGTAGGGTTCTCTGCCCACACTAGGAGAGTGTGAAAGGACGACGGTTCTCTGCCGCACCGGGTAGTGGTGAAAAGAGTGTTTTGTACAGGCTTCTCCGCCTTGCTGTGGGTGCTAAAGGAGAGTCACTTTGTGGTATTAGTGCAATACTCAGAGGGTGCCTCTGAGGAGTGGATGTAGGTCTGGTTATAGACCGAACCACTATAAATCTGGTGTCATTTACTTTATAGCTTTTACGTTTCCGCACTTTAAATTTCAGTTTTAACAACTCTGTGGTTGAAAAATATTTTTCTACTAACTTTAAAAGAAAATTTTATTTCGGTTCAACTTTATTATTAAGAGGGTTTAAAATTTTAAAAACTACCAATTCACCCCCCTCTTGGTAGCCTTGGGACACTTACTTAGGCTTAACAACCTAATTACTGGACTCAACAAGTGGTATCAGAGCAGAGTTTCAAAATCATAAGTTTGAACTACTTTTTGATTAACGTAGATGGCTACATTTGGAAACCGAAACACACCTGAGGGTTACTCTATCACTAGACCTCCACTGTTTGATAATATTCCTTTTGATTTTTGGAAAACACGCATGTCTACTTTCTTACAGTCACTTGATTATCGCATGTGGATGCTAGTCCAGGAAGGTTACACAAAACCAACTAGATTAGTTGATGGAATTAGGGTAGATACACCCTATGCAGATTGGACTATAGAAGAACGTGACTTAGCACAATTAAATGCGAAATGTTTAAATAGTTTCTTTTGTGCTTTAAAATCTGAAGACTACATGCGAGTTTCCACTTGTAAAAGCGGAAAAGACATATGGGATAGACTTTGTATTACTTATGAAGGGACAAATGAGGTTAAGCAATCAAGACTCAATATCTTGTTACATGACTACGAGTTATTTCGCATGAAACCTAATGAATCTATATCTGACATGTACACAAGATTCACTCAAATTGTAACCTCTTTGCATGCACTTGGTAGGGAATTAACTAATGCTGAAATGGTTAATAAGATTCTTCGTTGTTTACCTACTGCATACGATGCTAAAATTACTGCAATTACAGAGTCAAAAGATCTGAACATTTATTCTATTGACAATCTTCTTGGTTCACTCATTGCTTACGAGCAAGGAGTAAGTCAAAGAAAGATTGATGCAGGTGAACCAAGAAAGGACAAGAATCTTGCATTAAATGTGGAAGAGTCAGAAAGTGAACACTCACAACCTGAGGATGAAGACGATATAGCACTGATGACTAGACAATTCAGAAGCTTTTTAAAGAGGAAGCAGAAGAGACGCCAGCAATGGAATAGAGGTAAGTATAACAAAAATGGCAGGGTTTCTAATGAAGTGATTTGTTATGAATGCAGGAAACCAGGTCATATAAAAACTGATTGTCCAAAACTTAAAGCCACTCCTAGCAAGGAGAAGGTAGAGGAGAAACCAATGGTAAAAAGGGGCAAGAAGAAGTTTCAAAAGGCTTTTTGGGCGGACTCAGCTTCAGACTCATCTGAGACTGAAAACGAAGAAGAAGTCACCAACCTTTGCTTGATGGCAGATAAAGCTGAACAATCAGATCAAGAAGAGGTATGTGATTTAACCTATGATGAACTGTTTGAAGTTTCTGAACACATGCATGATGCATATAGGAAAACTAAAAAGATGCATTCTAGTTTAGTTTTAGAATTGGAAGAGCTTAATAAGGAACACGAAATCCTTAGAAAAGATCATGCTTTAATTGATAGCAACCACATGAAACTACTTGATGAATATGATGACTTGAATAAAAATTTCGAAAATTTAAAATCATCCTATGCTGAACTTGAAAAAGAATTTAAGAAATTTAAGGATGAATCTGAGCACAAGACATATAGAATCAATTATACAAATCGAATCTTGGAGGATATGAATTCATTTTACAAACTTACTATAAGAGCTCTCGAGGATAATAGGAACCCCCCTAAACTTGAAGATTTTACAAATCCTAAATATTATCCTAAATTCATGAAATCCCTTAGAAGACAATCATATGAAAGAAAACATAGGAATATTTTTCCTAATGTTAAATGTAACAATTGTGGATTTTTGGGACATATATCTCACACCTGCACTTTAAAGATGAAACCTAATTTGGTGTGGAGAACTAAGATGCATAAACCTAGACATATCACACATGCATCTGATTATAAATTTCATAAAGGTGAACCCAAACTAGTTTGGGTTCCCAGGTCTAACATTTGAGAATTTTGCAGGTATACTCTCACACAAGACCTCGTGAGAGTATATGGTACCTGGACAGCGGATGTTCTAAGCACATGACTGGAGATACTGCTCAATTCATAACGCTGGAAGCCAGGAGTGGAGGCAAGGTTACACTTGGAGATAATACCACAAAGAAGGTGGTTGGATCAGGTATGATTGGAAATTTGAAAAACTTTTTCATAGATAATGTTTTATTAGTTGAAGGCTTAAAATATAATTTGCTTAGCATAAGTCAGCTATGTGATAAGGGCTATAATGTAAAATTTTTACCTACTAGCTGCATAATTAGCCTAAATGGGAAAATTGTTTTAAATGGAAAAAGGGTGAACAATGTCTACATGCTAGATTTAAATTGTATTCAATCTCCTACTGCTTTTTGTTTGAAAACTGTTTCTGATGAATCATGGCTTTGGCATAGGAGACTTTGTCATTCTAGTATGAAAAATCTTAGAAGAATTACCCAAAAGAATTTGGTTAGAGGAATACCTAAACTAGACTTTACTAAGGACCACTTATGTGATGCATGTGAATTAGGAAAATAAGTGAAGTCCTCTTTTAAGTCCAATAAAGATCTTAGGACCAGTAAACCTTTAGAAATTCTTCACATGGATCTTTTTGGACCTGTAAGCACGGTTAGTCTAGGAGGAAAGGTATATGGATTTGTAATAGTAGATGATTTTTCAAGATTCACCTGGGTTAAATTTCTTTTTCAAAAGAGTGAATCATTTGAGGAATTCAGAAATTTTTCAACTTGGATACAAAGAAAACTAGGATGTGAAATAATTTCTATACAAAGTGATCATGGAGGAGAATTTGAAAATGAAAGATTTGAAGATTTCTGTAAAGAAAAGAGGATTGATCACAATTTTTCTGCACCTAGAACTCCTCAACAAAATGGAGTAGTTGAAAGAAAGAACAGAACATTAATAGAAGCCGCCCGAGCAATGTTAGCAGAATACTCTCTTCCTAGATATTTTTGGGCTGAGGCGGTTAGCACTGCATGCTATGTTCTGAATAGGGTAAATGTGAGATCAAATTTGAATAAAACACCCTATGAATTGGTAAAAGGTAGAACACCAAATTTGTCTCATTTACATGTATTTGGTTGCAAGGTGTTCATACATAATAATGGAAAATCTGCCTTAGGAAAATTTGATCCAAAATCAGATGAAGGAATTTTTGTTGGATATTCAAGTGTTGGAAAATCTTATAGAGTATTCAACAAAAGAACTTTAGTCATTGAAGAAACCACACATGTTGTTTTTGATGAAAATGGAAACATAGAAGAGCCAAAAGTTGTTGAAGAAGAAATTGAAGAAAACTCCCAAAAGATTGATAGATTAAATTTGGAAGAAAATGTGGAAGAAATTATAGAAAGAGAAGACCCTTTGCCTAGAGATTTGAGATTCTCTAAAAATCACCCAAAAGAATTAATTATAGGTGAACCAAGTGAGGGTGTTAGAACTAGGCGTGGATTAAACAAGGAAGTCAATCATTCAGCTTTTATTTCAACTATTGAACCCACTAACATTGATCAAGCACTTTCAGATGAATTTTGGATATTGGCCATGCAAGAAGAGTTAAATCAATTTGTAAGAAATAAAGTTTGGGAACTAACTACAAGGCCAAAAGATCAAAGTGTTGTTGGAACCAAGTGCGTGTTCAAAAATAAAATGAATGACTCAGGAGTAGTTATTAGAAATAAGGCTAGATTAGTAGCTAAGGGATATAATCAAATTGAAGGAATTGATTTTGAGGAAACTTTTGCCCCTGTAGCTAGACTTGAAGCAATTAGGGTTTTACTAGCCTTTGCCTGTTTTAAAGGTTTTAAATTGTTTCAAATGGATGTTAAAAGTGCCTTTTTAAATGGAGTAATTGAAGAAGATGTTTTTGTAGAACAACCTCCAGGTTTTGAAAATTCTAAATTTCCAAATCATGTTTTCAAATTAAAAAAGGCATTATATGGATTGAAACAGGCACCTAGGGCTTGGTATGAGAGGTTAAGCACCTTCCTACTTGAAAGATCTTTTGAAAAAGGAAGTGTGGATACAACTCTCTTTTTAAGAAAAATTTGAAAGGATATACTTATTGTTCAAATTTATGTGGATGACATCATCTTTGGATCTTCAAATAAACATCTTTGTGATGATTTTTCTAAAACAATGAGTAATGAATTCGAAATGAGTCTAATGGGAGATTTAAATTACTTTCTAGGATTTAGCATTAAGCAACTTGAGGAAGGTACTTTTCTTAGTCAAAACAAATATATTAAGGACATCCTCAAAAAATATGAAATGGACAATGCTAAACCTGTTAGTACACCAATGAGTTCTTCAGTTCAGTTGGATAAGGACCTTAAGGGAAAATCTGTTGATCAAAAGAAATTTAGAGGGATAATTGGATCTTTACTTTACTTGACTGCTAGCCGACCAGATATTATGTTTAGTGTTTGCCTATGTGCTAGATTTCAATCAGATCCAAAAGAATCACATTTGACAGCAGTAAAAAGGATTTTAAGATATCTACTAGGAACTCAAAACTTAGGAATTTGGTATCCTAAGTTTAGCTCTTCATTTGAAATTATTGGTTACTCAGATTCTGACTTTGCAGGCTGTAGAGTGGATAGGAAAAGCACTTCTGGAACATGTCAATTCATTGGAAATTCATTAGTTTCATGGTCTAGTAGAAAACAAAATTCAGTGGCACTATCTACTGCAGAAGCAGAATACATTGCATTAGGAAGTTGTGTGGCACAAGTACTTTGGTTAAAACAACAGTTGATTGACTTAGGATTAACTATAGGCACTATTCCAATTTATTGTGACAATACTAGTGCTATTTGTATTTCAAAAAATCCTATTCAACATTCTAGAACCAAACACATCGATATAAGGCATCATTTCATAAGGGATCACGTATCCAAAGGAGAAATTGAACTCATACATGTTTCAACTGAAAATCAACTTGCAGACATTTTTACAAAACCTTTAGCCTTTGATACCTTCAGTACTTTAAGAACAAGGCTTGGTGTTATTGATTTGAATGCTTAACTAAAATGTCTTTGCAACATTGATACTTGTTATGTTTTGTTTTTGAAATTTTGTGAATTTTGTGTTTTTAATGAATTGTTTTTGGATTTATGATTTTATTTTATGTTTTCTGTGTTTCTGATTGTTTTTGTTGATTTTGTTAATTTAAAAATTTAAATTTTTTGGAGGAAATCGTCCAGGACGATTTATTTTCGTACGGGACGATGTGTAAAGGAACAGTTTGCGAAAATTTAAACCGTTTTAGAGCAGTTTTTTATTGGATCGTCTGTACGATCTGTGATCGTCCAGGAAGAATTTTTTTTTCTCTCAAACGTCGGAACGATTGAATGCAGCGGTTGAGTGGATAAGACAGTTTTTAATACGAACTTCGTCTGTACGAAATTTTAGTTCGTCCAGACGAACATGTGTCGATTCATTGTAGGGGACGGTTTTCAAGAGTCATTAAAACAAAATACTTTTCGATCGTCTGTACGAAATTTTTTCGTCTGTACGATTGGTCAAGTCAAAACGCCTGTACGAAGGGACGCATCGTAAGTTGTGTTAAATACGAAAAGTCGTTACATTTTGGACGAATTGGATCGTCTGTACGAACTTTCTTCGTCCAGACGAACTATTATGTTTCGTCCAGGACGAATATTTTCGTCCAGGACGAAAGTATCGTTTTCCTTTAAATATGAAGGCTTTTCAAACTTGACAATCACACTTTCAAATTTCTTTTTCAATCCCTTTTAACATAAAATCAACAATGGCCTCCTCTAGCAAAAGGCAAAAGGTTTTGGTGAAAAAACCAAACAGGAATGCCCAGACAACTTTCTTTCCAAGGCAAATGAGGAATCTTTTCCTCGTTTTGCCTCCGCAAAAATCACTCCGTCTCGCATTCTTATCCCAACAGAGTTGAAATTTCGGGTAATGCACCTCTTCGCCTCAACCCAATTTCAGTTCATTCTTTCTCTCGTCCACTTCTACAATAAACAAACCTACCATTACTTTCTAGCCAACATGAGTTTCAATTCTGACCACTCTATCATTAGTTCTTTTGTTTTTAAGAAAAAAGTTGAGATCACCAAGCACGATCTTGGTACATTTTTAAAGTTAAGAACTGAGGGATATAGAGCCCACACCCTAATGTCAGAAACCTCCTTCAAATGGTTTGAAATCAATAGGGTAATTAGAAAAAATGCGATTGACAATCATGTTGCTAGAGTCTCAGGTATGACCCAAGATGCCCGAATCATCCAGCACATCCTTAGATCCTCAATTATTCCTAAAGCTGGTGATAGGATTAACATTACTCCTCTCCTTTCTTGTCTAACTTTTTTAATCATGTCAAGACATCCTATTGATGAAGCCCAACTCATCATAGATCATATCTATGGGCTTTCAGAAATAGGACATGCTGATCAGAAGAGGAAGAAGAACATTTCATTAGGGCACTTAATTACTTATATTTTGGAGAAGAAGTACAATATAGTGCATCCTGATGAGGAATATGAAGAGCCAGTTTACTATAACAACACATCATTCAGACTGCTCTTCAAGGAAGAAAAAGAAAAAGGGGAAGCACATGACAGTGCTTCAGAAGAAGAAGAAGAAGGAGTGCAAGCTTCTGCTTCTCAATCAGATTACCAGAATCTGATTGAGAGATTTGATAGACTAGAGACTCACATTGATCAAAGGTTTGATCAATTTGATGCTCAACTTACTCAGCAGCAACATGACATTGGTAACATTAAAGATGAAGTTCATGAAATTAATACCAATGTAATGTTGATGGCCTCCTACTTCAACCTCTTTGGCGGCATACCTCCTCCTCCTCCAGAACAGTAAAAATTTTGTTTTTGTTGTTTGTTGTTGTGTGTCTGTTGTATTTTTTGTTTTGTTGTTTTGTTTTTATCTTATATGTGTTATTGTGATTGTTTTTATGTTTTTAAGTTCAATGTTTATGTAATCTTTTCTTTTCAATGAAAGTTTGTTTTTGTTAGATTTGTTTTGAAATGTGGCTAATATTTATGAATTTCATTAGTATTTTTTTAATCTACATAGTGCTTAAATTCGATTGTAATTTGAGATTATCTATTTTAGAAAATCTAGACTTTCTAAATTTATAATTTGTTTATAACTTGTTGTACTTAGAACTTTTAAATTCATGTCTATTCATTTAGACTACATAAAAGTTAATATTGTTATTACAATTTTGATGTTTTCTTAGTTTGTATTTCTATGCTCAAATGATATTTATGCACCTAGAAAAATTTGAAATTTTAGATTATAGATTTTGGAAAGAATTGGTCAAATTACTCTTGAACAGTGTACAAATGTACAAAAATCAAAAGGGATACACAAAAATTTGTAAAATGGAAAAGAGGCACAAAATAAGCCCAACCAAAGAAAAATGCACAAAAATGTGCTACAAAACTTTGAAAAGATGTGCAAAGCACCACATGAGGTAATTCTCTTCTTTCCAAATTCGTTCAATCTCTTAATTCAAGTTGATCTAATGTTCATTCATATTCTCTTGAACTTTGAAATATAGAATTTTTTTTACATCTGACTTGTAATGATTTTCAATAATCAAAATGTCTAAATTGAATCATGTCTTTGAAAAATTCTTCTTACTTACAATGTTATATCATTTCATAAATTTTATGAATTTCTATGATTGACCTAATATCTTTAGTTTAAAATTGCATACCCTATGTCAATCACCATTTAGATTAAATTTTAACAATGAATTTCATATAATTATTTACATTTCTTGTCTTTTTCTTCTTCACTTTTTGTTGCTGTCAAAAAGGGGGAGAAATTATTAGTTTGTGTATGTTTGTGTTAGTTTGTGTATGTTTGTGTTTTCTCTTTTTAGTTGTTCTGTTTGCAAGTTTGTGTAGTTTGTGTTAAAATTTTTGAAAAAAAAAAAAAACAAAAATTTTGTTCGTTAAATATTGTTCTTTAATGCCTCCTTATTTTAATGTACTCATAAATTCAGGGGGAGTTTAGGAGATAAAAGATGTGTTTTAACTTGAAACCATACTAATAATAATTGTTTTGCCATCATCAAAAAGGGGGAGATTGTTTGAATAGTTGCTATTTGAATGAGTTATATTTATGCAACTTATGTAGTTTTGATGATTCCAAACATTATTGTTCAAATGTATAGTTATCTCCTAACAATTTCAGAAGATTTGCACTTGCTCTTGTGTGTACTAACATTTCAGGAAAATCAGACTCCAGACTACGAAAAGTTCAATTCAAATTCAACATGAGATATTTTGTTTAATTGATGTTTGTCTTTTCTTTGAATTAATTTTGAAAGGGAGTGATTGTAATTGAGTGAATAAAATCTCACACACACAAATAAGGAGATCTTAAAATTCTATACTGATCGTACAGGACGATATTTATCGTACTGGACGATCTGTCAGTTATCTCCTATAGAGCACTTGGAACGAATAGGAACTTGCTTTGAAAAATTTTCTAAGTCCTATTCGTCCAGGACGAAATTTATTATCGTACCAGGCGATGGGTTCTCTGTAAAATTTTTGTCCAGACGAATTTTACCATCGTACGAGGCGACCAGTCCTCTGGAAAATTTTCGTCCAGACGAAAACAAATTATCGTCCGCGGCGATTGGTTCTCTGGAAAATTTTCGTCCAGACGAAATAAATAATCGTCCAGGACGATCGGCTCTCAGGAAAATTTTCGTCCAGACGATCACATTTTCGTTCAAACGATAAACCGACTTAGAACAGTTTTCAGCAGTTTCTAGAACCGACCTTGTAATAACCGTTCGTACTGAACGAACCAAGTTCGTACAGGACGATCAGCTGTACGAAGTCAGTTCGTACACATATACAAATTGGGTCGTTTCAGATCGTTTAAGTAAAATCGTCCAGGACGATCCAGAATCGTACAGGACGATCCACTGCGTACAGAATTGAAAATTTGCAGTTTTTGGGCGGTTTCACTTGTCTTTTATATAAATAGTCCAAATTAGACTGCCACCCAATCTTTTTGTCATTTGATCTTCGTGCCTCTTGAGAGAATAGCCAAGAAGAGAGTGGAAGAGAGCATTCAAAGGAGGATTCCTACCACTGGAGCGAGAAGGCTTCACTTGGATTGCTAAGGTAAGAGTCTCTACTTGTGGAATTGGATTTCTTCACTCTTTTTCTTTCTTCCTTCTAGATTCTTGTGAGAAGATCATTCAAGAAGGTCCGGTTCTCTGCCGACACTTGGAGAGTGTGAACAGACGAGGGTTCTCTGCCCACACTAGGAGAGTGTGAAAGGAAGAAGGTTCTCTGCCTACACTTGGAGAGTGTAAACAGCCGTAAGGTTCTCTGCCTACACTTGGAGAGTGTAAACAGCCGTAGGGTTCTCTGCCCACACTAGGAGAGTGTGAAAGGACGACGGTTCTCTGCCGCATCGGGTAGTGGTGAAAAGAGTGTTTTGTACAGGCTTCTCCGCCTTGCTGTGGGTGCTAAAGGAGAGTCACTTTGTGGTATTAGTGCAATACTCAGAGGGTGCCTCTGAGGAGTGGATGTAGGTCTGGTTATAGATCGAACCACTATAAATCTGGTGTCATTTACTTTATAGCTTTTACGTTTCCGTACTTTAAATTTCAGTTTTAACAACTCTGTGGTTGAAAAACATTTTTCTACTAACTTTAAAAGAAAATTTTATTTCGGTTCAACTTTATTATTAAGAGGGTTTAAAATTTTAAAAACTACCAATTCACCCCCCTCTTGGTAGCCTTGGGACACTTACTTAGGCTTAACAACCTAATTACTGGACTCAACAGCTCTCTTTAGCGGGTAGAATGCAATACATCAAGTATACTATTATTAACATGATTGCTTATTGGATTAAGGGGAATAGCATTCCTAAAACCACCATCAAATCTATTAGCAAACAGTGTGCCAAATTTCTTTATTATGGTGGGTCTCAACAAAGATACTTACATCTTATCTCTTGAGCCAACACTTGCAAACTTGTTTCCAAAGGAGGTTTGGGCATCGCTTCTTTTCATGCTCTTATCTTTGCCTATAACTGTGGGGTTATTTTAAGATGGTATAATTCTTCTTCCCCTCTCACTGATTGGTTAAATTCTAGATACATCTCTCCTTGGAAACCCAATAGATTGAATACTTCCTCTTTTTGGAAAAGTATCTTGTTCATGGCTAGTAAAGCAAAGTGTAATTTTTCTTTTCCGATTCACCCTACCAGTAAGGCTGCAATATTATGGGATCATTGGTTTGGTGAGGATTCACTTATTGACTTCCCAGGCTCTGCATGCTGTCTCAATGCAAAACTAGCTGAGTGGTTTAACGATACAGGTGGGCCATTCCTCCTGTGGTTCCCCCTGAACAGAAAAACTCTATTCTGCAGCATCCTATTTCTTCGGCTAGTACCTCTATTGCTGGAATAACATAGATATGCCAACGTTCAAAGATTTTTTTTTGGAGTATTCTGCCCATTAGGAGAATTTTACCTATTCTGCTCTTATCTGGCATCGCAAGCATTCCCCTCGGTTCTCTGTTTACTCATGGTTGGCCTTTATGGGGCTAAAAACTGTCGATGAGTTAAGCAAGAGAAACATTAGTGTCCATGATACTAGCTGTTCTCTGTGCCGAACACACAATGAAACTATAAATCACCTGCTGTTTGAATGTGACTTTTCTTTTTTCAGTATTGACTAGAATTATCCCGGCATTCTCTTGCTTTTATCTTAGGCCTAATATTGGTCAGGCTTTTAATTATGTTGGAACTTTGAAGGTCAACACTAAACTGAAAGGTGATCTTTTGCTTACTCTTAATGCCATTATATACCATATTTGGTTGGAGAGAAATAGCAGAAGATTTAGTAATATGGCTCCCTGTGCGGTTTCTATTGCCAAAAGAATTCTCAAAACTATCAAGCTCAAACTCTTGAGCTGGAAGAATGGTGACCGGGCTTTTATAAGGCTTTTTTGTAAGCCAGCTGATTAGTTTTTCTGTTTGGATTGGATGAATTTCTCCCTTTTGCTTACTGTGTGGTTCTTATCTGGCCTAGAGAGGGCCTTTCATCGTGGTATGATCGATTTGGGAGCTTGTATTTCTTGGTGGTTCCTTGCCACCTTGATGACTTCGGTTGCCTGCTCTGTTTTGCTGGAAACTTTTTACTGCCTGGAGGTTTCCTTCCCCTTTGGCCTGTTGATGGCTGGTAGAATTAGTTGGAATTTTTTGGCAGGCACAATTTTGGGGGTCTGAACAATGATGAAGCCTGCTCGCCACTCACTTTGGATGGTCTTCGGGCAACCAGGGAAGTGCCTATTCTGATCTCTGATTATTTCTTATTCTGAGTCCTCCCTGAAAGGATTTTCCTGTCCATTTTTTTGTATTGTAGTTTTTACTACTAGCCTTCTTACTTTTTTATTTGGGTACTCCTTTTACTTTTAATGGAATAGGCTAAGCCCTCAAATTTCCAAAAAAAAAAAAGTACAGTTCCCACGAGGATTAACTTAAATCTAATTTGAAAAGCTGATTACTAATTTTACATCCCACTTTAAGTACTTATCTTTCCAATAATTTATTTTTGTAGTTTTTATTTTTATAAATATATAAACATTTTAAACTAATAAAGGTCTTAATTTTATGCAAAAAAAAAAGATTACAAGAAGTTAATATGGATTAGAGCAATAGTAAAGTTTCACGATATGGTACTGAGATTCTTTAATGTTGGTGCCACGGAGATAGGTCCGGATATTAATAAAATATTATTTTAAATTTAGTATGTCAAAAGCATAGGTAAAGCGTAGGTCAAAACGAAGTTAAAAGCGCAGGTAAAGCGCAGTCAAAGCGCTACCAAAGCACAACTAAAGCGCAAGTCAAAAGCGCAGTCAAAAGCGCAAGTGACGTGGCAAATTTTTATTGGACGTCCGAACCTATTCTCCGCGTCCGGTGACCTGATGCAATAATTTGCCCTATCTTGGATCCTTCCATCTCTACTGCAGCGTTGCTTATAGCTCTCCATTACTGCTTGGGGTGGTGCTGCGGCGTGTTTCACTCAGGCTTTGTTTGGGACGGCTTTTTTATTGCTTTCTAAAACAGAGTTTTAGTACAAATTTTTTTATTTTTGTACTCAAACTCTGTTTTAGAAAGAAATAAAAAAGTCGTCCCAAACGAAGCCTCAATAACACATTGATGCAGCTTCAAAATAATTCTTCTTTTATGCGTTTCCTATGCAAAAAGATAGATTTAGGTAGTATTTTTATAAAAGTAATTATAGTTTGTAGTATACAGGATTTTCATTATCAGATTCTCTCAAACTTTAAAATATTACTTGTTCTCAAGTAATTCATATTTCACTTGAATTAAAAGAATTTTTTTTGTCGGAATATGACCTTTGAAAACTATAAAATTGATCATTTAATTATATTTATGGTAACATAGATTGTAAATTTTACAATAAAATAATTTATGACAACCTATTATTTAATCTTTAGTTAATATTCTATCTAAGTCAAACTCTTAAGAGTGTATGTGACAAAATTGACTAACTTACTTAGGGTTCATGATTTTGAGCAATTATGGAATCATCATACTTAGTTAATTCATTAATAATACAACATGCTTTCTTTAAGTATTATGATTCTAATAATCCTTCTAAAAATGTGTAAGTGGGGCTAGGCATTTTAAGTACAAATTTTTTATGGTACAGTATTTATCTTTTTTACTTTCATTTTTTTTTGGGGGAACGGGGTATCCACGTGCTGCCATCCCTGAAAGAGTGCTTGGCGGGGTGACTAATTCTCAGCTAACCTACAAGAGGCACCAACCCATAAACCTCCTGTCCCGCACTTGATTGGGCCCCACTTAAGTGGCGATGCCGCTCAAAGGGTTCTAGTATGGATTGGGGGGTTCCCAATCGTACTCGCCCACCAACCATACTAAGCAATGATTGGTCACTTTTTTCTTTTTTACCTTATAATAATTTGAATACTTGTCTTTTGCCTCCACTCCTTATTTAAGTGGGGCTAGGCTTTGCTGGTATAATT
Organism: Dendrobium nobile; assembly: GCA_022539455.1. Lineage (NCBI taxonomy): Eukaryota > Viridiplantae > Streptophyta > Magnoliopsida > Asparagales > Orchidaceae > Dendrobium > Dendrobium nobile. The sequence goes on from CM039724.1 coordinate 10,874,440, forward strand.
TCTTGATAGTCTAGTACATAGCTTTTTCATTTTCACTTCATTTATATATTCGTTTTCAATTGCAAATTACTTTATAATAATTTTGAATACCTAGAAGATATCTTTATATGTAAGGTTTGACACCTATTCTCATAGAATTCAAAGATCTCTACCCCAAGATTGATTGGGTTGGTTGGATCCCTCACCTTGTTCTAAAAAGCTTATTTTAAATTACTAGATTTTAGATTTAGGCTTCGTTTGGGACGACTTTTTTATTACTTTCTAAAACGGAGTTTTAGTACAAAAATAAAAAAATTTGTACTAAAACTCCGTTTTAGAAAGCAGTAAAAAAGCCGTCCCAAACGAAGCCTTAGTGAGGCAGAAGTAGGGAAAAATTTCTCCTCCACTAGACTTCATATGATTCCATAGCAACACATAATTGATAAATTAAACATGGGTGGCCTAACCCTAAAATGGTGGATCCCCTAAGAATATACTAAATAAAATGAGACACAACCTTCCCAAAGTCAATAATAAACTCCTTATGAACAAGTAATTTAAAATGGCCTTATCCTTCATAAATTTACTAACATTTCTATTAAGCATTAAGGGATTACTAATTTTGCCAATTTTTACAAAGTTATCTTTCCCACTTAAAAGTGAACTATACAAAGTAAAATCTATTATGTACTTTATTTTTAGGATTTTTCTTTTTACAAGATATAGAAAATTACTTAACTATTACCATTTTAATTTTATGCAAACTAAAGCCACATATTATAAGAAGTTTTTGTGAATAAGAACAACAGTAATCTTTCACATCTATTGAGTTCGTCCAGATTCTAACTTCAATGGAGGGTGTTAAGTCTCATTGAATCGCCCCTAGGCATAGCTAGATGCGGCCGGGGGGAAGTGAATTAGTTATTTATTAAAAATTGCTTTAACATAAAATAATCATTTCCAAAATTTTCAATAACTTAAAATATACAAATTTAACATCCAATGCAAAATCAAATTAACTAAACAATAATTATAGTAATGATGATTATAATTTAATCAAAGCAATATAACATTAACCACAAAAATTTTAACATGCAATTTTTGGGAAAATAAATCCGAGAAAAGTAAAATATAAAAAATTAAAATTCAAATGATCACACAAGAATTTTATAATAGTTCAGTTAAACAATGAACTACTTCCACTACACGGAGTCCTCCACTCCGGATATTGCAATACTCTTAATGTCTCTCCTCTAGTCCCCATAATAAGGTTGAGAAACCCTTTCAAGAATTAGTTCCACCAACTCAGCGCGACGGAGAACTAGAATCTTTTTCATCTTCCTGGTGAGCTAGAGAACCTTGGAAGCTCTTTTCATCCTCCTGGTCAAGGCAGTGAACCTCAAAGGGTTTTCACCCTCCTATTGAAGGCAGAGTACATCACAATCCTTTTCACCCTCTTGGTGAAGGCAGAGAACCTCAGACTAACATCAACCCTGTGGAGGAATCAAGGTGCAAGCTTAATTGGAGCGACTATGTGAAACCCCAACACTACTTCTCCCTCTTACAAACCTCACCTTCTTATTCTCCACTCTCCAAGATTTCTCTATGCATTCTCCCATAATACCTTCAACAGGTAAAGTGTCTAACATAGAATGTATTAAGAAAATAATTTTTTAGAAGGTCTTAAAAATCCCTAAAATTTTAATTCAGATGAAATTAATCGCATAGTATGATTAATTCAAAAATCAAATATCATCAGTACAATGGAACAGTCCCAAGATGAACTATTCAAAATCTATATACTGATCATACAGTATGATTCATTCAATTATCTTGATATCATACAAGACGATTACCGGGATGATCGAAAATTGTCTCGGCCCACCATTATGTATAATTGGCATCGTACTATACGATTAGTTAACAAATCAAGATTTCATCCAGGATGAACGCTAGGATAAATGCTTTTCATCCAGCCTATCGTACAGTATGATCAATATCGTATAGTATGATCGACCAAATTAATTAAACCTTGATTTTATTGACTAATAATGGAGACTAAATTAAGTAAGATTTTTAATATCATCATGTATAAACCAACTCATATTGTACAATCAGTTCAAAATTAAAAAATAAATTGAATACTTACTTAATTTTGTTTGGAAGCTAGGATTACTGATTTAAACAGTTTATACATTACGATCTTGATCATATAATATGATTAGTTAAAAATATTAATTATAAAATTAGTCATTTTAACTCGATTAAAAAATAACTAATCATACAATATGATTTGAATAATGTAATATGATTAGTTTAAAAATTTAAAAATTATTTTCTCACTCCTCTGTACGCGTGTGCATGGTTGCCAATATAGCATACACCTTTTATAAGACTATGACTTGAGAGATTTAAAAATAAATAAATAAAAATTATTTACTCTTGTCAATCAGGTACCTATTCTTCTCAAACTTGTGCCCTGAATTTTCTTGCTTGGTGTATGACGTAATTCTAATGTTAATACACACAAAATATATACGTAGTATATAATAGTAAGAGAAATAAAAATTTAATCAATAATTTTTGTTATTATCAAAATCACAAGCTCGGTATCCCATATTGCAATAAATATTACCGTTTCCTCTCACACACTTTCCACACAAGAAAATGAGAAATAAAACACACTCTCCCATAATAGGCCCCCCTTACATATGAAACGATCCAACTATATTTTTATTTTTACAAATAGCTCACACATGTGTCATTGTAGCGATGTTGAATTGATGTGCCGATTCATCGAGTGTCAAATTTGTTCACAAGTTAAAGTTTTAGTAACTGTTAGCTGCCATGGTGCTTTAACTATGCAATGGTGATCTAGCACTGGGGCACTTCTTCCTTAGTTCCTTCGTACCTTGCTCTCTATCTTGGATCCACCCCTTTAATTACTACTGTAGCCCTACCTTATAGTACTCCAACACTGATTTATATTGTGCTGCGAAGCTCTGCTCTGTGGCGCCATGGCACTCCTTCAATTATGTTATATTTTACTTCATTCCTCCAAAAAACTAAACTTTAGATAACATTTTTTATAAAAATTAGTGTAGTTTGGAGCATATATTTTTTATTATTAAATTCCCCTAAACTTTAAAATATTACTTGTCCTCAAGTAATTTATATTGCACATGAATTAAAACAAATTTTTTATTCTCTAGATTATGTTATTTAGAAATTATAAAATTTATAATATAAGTATTTCTATAGTAACATATATTATAAATTTTCCAATAAAATAATTCATGATAGCCCATTTCATTTATTTTTAATTAATCTTCCTTGTAAATCAATCTCCTAAGGGTGTATGTGATTAATTTGACTAACTTACTTAAGATTAATAATTTGTGTATTAATGGAATTTGCATATTTAGTTTATTCAATAATTATACTATAAGCTTTCTTTAATTACTATGATTTCAATAATTTCTCTTACAATAATATGGTATTTAAAATTTTAACTTTTATATTTTTTTTTTTTTTTAAAAAAGAATTGGTTAAGTATCTTAAAATAATTTTGAAAACCTTTATTTTACCTCCACATTTTTTTAAACAGGGCTAGACATTGCAGGTACACATTTTAATAATATAGCACTTAGCTTTTTTCAAGTTGTTACTTTTATTTAAACCTTTTTAATAGCTAAACTCTTTATAATGATTTTGAATACTTGTTTATTGTCTAGATTTTTTATTTTATCTAAGGTTCAATAAATGTTTGATAATCTCCTGATTACTCACTTAATATGTGACTTAAATTTATTTAAAGAGATTTTTAATAATAATCATTAAATCAATTAATCCTTAATACGTAGTTATTTGCTTAAGTGGTTCTAGGTGTTCTATTTATTACGAATTATTAATTTAAATGAAATGTTTAGTAGTTATTTTAAATTTTTTATTTGGTAAAACTTCCAAATTATGTACTATTAATTATTTAATCATCTTTATTTTTTAATTTCTAAATTTCATATTCCAAGTAATAGTTTTAAGATATATATAATTGAATAAGTGTTGATACGTCTTCAAAAAATTATCTTGATCGGGCACGAATCTCGATGCAAAATAAAGTTGGAAACTTCCGAAATTAAAATTGGGACCATCCGAACTCCAATTTCAGTAAAGTTACAATCGAAATGAACATCTTGGAAATACGAACCCAATGACACCAAATTCGTTTCAATCTGAGTCCAAATAAGTCCAAATGAAGGGTCCAAAGCACTGTTGGAAAGTTCAAACCACAATTTGGATTACCAAACGGTTTTTAAACATGTCATGCTTATAGTTGAATTGAGCGGTTCGACAAGACGAATCCGACGAGCCCAAGATCGTTGAATTCCAACATCATTAAGATCTTCAAATGTCTGATGAACGGTCCATGATCAAGGGATTCAATATCAGTTGTCCATCCAACCACTCCCCATTTATCCTTGATCTCTCACGTAGTTACAGGTCATGCCACTCCAGAAATCTATAAATAGATCCCTCATTCCTCTTGAGAGGGGACCGGAGCAAGAAGAGAAGAAGGAAGCAGAGAAGGAAGAGAAGGAAGAAGCTCTTCCTTGACCACAGCCGGACTTCCGCCATACCACAACTTGAGGCCCTTACCGCCGCCAGACCACCGCCTGACAGCGTTGCTCCACCGGACCACCAATTGAGGCCCTCATCTCCGTCGGACCACCGCCTGACGTCGTTGCTCCGCCGGACCACCACTTGAGGCCCTCACCTCCGCTGGACCGCCGCCTAACATCGTTGCTCCATCGGACCACCACCCGAGGCTCTAAGCTCAGACATACCACCACTTGAGGCCTTCACCTCCGCCGGACCACCGCTTGAACTTCTTACGGGCCACCGCTTGAACTTCTTACGGGCCACCAGAGATCTCCCGAATTACCGTCCTTCTACTACGGTCTTTCCGACCCCGGTCTCCTGGCAACTACGATCCTTATGACCTCCATCACCAGGCAATGGTCCTTCCGAGGCCTCCATCCTATCAACTATGGTCGTGCCGACCAAACAAACACATCTATTGTAACTCCCACCATGTAATGCACTCTATATGATGTACATTTGTGACATCAAGCTAAGAACTTATCCCAAGGAAGGACCTCATTTGTAATCGACTGCAAATACTAGTGGATTCATTCAAATAAGGTCAGGCCCCATGATTTTTCCCCCTTTTCAGGAGTTTTCACGTAAAAACTCCGGTGTCTCTTATGAACGCTACACCCTCTCGCTTATCTGATTGCGTGCTGGATCTTCGTACAATTCTAAGACATTAAACTATATATTTCTCTACCGCATCGAATACTCTAGGACGCAACAAGTGTAATAGAAAAAATTAAAGGAAGATAATAAAATATGTAAAGAATGGAAATTTTAAGTTTTTGTTTTACGTTTATCTTGTCTAAACTACAAGAAAATAAAAATAATATAAGTAGGAAATAACAATAAGATAAAAAATTGAAAATACAATCTATTAATGAGTTCTCTGGAATCATCATCCTCATCTTCCTCTTCCACTTTCTCTTCAGCCTTTGGTGCTGCTGTTGACGATACTCCAAAGCAAAACTCAAAGGGAGGGGGACTAGGGAACACATTCCTTTAATTGTAGGAGTCCATCTTTCAACTCCTAAATATGCCAAATATGTCTGCATTATAATCAGCTTATTATTTCTTCTGTCTCTAGTGTTGGAGCATCATGTGGTCTTATCCCTGGTGCGTCCCCTATTTTAATCCTAAAATTTATCAACTTTATCCTTGATATCCACCACCTAATCTCCATGAGTCATAGGATCTCTAACCCGAGGCTGGATGTGTTGGGTAGCTTGACTACATCCCTCTCCCTTCTCTAAGAAGGAGATTTCGAAGGACTAGATTTTTGACCAAGAAAGGGAAAAAATAGAGAAAAGTTTCTCCTGCCCTTGGTTTCCTAGCAGCTATGCACAATTCATAAACTAAATAAGGGTCACCTAACCTTACTGTTGCAGACCCATACATCAGGTACTATAATAGGGCTAGGATAACTCAAAAAGAAATCCCAAATTTTCCTTACTTTAAGCTCTTTTATTGCCCACCCAGGATTACTAAAGCCTTGCTCAAGGATAAATATTTTATGGATAATTAGGCTGTTATGCCTTCCGTCAACAGCTGCAGTTATGAATCGGCTTGCATTGTGGGAGGTTGGCCCTGATCTCTTCTTGCTTACTATTAGTTTAGGAGCCATATGGACAGATGGAATGAGAACACACACACACTTGAGATCACACACTTTAGAAGAAGATTGTAGAGTGAAATGAAAAATTAGCCCGACTTGCTTATATTAAATAATTAGCAATATGTTGCTGAGTGCTGCAATGCCTGATTAGTTAAACGATCATTCTGGTTAAAGATGGTACATGCACTTCAGTGCTGGATTTAGAGGGCATTGCGACGAGTGATTATTCCGTCAAGTTACCGAATGCATCCAGAAAGCCAATAACAAAACGCCACGTCACTAAAGTGCTCGGTACAGGCGCTCGGTACACTCGATATGCTCGGTATTTTTTACCAGACGCAATAAAAATTCCAATGCGACACTATGCTTTTGAACTTGAAATTATATCTTTTGACCATCCAACTGCCGTGGTGCTGGACGCATGTAAACACTGCAGCACCATAAGATATCGCCATCATGCCATTTTAGATTTTTCTTTTGGATTGTTACGGGATTCGAGCTCGGGTGAGATGGGGGAAATTTCTTCTGTCGACCACTCAGCCACAGACCCAATCTCCATGTCATTTTAGTTAATAAATTATGTTTGAGTTAGTCAGTAGAGTTGAAGGCTACACGATGGTGTTTGGGCCGATTCTATGTTGTTGCATGGAGTTCATTGGACGTTGTGATGGTATATATATATTGAAATAGAGAGCATTATGACTCTCAAGGACTCGGTGCTATGGTGCTTGGGCTAATTTTGCCATACATGTTCCACACATAAGGCAAAGTTTTCCATTCATTATACTTATCCATACTCATCAAATCATACATAACTTAAGTATCATCTAATGGAAAAAATGAACATCTCTCACACATAATCAAACATGGCTAAAATAATATATACATACAATCATTTAGGTTACCTCCAAAGCAAAGTTAAATTTATAGTCTTCAACTAGACTATGCTAAGTATTATTCAAGATGAGCTAATTCTACGATACTCCTAAATCAGTTATACCCTCCACAATTAACTTTTAATGTATGACTAATCTTTCAATCCTAAAATTCTACAACTCCATAAGGATATACTCTAAGAATAATTAAAGGACCTGATTACCTAAACTTTAACTTTCCAAGACAATATTAAATTAGGTGCATATGATAAGCTCGCTTATTCAAATATAAATTCTTTCGTAATGATCCTACAATCATGCCATTTCTTACTTTTCTCTTTATAAATTTTTACTTTTTCATAGTCATCTAATAAAATCTCATTAAGTTCATTCAACTATATCAGTGTCTTTTCCATAACATCCTTAGGATTGAAATTCAATTCCTTTATAGCTCACAAAGCATAATATTCTAATTCTACTAGCAAGTGGCAAGCTTTTCAAAAAACTATTCTTTAGGGAGAAATTCTAAAAGAAGTCTTAATTACAATCTTTTATGCCCATAAGGCATCAACAATCTTAAAAAAAAAAAAAAAACTCAAAAATGCCTACAAGTTAATCAAGAAAAGGATACAAGTCCAAAACAGACATAAGGCTCGCTAATGCTCACAAGAGCAACAATATAGGAGGAAAGAGAATTCTAATGAGACGAAAAACCAAAAGACATAACAAAGTGTAAATCAAAATATACAAAAGAAGCATATGTAAAGATCCATACTCAGGAAGGAGGCCACACAAAATCACCCCAAGCGAAGCAAGGGCACTCCATTGGAGGCTACAAACCATGAGCAACAAGCCACAAATCCCAAACCATAAAATGACCACCAAGGTTGCCAGCAAGCAAGGCTCAAGAGGTAGCACACCAAAGCCTCGTCATCATTGCCCGAAAGAAACTACCAACCAATATAAAACAATTGGCAAAGCAAACCGCAAGAAGTAGATGAGGACACCATTGACAAAGAAGAACAAACAACAGCTAATTCGAATCCAGATGGGAAATTCATTTCTTCTTCGATTTACATTTTTTCTGCTTACTTTTTTTAAAGGTGAAACAAGCATTAGCAATTTGATAACTACTCAGATTAAAATTATCCCTAGAGTCTAAAGCATTCTTATCAAATTTCTCCCCAACAGTTGAGGAAAAGTCACCATTAAACCAGTCACTATGCATGACCCCATAATCCCTCACATTATAAGTTAGGTGAGCTAGCAAAGCATCATCAGAAAGAACTGATATGAATATCAACCACTCCCAAATTTTTTACCATGTGATTATCACCCTTAAGTACAGAAGAACTAGCACCCTCACAACAATTAAGAGTCAAAATCTCACCCGTCGATGGATCACATTCATGGTCTCCAGGGTCTAGAGGAACAAAATCATTCGAAAACTCAGTTTCACCATCACTAAACTCAACATTAGAATCTAGGGTTATGATAGTACTAGTTATGAAATTTAGTAAGCAAGGGTTAGGCTCACAAGCCTCAAGAATATCCTTATTAATACCACCAGAAGGAGCATCACAAGCATCAACCCCATCCTAAAAATTACCACATGAAGGTGCTACAGGCACAACAATAGACAACAGCACCACAATTCCATTTACAACTTGCTTAGGATGATCAAGCACATCAACCAATGCAACCAAAGCATCAGCTTTCGAAGCCACTGGAACAATGGGAGACCCACCATCAGAAATAACCATGGGAGGCACCACAAGGCCAACACCAATGGAGTGACCAATAGCCCCAGCTCTCTCCACCTCATTTCCTTCAAAATTGAGGACCTCATCAAAAGACTTAACATGACACAAAGGATTAGAAGAAACAACACTAACATTTCCATCATCAACAACATTTTTCACAGCACAAGTTTCATTCCTAATAATGTTAAGAGGATTTGCAAAAGTAGCTAGAGCGAGGATAGAGGACAGGGTATGACACTCCCCCTCACATGCACAATAGCTTTACAGAGATCACAAAAGGGAGGGAAAGCCTCCATCTGAACACTCTGGATGTATCCCAACTTATTAGGACCGAGCCACACTTTATCTAGATAGTTTTTAGTGATGCCCAGATCTACCAAGACATGCACAAGAGAGGGTGGAGAACTAACGGAGCTGGCATTTTCAACTTTTAATGGGTGACCAAACAACGAATCCAAAGCATGAAGAATTCGGGGAGCGAATAAATGAGGCTGTAAATTAGGGAAAGAAATCTGAGTGGGAATAATAGGGGATTAAAAACCGAAATTAAGGGAAGGAGACCATTTAATAGAACAATCCTTCCTATTTTCGTTTACAATTTTTTTCTTAATTTTTCTTAATCTCCCTTGTACTAATTTTAGATTGAGCACTAGTCTTATGGTGATAAAATTCTACTTTTATATGTTGAATACCAAAATTTTAAATTAGATTTTGACTCTTCTATTATAAAATTGACTACCCAAATCACAAATGATTACCAAAGGTGTTCTAAATCTAGAAAAAAAAATTTGCTTTAACAAAATTTTAACAAAATGAGCATCCCTCATAGGGCGAGCTAAACCTCATACCCACTTAGATACATAGTAACCAACTATCAAAATATTTTGATTACCAAATTATAGAATAAATAGTTCCATAAATTCTAACTCTCAAATATAAAATAACTCAACTTCTAACATAATATTCATGGGCATTTTATTGCATTTTATAATATTACCTACCCTAAGACATCTATTATATTTCTTATTATATTCATTAACATCTTTAAATAGGATAGGTTATTGTAATCCATTTACATAATCTTATATTTAGTTTTGTATTCCCCAAATTACCTATCATAATTAGAATCATGACACTAGCTAATAATACTTTGGGTATCTTCTAAAGAGAAACAACTAATGATTTGATCACTAAAACTACAAAAAAGATACGGCTCATCCAAAAAATAGTACCTAGCATCATGCAACAATTTGTTCTTTTGGTGTTGTGATATATCAAATGGTATATTACCAATAATAACATAGTTGATAATGTTTGTATACCATGTTACAACAATGCCACCCAGTGCACATAGCTTCTCATTAGGGAAAATTCATTAAAGTATAAATCATTATGCACAAAATTTCCCATCTCTAATCTAGACAAATGATCGACCACCTAATATTCATATCATTTCCTATCTAAAATCTCTACTTCAAACTCCTGTAGCAATAAAATTTGTCTAAGCAATCTTAGTTTAGCATCTTTTATAATTAATAGGTATTTGATGGTAGGGTGCTAGCAAAAAATAATAACTTTGGTGTCAATTAAATATATTCTAAATATATCAAAAGCAAATACTATCACTAACAAATGTTTCTTAGTTGTTTTATAATTAATTTGTACATTGTTTACTATTCTACTTGTGTATTATATAGCATAAAATTTCTTATCTAATCATTGTCCTAAAATTTCTCTAATGGTATAATCACTATCATCAAAAATCCGTTTAAAATTTAAAGACCACTAAGGTAGACTAATGACCGGTGTAGTAACTAAGCATTTCTCATGTATTTCAAATACAATTAAATAGATAAAATTGAATTGAAATAGTTTATTCTTTTCAAGTAAATGATACAGTGGTTTCATGATTTAAGAAAAATCTTTAATAAATCTTTTATAAAAATTTGCATGAACTAGAAAACTTCAGACTCCCATTACAGATAAGAAGTGAAAATTTCTCAATCACCTAGATCTTTTCCTTATTGACCTCCAAACCCCTCTTAGAGATTTTGTTTAATGAGAATGCCTTAACTATAAGCTATAATTTTTTTTTTTAAACTGAGAACAAGGTTAGTTTTCTCATATATCTTCAAAATAAGTTCTAAATGATTTAAAAAAATATCAAATGTTGCTCTAAACACACAAAAATTCATACTAATGATTTTAATGCCCTTCTCTATTAAATCTAAGAAGATAGACATCATGTATCGTTGGAATGCAGTGGGGGTATTAAACAATTTGAAATGCATTCATTTAAATGGAAAAGTTCTATAGGGACTTGTCAAAGTTATTTGGCCTTGGTCATTAGGCGCAATAAGAATTTGATGGCATCTTGAATAATAATATAAGAAATAATAAAAAAGATGTCTTTCTAACCTATCAAGAATTTGATCTTAAAGGGAAATGAAAAAAGATCCTTCCTTGTGGCCTTGTTGAATTTTCTATATTCAATACAAATCCTTCACAAAGTTATAATTCTAATCTTGATAAGTTGATACTTCACATGCACGATAAAAATTAACCCTCCTTTCTTAGATTTATAGTGCATTGGGATGACCCAATCATTATCAGAAATAGGATAAATGATTTCTTCATGTAACGAATTAATGATCTCCTTCTTCACTACTTCTTTAATAACTAAGTTTTAACTCTTTCGTGGGTGTAATGTTCCAAGATTAAATTTGGAAGAATAAATTTTTTTTATTTTTTAAAATCAATACTAGAGCTATCAACTTATCTTTTATCAGTAATAAATCATATATTAGTAGAAACAAATTACATTAATCAAAACATCCATATGTATCTATATTCATTAACCCAAAAATCAAATATTAAATTACAACTAGAGGATTTAATACTGCAATGATATTTTCTAGCTCAGCTACTCTCTAGGCCTAAAACTACACCGCTCAAAAGAATAGTGTCGCTATGCTCCATTTATAGTAGAAATTAAATTTTATATTTTCAATTTTTAAAAAAATTAGGTTGTTCTAATCTTCCCCCTTTGAAAAAATATCATCGCCGACATTTCTCTTATGGAGTTATTGTTAGCACTCATTGCCTTGTCCTCCACTTCCCTGTGGACCACTGCAGCGTCTGTGTCTTATGTTCGCCTTAATCCCTGCTATGGATCGGCTTTTGGCAGATCTGGTTCCCTACAGCTTTTTCTATATATTTGTATCCATTGCTTCGGGAACATTGAGGAAACACAGCAACTGCTACAGTAATATCTGCTTCTTCTTCTTCTCTGTTTTCTTGCTTAACTTCTTCTGTGCAGGTTCTTCGGCTCTACCATCCTTTCATGGTATCAGAGCATTCGGTTCATCTGCTATAGCATGGCGAATCAAGACTCCTCCTCTTCTGCCGCTGTTCCTCCCGTCAATGTTGTCGTAGCATCTCCAGCTTCGACCTTATCTGCATCAATGGCGGAATTCACGATACCTGCTCCATTGAAATTTTTAATGTCAAACCTGAAATCCATTGTCAGTGTGCAGCTCTCAAATGAGAACTATGCAATATGGAGCTTGCAGATCCTTAAACTGTTTGCGGCTAATGGATTCGATGGATATCTCACGGGGAAGCAAGTCTGTCTGAGCAGCCTACCCACTGATCCAGAATACAAACTTTGGCGACTTGTAGATCAAAATCTTGTGTCAGCACTATTCTCAACTATCTCTCCGTCTGTTTTACCGTATGTGCTTCATCTTTCGACGGCATTTGAGATTTGGACTACCCTTGCGAGCCGACTTCAGCCGACCAATAGGTCTCGCGTGATTCAGCTCAAAAACGAGCTGCATAATATTCAAATGAGGGACTCCACCATGACACAATATCTTGCTCAAGTGAAAACACTTGTTGATAATATTGCTGCTGCAGGCTCACATGTAGATCCTGAAGATATCCTGATGTATATACTGAATGGCTTGCCGACATCATACAATCCTTTTAAAAGTTCCATTCGCACATCACAGCTTCCCGTAAGCTTGGAAACACTTTATTCTCTTCTGTGCAGTGAAGAGATAAATATACAGAATGAACTTCGTAGGGAAGCTCCTCCTTCATCAGACAATACGGCATTTTATTCAAACCGTGGAAGAAGTAACAGAGGGCGTGGCAGCTTCTCTAATGCTAGAGGCAGAGGACAAAATCCAAAACAGCTGAACAATGCCGCACGTCCTCCTTCTGCTGCTACTACCACTCGTCCCAACTGTCAAATCTGTGCCAAAAATGGTCACACTGCAGTCACTTGTTGGTATCGATATTCATCTACTTCCACTGAACCAAGTCGTGCCCTGTTTACTCAGAATCATCCCACAGCAGAATGGGTACTCGATTCAGGTGCTACGAGTCATCTTACTGCTGATCCTCAGACGCTCCAGCAACAAACTGTGTACACCGGCTCGGACACAGTGTCTATTGCTAATGGAAGCTCTCTACCGATTCAACACCAAGGACAAGGACTGTTACCGCTACCAAATACACCTCGTAAGCTCTTTCTTAGAAATATACTTCATGTTCCAGCCTTGTCTCATAATCTTTTATCTATTCATAAGCTAACAGCTGACAACAACTGTTCTATATCCTTTGATGCTCACGGTTTTACCATCCAGGATCGTGTGGATCAGCAAATCCTCCTTCGTGGTCGAACTCGTAATGGTCTCTACTCCATCTCTACTCCCATTGCCAAGATACCTCCTGCCGCTCTTCATGTCAACACCGAACTCAAAGACTCACCGTGGCATGCCCGTCTTGGCCATCCACACCACCGCATCTTACAAGCTTTATCTAGATTAGTGCCTTCTATATGTATCCCTTCTACCTCTGTTTTGTGTCGTTCATGTAATGTGGGTAAAAGCCACAAATTACCGTTTGTTTCTAGTATTAATACTAAGACTACTCCTTTCTCGGTTGTACACACAGATGTTTGGGGACCCTCCCCCATCTCTTCTATCAATGGATATCGTTACTTTGTTACGTTTATAGATACTCATTCTCGTTTTTGTTGGCTTTACTTGATGCATTCCAAAGATCAAACTCTGTCCAAATTTATTCATTTTAACAACTTAATTAACAATTTCTTTAATACTAAAATCCAAATTCTTCGCTCCGATTGTGGAACGGAATACATAAATCATAGTTTTAATAACTATCTCTCAACTCATGGCATCACTCACCAACAAACATGCCCGTATACTCCCGAACAAAATGGACTAGCGGAGCGAAAGAATCGTCACCTTTTGGACATTACAAGAACTCTACTTCATAATGCTCATCTTCCAAATCTCTTTTGGGCTGAAGCCATACTCACAGCCAATTACCTCATAAATCGCCTCCCTACTAAAGCATGCCACTTCAAAATTCCATATCAAATTCTTCATAAGAAACTACCCGATTATTCTCACCTACGGATATTTGGCTGTTTATGCTATCCTTGGCTTAAGCCTCTCACCACAAACAAATTTCAACCTCGCTCCCAAGACTGCCTCTTTCTCGGTTATTCCTCCTCTCAAAAAGGATACAGATGTTACAATTTACAAACTCATAAAATTCATATTTCACGACATGTCGTGTTTCATGAAAAGCATTTTCCCTATCAACCTCAAACCACCATCTCAACTCAATCCCTCACTAATACCTCTCCTACATCCTCTCCTCTGTTGCTCATACCAACATCCACTATTCCTACATCAACCATATCCCAACCTGAACCACCTTATCCTCACCATTCTCCCATACCTTCCTCCACCCACACTTCATCCACTTCTTCCTCCCCACCTTCCTCTACCTCCTCCTCTAACACAGATCAAATTCCATCCACTCCTTTACCTCTACCACCTCATCAAATGCAAACACGTTATAAGACAGGAAATCTTAAGCCCAAAGTCATCTTTGATCTCTCCACTACCACAACTTCTCTTCCCACTCCCTCCACATTTGCTGAAGCAAATAAACATTCTCATTGGCGTGCAGCCATGTCAAAAGAATTTCTAGCTCTTCAAAAACAATCTACATGGTCTCTAACTCCACCACCGACCAACAGTCCTGTCCTTGGATGTAAATGGCTTTTTAAAGTTAAGCTCACTACTTCTGGTCAAGCACCTACTTACAAAGCTCGACTTGTAGCTCAAGGCTTTGCCCAAGAATATGGTATAAATTACAAAGAGACCTTTAGTCCAGTTGCTAAGATGGCAACCGTTCGCATACTCATCACCATTGCTGTTACACGTGGATGGTCGGTTTTACAGTTTGACATCTCCAATGCCTTTTTACATGGAGATCTACCCGAGGTTGTCTATATGAAACAACCTCATGGCTTTGTCGATGAACAATTTCCACACTATGTATGTAAATTACATAAGTCTTTATATGGGCTCAAACAGGCGCCGAGGCAGTGGTTCGACAAGCTCACCAGCTCTCTTAAGATTTTCGGGTTTACCATCAGCAAATCAGATCCTTCACTTCTAATATACAATCGGGCCAATGTTGTTCTTTATCTCTTAATTTATGTTGATGATTTGCTCCTCACCGGTAATGATCAGACTACCATAAATTCTCTCCTTCAGAAGCTCAAGTCTGATTTTGCATTGAAAGAACTTGGCCCTGTTTCCACGTTTCTTGGAATTCATGTTCAGAAAACTGCACATGGTTTGTTCTTACAGCAATCCAAATATGCACAAGATCTGTTAAACAAATTTGGCTTTCTGAACTGCCGACCGGTCTCAACACCTGCAGCACTCAAGTCGCCCTCTACTCATGAATCAGAACAGCCATTTTCTGATCCGTCTTTATATCCCAAATTGGCTGGCTCCCTAATGTATCTTACTGTCACGAGACCGGATATAGCCTTTGCTACAAATCACATTTGTCAGTTTATGCATCAACCAACAAATCAACACTTCCATTCCCTTAAACGCCTTCTTCGTTATATTAAGGGAACATTACACTATGGTTTACCGATTATCACTGGAGATCTAGAACTTAGAACGTATGTTGATGCAGACTGGGCTGCCGACAAAGTCGATCGCAAGTCCGTCACAGGTTTTTGTTCCTTTCTTGGTCCCAATCTAATTTCATGGCATGTCAAGAAGCAAGCCACGGTTGCCAAATCCTCCACGGAGGCTGAATATCGTGCCTTATCTACTGCAACTTCAGATGTCTTATGGCTACGCCGTCTTCTCGGTGAATTTCTTGCCCCTCAATTGGAACCCACGCGAATCTACTGTGACAGTACCTCGGCAATTGCTCTAGCTCATAACCCTGTTTTTCATGCCCGCACAAAACACATTGAACTCGACTATCATTTTATTAGTGAACACATTCGATCCGTTGCAATTGAAGTTCTTCATATTAGCACTCTTGATCAATCAGCTGACATTCTGACCAAAACTCTTCCCACCTCCAGATTTCAGCAACTACGCAGCAAGTTGACCATCCAACCTTTGGACAATCAACTTGAGGGGAGCTGTTAGCACTCATTGCCTTGTCCTCCACTTCCCTGTGGACCACTGCAGCGTCTGTGTCTTATGTTCGCCTTAATCCCTGCTATGGATCGGCTTTTGGCAGATCTGGTTCCCTACAGCTTTTTCTATATATTTGTATCCATTGCTTCGGGAACATTGAGGAAACACAGCAACTGCTACAGTAATATCTGCTTCTTCTTCTTCTCTGTTTTCTTGCTTAACTTCTTCTGTGCAGGTTCTTCGGCTCTACCATCCTTTCAGTTATAAACAAAAGCGATATAAAACAAATCTATATTAACATATATCAAGCATAAAATCAAAGTAAAACTCATAAAAGGATTAACATTGAATCAATAATTATTATCTATCATACAATCATATAATTCATTCCATCACATGTCATGCTACATCATGTAATAATTTAAAATAAACTTCTTACTAGAAGAACTCTCAGGTTGTTCTCTATCTTTCAGATATTGTAAGTTACACAGAAATGTCATTACTAGAGTTGGTGAAGTCAGTACTGGTGCAATGGACTCCCTTTAACTACCACTAAAAACTATGTTATCAACCCTTTTCATTAATCTTTCACCATAAACTCTTACTCCGACAGTCCTTTATCCTTCAGTATGTTAACTCTATCCTACTCCAGAATAAGCTCTTCCTCCAAATCCTCTTTGAGGATAATCTGATACCTTATGTCATTATTGTTTCCATTGAAAACATCACCTTGATAAAAGATAGCACTGACCTTCATGCCTCATTCCATAATGGATATATGTATTGAAATTACTGGTAGATATAATTTATACACATTTCATTGATTCATTATACCTTCTTTTGTTATCACCAACACTATCTCTATCCTTTCTTAGGTTATTTTGAGTCCTTTTACTAATAACATTATATCTTTAGCCCGCATCAAACCTGGATGTCGATACTTCCAAATCAATCCATAAGAAACTAGCCCACTCCACTAACTTAGAAAGCTCTTGAATTCATAAAGGCACTAATGGATGTCTCAACTCCATGTTTAACTCTTACAAAAATTTGTAGCTCTTTTCTTCAATAGTAGGGATCAAATGAGGAGTGTACCTAGCATATGTAATAAATTTAACCACATACTACATCATTGTTTTGCTTTCCTACTCCAACTTGATAAATACTGCTTACATTTATCTAAGGGTTAAGGGAGGTACAAACCACATCCTAAATACAATGATAAATTCATCTTGGGTAATATCAACATTAGTCTTCCCCAAGATTTTCTCTCTCTATTGTCTAATCTACCATCTCTTAGCCTATCTTTCAAACAAAAACACAGCTAGCAGTACCTTCTGACTCTCTAAGTATAGTTTGTTGTCAAAACTTTTCTCAATACTTAGTAACCAATCCTCTACGGCTTGGGTTCCTATAACATCTTTAACATTGGGGGCTTGAACTGACGGAATGTCTACAAATATTTACCCCCCTCTTCTTCCTTGCTCGCAAAGGGCTTATGCTATGTATCCCTATGCTAGAACACTGGCCAACTACTTAATACTGTTTGATAATACTAGAGCTACAAGAGGTTGCTCATTTGGCATGGCTTGCTCTAGCAGGATTATTACTATGGTTCACTTTTGCATAATTATATATGAATAATTCACATATACAATCAATTATAAGTACAAAATGATGCATCTTAATCTACCTTGATGGGGATAAAGAGTGAACTTTTAAATTGTATAAAAAGCTTGTACTCTATTGCCCATAAATAATGCATAGGTTTTCTTTGATATAAAATAACAAAACCTCAATTAATATACAAAAGTATATGCATAGAATCAAGTAATGAAGTGATAGAGTAAAGTGTCAAACCTATGAGGAAGTATGCTTACTTATAATAAACTATTATTATTTACTCAAATTACAATATCCTACTGAAATAAAAATGATAATTATATAGATTCTATCACTATATAAAATGGTGAAAATATTGGACTTAACTCTTTTTTTTTTAAATTAAATAAGAGTCTTATAAAAAAGGCATTGACTAAATATATTGACAGAGTATTTTGGATTGATGATGTAAAATACATAACTATTTATATGTAAAATAAGAGTTTTCTAATATATGCATTGACTGAACTCTCTTACAAATATAATCATTAAGAAAATACAACTATAAAATAAGAGTTTTCTAATATATGTATTGACTTAAATATCTTATAAATATAATATCATAACTATTTATTAAAAATATAAAAAAGGCATCTAACACTATGGCACTTGAAATAATGGCACCATGGCACCCTTGAATCAAACTAGCACCTCAGAGTTGAAGCTTTTCCACCGCTGCAGTGCTCACTGATGTGGATTAGTTATTTAGTGAACATTTCTGTCATTTCACTGAGAGGTTGTGGCCCTTGAAAGTTAAGTCTATAATACTATGTCATTGATGACATTCAAGGGCTACCGTGCCAAGTAGAAAAATTGGCCCTAAGGTATGAGAGATTGTGGCACTCTAGTATTTTAAATGGAGAATCTAGCATAGTCAAGATAAATTTTTGATGCTATAAAAATGGTAATGCTACAATAATACTAGATGTACTATCGCGTGCTTGCAAATAGAAAACTTAGAGCCATAATGTCTAATTTGTGGCACCTTGGCGATATTGAATGATGTATTGCGACATTGTTTCATCATTCAATACATAACTACAGAATACTTAGAATTTTCTACCATTTTATATTTTTTTCCTTTATATTTTTTCCTGCATAAAAATAACTAAAATAAGGCATTTTCAAATAAAAAAATATATGAAATAATATGTAATTTATACTTATCAAATTCTTGCCAGTTTAACTCTTGCATGTCCTCTAATGAAATCTATAATTTTGATTAATTAAATAACAAAAATAAAAATTGATAATTTAAAATTACTAAAATATTATAAAATATATCATGCTCTAGAAGTAGTAGAAAAGAATGAAGTTATAATTCTAGTTAATAGAAATACAACTAACTATCAACTAATATTCCTTATTATTCCTTATTTTGAATAAACATGTTAGGAATATAATCATTAACTTTTGAATTCTGAATTAAATAATGTAGCATAAATATTAGATGTTTTTTTAAGTTAAAATTGAAATTCCGTAAGTTCACCAGCATTTATTCTTGTTCTCCTATCTTATCCTTTGTGAATTTAAGTATAAGATTGTAGTTAGACTAAACTTTCATCTGATACAAATTTTTGAATGTGCTCACTTTTTTTTTTTAAAAACTCTTTTCACTTTTCTTTAATGTTTTATTTTTGTGGAGTACAAAATTAATGATTTTGAATATCAACTTTTCTTAAAATCTTCTTACAATCGTAATGAGTCTAATATAAGAATTTAATAAAATTATTAATTTTAATTTCAGGTTGCTATGATTTTTAATTTTAATCTACTAATATTTATTCTTTAATCTTAATTATTCATCTTCAATTCAAAGGTTAATGTATAAATATATAACTTATAAATTCAAGTTATGTCAATAATTTAAATGATTTAAGTTAGTCAATTATTAATTTTTCCAATCTAAGAATTATAAGGAAATGTTCATTTGAACTATGACCTAGTGTTTTATTATTATCATCTTAATTTTATGTAATTTTTAATTATCATTTTTATTAAGGTTAAAATGAAAATGATTTCTTAATGATCTTACGATCATGCTATTTCTTTCTTTTACTTTTGCAAATTTTTTATTTCCATAAGCATCCAATCTAAGTTCATAAAGTTCATTCAATTGTATCAATCACTTTTCCTTCACATCCTTAAGATTAAAATTAAATTCCTTTATATACCATATATATAATATAATGCTTCATCCTAAATGCAATACTTAGAATCACTCAACAATTTGTGCTATTGGTGCTCTGACATATCAATTGTTATAATGCCATTGATAATGTAGTTGATAATGTCAACAAACCAAGGAAAAATAATATCATGCAATGCAAACAGTTTCTCTTATGGAAGAATACATTAGTGTCAAAATAATTTTTAAAAAATTCTCCCTTTCTAATCAAGACAAATGATAGACCACTTGATTCTTAGACCCTTTTCTATCTAATATCTCTACATCAAACTATTATAGAAGCAAAATCCACCTAACAAACCTTGATTTAACAT
The DNA here is from genome assembly GCA_022539455.1 of Dendrobium nobile. Taxonomy (NCBI): domain Eukaryota; kingdom Viridiplantae; phylum Streptophyta; class Magnoliopsida; order Asparagales; family Orchidaceae; genus Dendrobium; species Dendrobium nobile. The sequence goes on from CM039724.1 coordinate 10,894,988, forward strand.
CTTATTTAGTTAAGAGGCATTACAAATAGAATGATCAATAAAAATAATTACTTTGGAGCCCATTAAATATGATATAAATTTATCAAATATAAAGAATATCACTAAGAATTCTTTTTTAGTTATGATATAATTAATTTGTGCATCGCTCAAAGTTTTAGTAATAAAATAAATGTCATGAAATTGTTTGTCTATTCTATCCTAAAATTGCTCTAATGGCATATCACTAGCATCACACATCAATTCAAAGTTTAAAGACCATTGAGGTGAAATAATGATAAGCACAATAACTAAGCACTTTTAAAGTTTTTCAAATATAGTTAAACAATATGAATTAAATTCAAATGCTGCATTCTTCTCAAGTAATTAACAAAAGGTTTTTTTTTTTTTTTTTTGCAATTTTAGATAAATGCTTAATGAATCTTCTATAAAAATTAGCATGACCTAAAAAACTTTAAACTCCCTTAATAATGGTAGGATGTGGCAAATTCTCAATCACAAGGATCATTTTTTTTTATTGAGCTCCATACCCCTCTTAGAGATTTTTTGTCCGAGGATAATACCTTCCTGAACCATAAATTGGCAATTTCCAGTTAAGAATAAGGTTAGTTTCTGCACATCTCTTCAAAACACATTTTAAATGAACTAAACAAACATCAAATGTCATTTCCAAAATAGAAAAAAATCATCCATAAAAATTCCAGTGCCCCACTCTATTAAATTTGAGAAGATAGGCATCATACATCTATGGAATGTTGCAAGGGCATGTATAATTTGAAGGGTATTTTAAAAATGCAATGGTTTTGTAGGAACAAATAAAGTCAACTAATCATAACCTTCAAGGGTGATAAGAATATGATGGTAACTTGAATAGACACCTTTATAATAATAAAAGGATGCCCTGCTAACCTACTAAGCATTTGATTTATAAAGGGAAATAGAAATTGATTCTTTTTAATGGCCTTGTAGAATTTCTTATAATCGATACAAATCTTCGACCTAGTTATAATTCTATTCAAGATAAGTTCATTCTTCACATTTGTGACTACAATTAACCCTGCTTTCTTTAGTATATGGTGATTTGGGATTACCCAACCAATATTAGAAGTAGGATAAATTATTACTTTGTCTAAATACTCAGGGATCACTTTCTTCACCACTTTCTTCATCAATAGGTTTAAACACCTTTGTTGATCAACTTTGGGTTGACTATTATCATCTAATCGGATCTAATGCATGTACACTAAAAGACTAATCCCTTGAATGTTCTTTAAAGCCCACTCAAAGGCTTTTATTTGATTTCTATGAACTGCCATTAACTTTTTCTCATGAAATTCATTTAGATCAGCATATATGATCACTACTAAATTTTATGAATCAACCAAAAATGCTTACTTAAGATGGTTAATCACCACATTGAGCTTTAAGGTGGGTTCCTTGATCACATATTTCTTTAAAGATCTACTTAACATAGATGAATCTATGGTCTCAAACCTCTCAGCGAAATGCTTAATTCTTAGAATAATAATAACACTTTTTGGCTCCTCTATATCATCCATACTCAATAACTGATCCTAAATATCTAAATTCAAAATATGATTTAAAGATTCCTCAACATAGTTATCTATCACATCGACTCTATAATAATGGGTTCTCACTATCACTATTTAGGAATTTAATTGACTTCAAAACTTTGAAAGTTAGTATTTCATTCCAAACTCTCTTGGTGAATTCCCCTTTTTGGATATCAATCATATCCCTACCAGTGCCTTAAAAGGTCTACCAAAAATAATAAGTAATTTACTATCTTCATCCATATATAAAAGAATAAAGTATACTGGGAAGATAGACTTGTATACCTTAACTAAGATATCCTCTGTTACCCCTTTGAGACAAGTAAATGATCTATTTGCTAAGTACAGGATGATAGTTATTGGTTTTACCTCAACTAAGTCTAGTCACCTAAAGATAGCTAAAGGAATAATATTAACACTAGCTCCTAAATCACATAATGCCTTTCCATGGAACTTCTCTCCTATAGCAAAAAGAATGGTAAAGCTACCACGACCCCTTAGCTTTTTAGGCTATTTACTTTCTATGATTGCACTATATTCTTTAGTAAAAACATCAGTATCATAATCATCTAACTTTGTCATCTTCTCTAAGGATTCAATTAAATGAATGTTGATGGTCGACTTCTTTAAGACCTTTAAAAACCTACATAATTGGAAATCCAGATTTTATTCCTATTGTCATTGTGGGAAAGGTGGTGGACGTCTATCTAAAAGTTTTCTAATAGGTTTCTCTAATGCAAGATCAGGTTTAGGTTGTTCAAGAGGTAAGTTGGGATCTACTGATATTTCCTCATTGTGTTTATCAATTGGTATTTCCTTCATATGTTCTTCTTTCCTCACTACCTCCTCTAACTCTTTACAACTCATAAGCTTAATGACTTTATAATGACTTGTCCCCTTCTCCTTTAAGTTGATCTCTATGTTGCAAGGTAACATTTCTTGAGATATATTATTCAGGGAATTATTTTAATTGCCCTAACTAATTTTGTAAGTTCCTCATGATAACACTTCCTCATGATAACACTTTGACTTTAGAGTTGGGTTCCCATATTCAACACTAATTAATCTTTTAAAGAAGGCTTTTTATTTGTATATTGGTTATTTGAATTAATATTTGAAGTATAATTAGGTATAGGAATGAGATAATTCTCTTGTGGAAGAGAATTTTAAGTGCCTATAGAATTGAGTTGTTGATTAATCCAACTTAAATTGGGATGGTTTTTTCATCCTAGGTTATAGGTATTGCAATATGTGTTATTTTTACCTATTAATCAAATTTATAGATTATATATGTTGTGAGCTATAATCACTAGACATTCCATAGATAAGTTCTTTTGAGGAAAATGTGCACCTAAGGTTGCACTAACACCTAATTTATCAACTTTCCAAGAAATAACAAACTATGAGGTCAAATTGGACAAAACATCTAATTGATGCATTCGTGTCATAAGGCCGCTAAAATTCATTGGTGGACATTTTATTTATTAAAGCATATGTTTCATCGAAGGGCTTGTACATCAAACAACCTCCAACTATGACGTCTATAATAGATCTAAGGGAACCTACCAAATTATTATAAAATATCTAAATAATTAACCAATCATGTAAAGCATGGTGTGGGTACATCCTAAGAAAATTTTTTAACCTCCCCCAAGCCTCATCAATTGATTCCCCATCTTATTGACTAAAAGATGTCATGTCATTTTTTAACTTTGCAAGTTTTGAGGTCGGAAGTGTTTGGCTAAGAACTTCTAAACTAATTTATTCCATATTGATATAGAGCTTGTGGATAAGAATTTCAGCAATAATTTTTCATTATATCTCAAAGAAAATAGAAATAATTCAAGTCTAATTGTCTCATCCCATACTCTAATATACATAAATGTTGCAAATATTTCTAATAAGTTGGCAATATAGAGGTTGGGATCCCCCAAACCGATCATTTTGAACCATTTGAATGATTATGAGTTTAAGTTTAAAAATTTTTACCTAAATGCTTCGCCCATTAATGCTTTAATGCACACCATCTACTAAAGGGTTAGCGAATTCTCTTAATAGTCTAGGTTGGTCTTTGTCATTAATATGGTTTGCCATATTTAATTGTTTTTAGTTTTATCTTAATTTACTAATTTTTTTTAATTTTTTTGGGTCAAACTGAGATAGTAAAGTGTAATGCTAACAAACATTTAACAAGTATTTGCAACTACAAAACTTATCTACCACTCTACGTCGTCATAAACTAGTTTCCATAAATTCATAAATAAGAATAAATGCAATAAGCAAATTAGCTTAAATCGGAGAAAAAATAAAGCCTCCACTCTAAACTGAATGAAATGATTATTCAACATAACCAACTTCTTACTTTTTGGCTTCTAGCTAACAGGTTTGCTAAAAACAATAGGATGATGATGTAGATCTAAACAAAGTTGAGCATATATATTTAAAAGAAAAGAAAAGGAAAAGCAAATATACTCACTTTCCACACTCTCTCAAATGACAAATCATGCCCCCGTTACTTGAAAAATGAGTATATATATATATATATATATATATATATATATATATATATATATATATATATATATATATATATATGAGAAATTTACATACATACCACTTTATACCATCCTATTTACATATCTAACATCCAAAATTTTAATATTACATACATATCATTCTATATTATTTTAATATCAAATATGTCACTCATAGTTCCTTCATACCACTCATATATTTTATTTCTACCACTCATATTTGATGTGAAAACGAACTAAGAGTGATATGTATGTAATATTAAAGTTTTAGATGTTAAATATGTAAATAAAGTATAATAGGGTGGTATGTATGTAAATATATAACTGCTCTAGCATCCCCATGCTGACATTTTTGGCATGACAATACTATAAGCTGTGCAGGACAGATTGTATTTATGCTATGGTCTTGATTCGCATCAACACTGCGACAACAATATGGTGCGGAAGCACTTCAACCTTGGTGCTTTGGTGCCTTTCTGTCTTAAGCTTTGCTGCCCATTACATCCATTGGTTAAGCTTTGCTGTCCACACCTACAAGTAAGCTCAAGCTTCATCCTCTCTATCATATGTCCCATCTCTTACACAATCTTCTTTCAGGTAGACAACTCATTTCTAATAACTCATGCTCCCTTTCCATTTACTCCAGTATTTCCCAACTAAAGGATTCAAAGACCAATCACATTGTCCTTGATGGGCTCTTTCTTGTGCAATTTAATTCCAAGCCTCTAGCCGTATTTGCTCTTCTCACGGAAAGCTCTTTTCTTGGTCATTAACACAAAGGTTTGGTTCATCCAGATTCTACTACCGTCTACATGATTCGTCAATAACAACCTAGCTTGTCTATTTCTTCACTATTTTTGACGTGACATAAATGTAATCAAGTGAAATGTCATCGTTTTTTTTTTCTAGTTCCAGCTCTACTTCATGCAAATCATTACATTTAATAAATTTTGATGTTTGGGGTCCAGCCTTAGTTTCATCCTTTCATGGTTATCATTTTACATTATTTTTATGTATGATTTCTCCCATTTTTTGTTGGTTTTTTCCTATGAGAAAAAAATTAGATACTTTTCTTAAAATATTAAAAGATATTGAGTTAGAATGGTTTATGAAAATATGAATAAATTTTGAAGTTGTTAAAAGGTCCACATAGTTTTCTTAATTTATAAAAAAAAACACCCGAAATTACACGCCGCACTAAAAGCTTAATTAAATTTGCGTTTACCTACTACGCAATAATGACTTGTTTCATGGCAACAATGACTTCGTAAGAAAGCGACAGATTAACAAAATTTGTAAAAATTTTCCATATAGAGACATCAAGTTGATTATTATATGCAAGGGAAAAACTATAGAATAGTATTCATTATTCAATCAGATTTGTTTGGGTGATGTCTCAATCAACTTACGCTCTTTCTTTCATTTTCCTAATTGCGTCTACTTTTAAAGGATATGAGGAGACGCGTATTCTTAAACTTGTACATGCACTAAATAAACATAAATAAAAATTTAAAATTTAAAAATATATTATGTATTTTAATTATATTATTTTTCTTAAAAAGAAAAAAAATTAAGTTTATCACTAGAAGTAATTATAATTATTGATTATATTAATGAAGAGTTAAATATTTTTGTTAAAATCATAATAGAAAATCAAATGATAGTTAACTATAAGGGATCTTAACATTTTGAATTCATCATGTAAGTTATTGATGAGACATGCATAAGATTACTCTTCAATAAGAGAATAGGATGATAATAAAAAGCTAGAATTAAATAGACTATGATACATGTATTAGAGTATTAAGCAATAACAAACATATAGATGTTAAGTTGAGTGTGGAAATATGAGAATATTAAGATGAGAATAATAAGCTTCATAGTTCATACCTTGATTAAATATTTAGCTATAGCCCTTTTTTTCATTCAATTGCATGCTAATAACCTATATAAGGCAAAAACCTCACTCCCTCCCTCTCTCTCTCTCTCTCTCTCTCTCTCTCTCTATGTATAAAACTTTATACAGGGTTATCTCCAAACACTATAGGAAAATCACCCATTTTCGGCGGTATTTTCCGGCGGAAATTGAGCCTTTTCCGGTGATTTTGTAATTTAGAATCTGTTTTCCGACGATTAAAATTCCGTCGGTAAAAACCGCGCCGAAAATAAAGTGTCGGAAAGCCGCCGAAAATGTAACCGCCGGAAAGCCGCCGGAAATAAGTGATTTTCATGTAGTGAAACTATATTAGCTAATAAATTTAATTGACTATGACTCTTCTAATTCATCTTGTTTAAGCGGCCTTCTCTAATAAATATTTTCATACAATATATATATAAATGCAACAACAACATTTAAGATAAGTTAATTGCTAGTATGAATAAAATTAGTATTTTAAGGCAACATTTAACGTGAAAATTTTAAACAAGAACTAACCTCATTAATAGTGTGGATTTGGTTGTTGCTTTTCTTCAACATGTTTAATGTTCTCATGAAGTATCTAATACAAGGATGAATAAAATCAAAATCAATAAAATAATTTTTAAAGATACAAGAAGGCAAATCTTCCTAGCAAATTTTATATCAATAAAATGTTTGAATAATAAATCTTAAAATATATAAGTTCCTTTACAAGTTTAATACTATATCACCCACTAGTGCAAATAGTCCTAACAATGTGATTATGAATAACAGTAAAAACAACAAGTGTTTGTCCCACTATGTCGGGTCAGCTATATGAATCCTTTTTTTTCATTGTGTCATATTAATATTAAAATTCTTGTTTATATCTAATAAAGAAAGATCATTTTTAATAATTTCTAACCAAGCCTTTTTAGGTCTGCCACATAAGTCAAATCTAATACCTCTACTTTCTTAACCGGGTCTTCAGAAGGCCGCCGTTTTATGTGACCAAACCATCTATGGTGACTCTAGCTCTCTAATCTTATCTTCCAATATAGCTACTCTAACAGTTTCACGTATATGCTCATTTTGTATCCTATCTCTAAGGGTAAAGCCACTAATCCACCTGAGCATCCTCATCTCTGCAACACTCACTATAGGAAAAATGCTGATTACCGGCAGTTCTAACCGGCGGTTTATTGACCGCCGGTTTTAACGGCGGTTTAGCCGCCGGCTTTTACTGGCGGTCTAACTGATGGGTTTGTTATGTTAAGACACCGGTACTAGCGACGGTCCAAAAACAGCCGGCAAGCCGCTGGACTCAACCCGGCGGTTAATTTTCCTCACGCCAGCCGCTGAAATCGCCTGTAAGCCGTCGTTGACGGACTGCCGGTATGCCGCCGGTATTTTGACCGGCGGTAAATCGGCCGGAACACCGCCGACACAAAACAGTAGAATATCTGGCGGTCTAGGCCGTCGGAACACCGTCGGTTAATGGAGCCGCCGGTAAAAACCACCGGTAAATAGTTTCCTACGCCAATTTTTCCGGCGGTTTATTACCCGTCGCAAAGCCGTCGGTATATACCAAAACCGCCGGTTTTTTCACCTAAACCGCCGAAAAAAATCGTCTGTTTTGGATGATTTTCCTGTAGTAACTTAACTTAGTATTATGCTTCTCTTTTAATGTACAACATTCGGCACCATAAAGCATTGCAGGTCTCACCACCATCTTACAGAATTTTTCCTTAAGTTTGAGGAGGCTTTTACTATCACACAACAAGCTTGATGCATTTCTCTACTTCAACCATCCAACTTGAGAGAAAAATTTTATACAAAAAGATGATGTAACACTATGTTATAAATGATCTAAGTAAAATAATTTTTAGAGTAAAGCATATTTCAAGAACAGGAACTTAGATCTACAAAGAAATAAGAGTTGAGCAAACAACTAATACATATATAATATACAACGGTAAAAAGATGTTCTATTTACAATTAGCCACATGCGATAGAGCGCCTGTACAAGAGGTGAAATATATGATTAGCTATGCATAGTGGGATGTCATGTCTGTGGCATCCTCTTCAACAAATCAATGTGTGAAACAAATGATGAATATGATGAACTGCAGAACATACCAAGTAAATGATGCAACTGATGATAAAAAAAATGGAGCAATAGTAAAAAAAATTAAGTAAAATTATATAAAGAAATTTAAGTAAAATGACATTTCCCAAATAAAAAAAACTGAGATATGTAAAAGTAAAGAATATGATATTTAAAATAAGTGTATAGTATACTAACTAAAATGAAATTATATATCTATACTACTTTTTGAAAGCTTTACATTTATACTATATATATAATAAACTTTTTTCAATATATAGATAACCAAAAAGAAACACAAATTAACAATGAAGCTTCTTTAGCAAATCTTTCAAAAAATTCTTCACAAGAAGCGTGTGAAGCCGAAGGAATAAAATTGTCATAGAAGAAGGCAAAGAAGCTTAAGCCGTGGATTTAAAAAGGCTTAGTAGCCAAGAAACGAAGAGGCACATTGGAATCGGATGGTAGAAATTTAATTTAATTTTAAAAGTGGAAGGTCAGGATGCCTTTTGGGAACAATCGATCATAAGCCACATTTATATAGTACTATAAATATCCCTTAATATCATACAATTAATAAAATTTATAGAAAATACATAACTATTAAAAATCCATAAACATTTTATCTATTGATACCGAATATTTACCTAATGACTCACAAATACACGTCAATAAAATCACAACAAACCTAGTACATTATTCATTATAATATATGAACATTCATGTTTATGTGAGCTCAACTTTCACCTCAACTTTTTCCTTTTTGTGAAAGTTAAGTAGTTTATGCTTGTCGCATGCCAATGATTTCAAAAATTTTAATGAGAAAATCAGAATTTGTAATTTAAAATAAAGCAATTTAAATAGGCCGTGGAAATCATAATAAAGCAAATTTCATTGCAAGTTTTTTTTATTGATAGTAAGAAATAAAAAAGAATGTTAGATGTTATTGATAAAAGTGTATAGTATGTTGAGTAAGATCATCAAGAAGCTCAACAACATGTACATCAAAATTTTCTTAATAACAAGGAAGAAATCATAATGAGTGATAGGATCATAGATGGCCTTTATTAAGTAATATTTGCAAAGCATTACTCTATTGTTGACTGGCTGATCAAGAATAGTTTTTGTAAGTGTTGCATTAAAGAAAGACACATACCAAAGATAACATGAACAAAGATCATCATTACATTAAACCTATATAAACTATATAAAACACTACAGGCAATTCGGCTATTACAAGCGCCTACGACCAGCGATCCTTTAGCCGCCGGTACTACCGGCGGTTTCGACGGCGGTTTGGCCACAGGTATTAACCGGCGGTTTTTAATAAACCACAGTTGGAATTAGCAGCGGTTTAAAAACTGCAAGGTGTGGCACTAGTTTAATTTAATACCGGTATCTGAGACCACTGGTATTAAGTTATTAATATCCGGTGGTCTAAACCACCGGAAAACCTTCAGTAAAAGCCCTAAATCTACCCAGCCCGAGCCTTCCTCACTTCTAATCCCACTTCTCTCTCACTGCTATGGGCGGCTCGCCCCCTTCTCGAGATCTATCCTTTAAGTACATCACTGGAATCTGGCATCAACAAGCTCCCTCCGGCCGAAGATCTCGCCCCTAAGCCGAACCCCTCTCCTCTCCGGTCTCCTTGAGTCGCACGCCCCGATATTCTTCTCCAACCGTCAGACTCATCCACCTCCTCTACCCTAGTCGCCAGCTCTCCTCTTTGCGGTAGGTAAATTCTCTATAAAAGTGCTCGATAATCTCCTATTATTAATGCTTTAATGCTCATCCAAACACACTTATAAAGATTGATGTTATCTTCTTGTTAGGTGTGATTTGTTTTAGTAATGATAGGAGTTGGTTGTGTGATGATGACTGAATAATTAGGACTAGACTAATTAATGTGATTTAAGAAAGAGTAGTTAGTTAAATGAATGCATGAAGATGGTTAGGTGAAAGAGGCCAGAAAAATGAGAGCTCATCATTTGGATAGGTCAATTATGTTGGAGCCAATCAAATGATAAAGATAAAAAAAGATAGTGCCAATTGGAGAAATGTGAAAAGGTTTGCAAGAGCAAGGCTAGTTGAGGATGCTTGATAGGAAGGAGATGATTTGATGGAGCAAGCTAGATGAGAAGAAGCTAACTAAGTAGATAAAGCTAATAGAAAAGGCATCTAGCTACGGTGGATGGAGGTTGACTTACTAAGTAGATGGGCAAGAGATATTAACTTTACATTTAACTTACTAAAGCATTAACCTCTAAGATTTATAACTATTATAAGGCTTTGGACTCTGAATTAGCTATGAAGTAAGAGCTAAAATCTACCATAGTATACCTTATCTAAATAAAAGAAAACTTTACTCTAAGTTTTATGCCCTAGTACCCTAAATTTGAGTTCGCCTACTCCTCATTAACCCAACTCCTAGGTAAATATTAGGCTCTTAAGCATCTTAAGCTTGGTTGACACCTATTAAGACCCAGTTAAGGGTCCAATAAACCATATTATGAATCTTAACCTAGATACTAGCTCTAGACCCTAACCTTCGTTTAGATCTAGAACTCAGCATCTCGGCCACTAGCTCACTCTATAAGACTCATAATGGGCTATATGGGATTATGATAACCTTTTGCAAACCAAATTAATCCCACCAAGTCATACATACCATTTGGTTCATAGGTTGACCATGTTTTAAACTCTAGATAAACTTAGCCTAATGTATAATCTTGGGCCTAACCTAGTCCCACAAAAATACACAACATACTTCATATATAACCATATTAAAACATTTGCCCTAAAATATAATACGTGATGGGTCTATGATGCACTACATCATATGTTATGTTCTTATATATATTTTTAAGCTTGTTTAAAGTTATCTTTACGCCTAGATATTTAATATAATACTCAAAGCTATTGTTTAAACTCAACATTTAAAACTTGTAAACCTACAACTTTCTTCTTGTTGGTAAGGCTAGAGAGGGACTTGAAGCTAAACATGAATTATGGAGGTCAACCTTAGGAGTTGTTTGGTAGAAGCTAAGATTTCATTTAAGTAGGATTTCATAAATCCTCCAAATCTGAATTTACAAAACCCCGAGGGGGTTAAATCTTGAGAACGGTTTGGTAACCTTGAAATTACTAAATGACAAGAGGAGGGGTGAATTGCGAAAATCTTTTTCTTAATAAAAATAACCCTAAACAAGAGTTCTAATCTTTTTGTTATTTTTGAAATTTTACAACAAAATTTTAAGCAAGTTTTCTTCCACAAATTCCACCATGCAATAGTTACGAAAAATTAAATGCAAGTAAAACGTAAATGACGATAAGGAAAAAACACACCAAGAATTTTTATAGTGGTTCGGTCAAAATATGACCTACGTCCACTCCCCGGAGTCCTCCGCTCCGGGATTTTCACTATCAAAATAGTTCTCCTTTTGCCCCCCTCAGCAAGGCAGAGAAGCCTTTACAAACCTCCCTTTCACCAACCCGGCGTGGCGGAGTGCCAAACTCTGTTTTCGCCCTCCTGGAGACGGCAGAGAACCTTCTCGTTTTTCTCCCTCCTGGAGAAGGCAGAGAACCTCGAGGTAACGGATGTAGACGAGCCTTTCCCTTGGAAATCCTCCCTCAAATCCTTCTAGGGCCACAAGAGGAGCAAGATGCAGCAAGCTCGGAGCAACCGTGTGATCTCCCTCACACTTCTTCTCCCTCACAACGCTCACCTCTTCCTTCCTCTCTCAACCCTCAAGAACTTCTCTAGAGCTCTCTCCCTTGGAATCCCTCTCTAACCACGTTCACACCCTCTGTGATTCTTACTGAAAAAGGACATGATTGACATCTTAAAACGGCTCCAAAAACCCTCTGATTTCAAAAGTAGCTATTACTGTTCATACAGTACGATTAAACATCATACAGTACGATCCTTATAAACAGACGTCGTCCTGGTACGAAGATGTACGAACAGTTCAAAAATAATTCTTATTGTACGATATAATATCATACGGTACGATCCACAAAATACTATTCATACAGGACGATGGTCTGGACGATCAGATGTCGTCTTTGTTCATCATATGGTACGATTACTATCATCCAGTACGATGTGACAAAAACCAAGAGATCGTCCAGGACGATTTCCGGAACGATCATACTTCGTCTCTGTTCATCATATGGTACGATCTCGTTCGTACAGTACGATGTTCAAAATTTAATTAGGCCTTGATTTCATGCACTAATCACGGGTTAATTTAAGTAAGTATTTAAAATATATTGTACAGTACGAACATGTACGTACAGTACGAACATGTTCGTACAGTACGAACGACGCAAAATCACTTACTTAAACTAAACTACGGCTAGGGTTTTGGATCTAAACATATCGTACAGTACGAAGATATTCGTACTGTACGATCTATTCACAGAATCGTCCACATAGCTTGGATCGTACGGTACGAATTAATATCGTATAGTACGATCTCCAGAGAAGAAATTCTATTACATTTTGCAGTTAAAAACCAACTCTCCTCCTGTGTGTGTGCATGGTTGCTTTTACTCTTATGCATTTTGTGGCCAGACTTAATAAAGTAAAAATAAAATAAATAGAAAAATATAATGTCTGACTCATACTCCTAATCTACCCGGTCTTGAGTCTTCCTTTCGTCCTGATTCACTTGTGATCTTCCTGAAATGTTAGTACTCAAGGACAATAGCAAATAAAATTATATTCAATGAAAAGTTGTTCCAAAAATACTCATTATTTGGCATCATCAAAATCTCAAACTCGGGGTCATGAGTTGCAACAATCTCCCTCTTTTTAATGATGTCAAATAATTTGTTGCAAGTAAGAACGAAAAACATTTCTTTTGTGTTTTTTTTTGTATTTATTTTTTTTATTATTATTATTATTTTTAAAATTAAACACAAGAAAAAAAAATAAGGATACCAAAAGCAAGTACAAAATAAAAGGAATGAATTTAGATAACAGGCATAACAACAGGTACAACAAACTTCTCCCCCTGTTGACAGCACAAAAAGGAGGAGCAACTAAAAGCAAAAAATAAAAGAAGAAAAACTACAATGCAAACAAATAAATTTTTTATTTTTTTTATTTTTTTTTATGCAGTTATATCTATGACACCTAATCTAGTCCTCAATGTGCTAAAGGTGTCGAAAGCTAAAGGTTTTGTGAATATGTCTGCCAATTGATCTCCTGTAGCGATGTGATGTAATTCTATATCTCCCTTAGCGACGTGATCTCTAATGAAGTGATGTCTACTGTCTATGTGATGTCTACTGTCTATGTGTTTCGTTCGAGAGTGTTGAATTGGATTCTTAGAGATACAAATTGCACTTGTGTTGTCACACATGATCAAGATGGTTCCAACAGGTAGTCCAAGATCAATAATTTGTTATTTTAATCATAGTACTTGTGCAACACAACTTCCTACTGCAATATATTCTACCTCGGCTGTGGAAAGTGCTACTGAGTTTTGCTTCCTACTGGACCAAGAAACTAATGATTGTCCTATGAATTGGCAGGTACCAGAGGTGCTTTTTCTATCTATCCTACATCCTGCAAAGTCAGAATCTGAGTACCCTAGGATTTCAAAGGAAGTGCTGTGTTTGGGATACCAAATTCCTAAGTTTGGGGTGCCTAGTAGATATCTAAGAATTCTTTTGACAGCAGTTAAGTGAGACTTTTTAGGATCGGCTTAGAAATGGGCACAAAGGCACACATTAAACATTATGTCCGGTCTACTGGCAGTCAGGTAAATAAGGGATCCAATCATTCCTCTATATTTTTTCTGATCTACTGATTTTCCACTAGGATCTTTATCTAATTGGATTGTCAAACTCATTGGGGTATTCATGGGTTTTGCACTATCCATTTCATATTTCTTTAAAATATCCTTAATATACTTTGATTGGCTAAGAAAAGTTCCATTATCCATTTGTTTTACACTAAAGCCAAGAAAGTAATTAAGTTCTCCCATCATGCTCATTTCAAACTCATTACTCATTGTTTTTGAAAATTCATCGCATAAGTGATCCTTGGTAAAGTCTAACTTAGGTACACCTCTAACTAGGTTTTTCTAAGTGATGTTTCTAAGAGTTTTCATACTAGCATGGCATAGTCTCCTATGCCATAGCCACGAGTCATCAACTATGGTTTTCAAACAAAATGATTTTGAGCTATCAACGCAATCAAGGTCTAACATGTAAACATTGTTCATTCATTTTTCTTCTAAAATTATTTCATCAAATAAACTAATCAGGCATCTATCAGTAAAAAATTTAACATCAAAACCTTTGTCACACAGTTGACTAATGCTAAATAAATTAAGTTTCAAACCATCAACTAATAAAACATTTTCGATTAAAAAATTCTTAGCATTACCAACGATACCTGAGCCTATCACATTCCTGGTAGTGTTGTCTCCCAATGTTACTTTGCCTCCAGTTTTGGTCTCCAATAGGATAAACTTCTTCATATCTCCAGTCATGTGTCGCGAGCAGCCACTATCCAGGTACCACATGCTCTCACTAGGTCTTTTGTGAGAGCATCCCTACAATTTCATTCAAAGATTAGATTTGGGAACCCAAGTGAGTTTGGGTTCCTCCTTATGCTTGCATGAATGAGATGTATGCATGCTATGCTGTGATGGATGCAGTTTAGGTCTCCATACTAAGTGTGTCCTACGGTGAATTGTGCATGTGCGGGCTATGTGACCTAACATGCCACAAGAGAAACACCTAACACCAGGAAATGGGTTTACTAATCTATGTGGGTGGTGGTGCCTTTTCCTAAGGTTTTGTGATGCATGCTGTGTTGGGGGTTTTCTAGGATGGCCTACTGTGAGTGATGCAATTTCTTCTTCTAGTTCTTTTATTTTCTCACTAAGTTTTATTTTGAGCTGTCAATCCATCAACTTCTATCAATAGCAAGTGCTCACTATGATCTACTTCTAATACAAGTTTGTCTAGTCTATGAAAAGCTTCTTCTAGTTCAACATGAGTGGTTTTCAAGGTTTCATGCACTTCAGTTAATTCAATATGCTTCTTATTTAATGCATCATACTCATCAAGAAGTAACATATGATCTTTATCTAAATCAAAATTTTCTTTAACTAAGTTAGCATGCTCAATTTGTAAAGAACTAAATTCAATATTAAGCTTAGCATGCATCTTTTTCAATTTCCTATACGAGTCATGAATATTCTCAGAAATAAGCAATAATTCTTCATATGAAAGTTGACATACCTCATCCTGATCCAATTGATCAAGGTTATCATTAGCCATAAGATACAAATTTGTTACCTCCTCCTCTGCTTCTTCTTCTGATGATTCTGAGGCAGAGTCGGCCCAAAAAGCTTTCTGTGTCTTTGTCTTTCCTTTCTTGTATTTTGCTTTATCATCTCCTTTCTCCTTTGCTGGTTGACTCTTCAGATTGGGGCAATCAGCTCGAAGGTGACCTGGCTTCCTGCACTCAAAACAAATTGTATCAGATGAAACCTTATTGGATATTGAGATCTTACCTTTATTCCAGCTGTTCTGATGACGCTTCTGTTTTCTCTTCAGGAAATTTTTGAACTGTCGGGTCATCAGTGCTATTTCATCATCTTCCTCCCCTGCTGAGCTTTCACTTTCTGAGTTGCTAGCTTTTAATGCCACCGTTCGCTCCTTTTTCTTCTCACCTGCATCACTTTGCCTTTGGCTCACTCCTTGCTCGTATGCAATGAGTGACCCAAGGAGGTTATCAATAGAATAAACATTAAGATCCTTGGACTCAGTGATAGTAGTTATCTTAGCATCATAGAAACTAGGTAGGCATCTAAGAATTTTATTCACTTTCTCAAAATTTGAAATTTCTCTACCTAATGCATGCAAGAATGTCACGATTTGGGTGAACCTAGTGTACATGTCAGAAATTGTTTCGCTAGGTTTCATACAGAATAATTCATAATCATGCAGTAGAATGTTAAGCCTAGACTGTTTTACTTCGTTTGTTCCTTCGTATGTAATGCACAGTCTATCCCAAATCTCCTTACCAGAAACACAAGTAGATACTCTCATATAGTCCTCAGATTTCAATGCACAAAAAAAGCAGTTTAAGCACTTAGCATTTAGTTGGGCTAACTCCCTATCCTCATTGCTCCATTCAATAAAAGGTACAGGAGTTTTCAAACCATTAACAATTTTAAACGGTGCAACATACCCATCATTTACTAACATCTACATGCGGTAATCTATAGATTGCAAAAATGTAGACATTCTAATTTTCCAGAAATCAAACGGTATGTTATCAAAAAGTGGTGTACGAGTTATTGAATAACCCTCCGCAGTGTTACGATTACCAAAATTCGACAAGGTCATTTTTCAAGGTTTTTTAAAACACTATTTTTGAAAAACAAGCTCTAATACCAATTGAAATTACTAAATGACAAGAGGGGGGGGGGGGGTGAATTGTGAAAATCTTTTTCTTAATAAAAATAACCCTAAACAAGAGTTCTAATCTTTTTGTTATTTTTAAAACTTTACAACAAAATTTTAAGCAAGTTTTCTTCCACAAATTTCACCATGCAATAGTTACAAAAAATTAAATGCAAGTAAAACGTAAATGACGATAAGGAAAAAACACACCAAGAATTTTTATAGTGGTTCGGTCAAAATATGACCTACGTCCACTCCCCGGAGTCCTCTGCTCAGGGATTTTCACTATCAAAATAGTTCTCCTTTTGCCCCTCTCGGCAAGGCGGAGAAGCCTATACAAACCTCCCTTTCACCAACCCGGTGTGGCGGAGTGCCAAACTCTATTTTCGCCCTCCTGGCGACGGCAGAGAACCTTCTCGTTTTTCTCCCTCCTGGAGAAGGCAGAGAACCTCGAGGTAACGGATGTAGACGAGCCTTTCCCTTGGAGATCCTCCCTCAAATCCTTCTAGGGCCACAGGAGGAGCAAGATGCAGCAAGCTCAGAGCAACCGTGTGATCTCCCTCACACTTCTTCTCCCTCACAACGCTCACCTCCTCCTTCCTCTCTCAACCCTCAAGAACTTCTCTAGAGCTCTCTCCCTTGGAATCCCTCTCTAACCACGTTTACCCCCTCTGTGATTCTTACTGAAAAAGGACATGATTGACATATAAAAATGGCTCCAAAAACCCTCTGATTTCAAAAGTAGCTGTTACTATTCGTACAGTACGATTCAACATCGTACAGTACGATCTTTATAAACAGACGTCGTCCTGGTATGAAGATGTATGAACAGTTCAAAAATAATTTGTACTATACGATATAATATCGTACGGTACGATCCACAAAATATTATTCATGCAGGACGATGGTCTGGATGATCAAATGTTGTCTCTGTTCATCATATGGTATGATTACTATCGTCCAGTACGATGTGACCAAAACCAAGAGATCATCCAGGATGATATCCGGGACGATCATACTTCGTCTCTATTCATCGTATGGTATGATCTCGTTCGTACAGTACGATTTTCAAAATTTAATTAGGCCTGGATTTCATGCACTAATCATGGGTTAATTTAAGTAAGTATTTAAAATATATCGTACAGTACGAACATGTTCGTACAGTACAAACGACGTAAAATTACTTACTTAAACTAAACTACGGCTAGGGTTTTGGATCTGAACATATCATACAGTACGAAGATATTCGTATAGTACGATCTATTCATAGAATCGTCCACATAACTTGGATCGTACGGTACGAATTAAAATCGTACAGTACGATCTCCAGAGAAGAAATTCTATTACATTTTGCAGTTAAAAACCAACTCTCCCCCTGTGTGTGTGCATGGTTGCTCTTACTCTTATGCATTTTGTGGCCAGACTCAAGAAAGTAAAAATAAAATACATAGAAAAATACAATGTCTGACTCATACTCCTAATCTACCCGGTCTTGAGTCTTTCTTTCGTCCTGATTCACTTGTGGTCTTCTAGAAATGTTAGTACTCAAGGACAATAGCAAATAAAATTATATTCAATGAAAAGTTGTTCCAAAAATACTCATTATTTGGCATCATCAAAATCTCAAACTCGGGGTCATGGGTTGCAACAAACCATCATGATAAATCCTATGTGACTATTTGACTATTCCATTTAGGATTTAAGGAGGTTGAAAGATTTGGGTGGAGTTTCTTCCTTCTCGTGCCAATAGAGCCTGAGGATTTTGGAAATCCGTCAAACGAGAGGATTTCTGAAATCAAGGATTTACGAAGAAAAGAAGGAATTTTTCGTCTACCGAGGCTTTAATTTTTCATGAGATTTGGTTTTGAATTTTAGGCCATTTGGGTGGATTTCACATGTACCCTTATTCAAAAGTAAAGCACGTACACTTGTTTAGGGTGCTTATCTTCTAATAATCGCTTTCATAACTATATAAGAAAACATTTGCTTCAACATCCAAATGACTATCTAAGAAAAGAGATATTGAATGTATAACAGAATGTTACTAGGTCGAAGATGATTGACAAGTGAATTTATACAGGGAGTTGAGAATTTTATTCAAGTTGCATCTCAACTTCCTTCCTTTAAGTTCGATGGAATGTTTAGATGTCCATGTTTGAAGCATAAAAATAAAGTATTTCTCAAGTTAGATGATGTGAAAGTTGATTTATATCACAGGAGTTTTGTTCCGAACTACTAGATTTGGACCTCATATGGTGAGTACGAGCCATATAGAGATACTCATGCCGGTCCATCCACAGCTTTTGAAACATTTAATGAAGATCAAATGATTAGACTGTATGAAGAACTTATTTTTGATATAGAAGGTCCTAATTTAAGGATTAGTATGGAAGAGCCACCAAATACAGAAACTAAAAATTTTTTGAGTTACTATATGCAGCTCAAAAACCAATTTGGGAATGTTGCAAAACTCATTCGAAATGATCAATTATAGTGACGATGCTAAGTATTAAAATAGAATATAATATTCATCGTGATTGTTTTAAGGACTTCATTGGTCTTCTCAAGGATACTAATCCAATCGAATAATTTAATTCTCTTAGATTGTATGGAATGAAGAAATTAGTATCCAAGTTGGATCTCAATGCTACAAAAATTAATTGTTGTATCAATAGATATATGTTATATTACAAGGATGATGCAATAGAATTTTATTGTCGCACCTGCAATGCATCTTGATTTAAGCCAAACTCAAGAAAAGAATAGTCATAGACTGCACTATCAGTCTTTAGAATTCATGGAAAGCCTAGTGATAAATGTGTTAAAATATTTCTCAATGATTTAGAAATCAAAATAGTACATATATAAGTGCTACTGACCAATCTTAGAATAAGTTCTTCCATAATGTGCATAATGAGTAGTGTTTATTTGAAATACTAAAATATTATTTTGATGATTTGTCATCAGGTATTTCATAAGTAATTTGCCTCTGATAGATTCTACAGATATTGAGCAAGTTGTTGCAAATGAATTTCCAGCTTAGTTTAGATCTTATGTGAGTTCATAAATTTTAAAATGTTTATTTGAATTACAATTTATTTAATACTAAAAACCCTAACATTTTAAAAAAAATTTAGGTATATAATCCTGATAACAATTATTTTGATAAATATTTGCAAGTATTAGCATGGGGCCCAATACAAAATGTAAAGACATGGCCAATATTTATAGTGAATGGGTTTAGATTTCATACCAAGATTTGGAGTGAAGGAAGAAAAAATAAAAATTGTGGAGTATGTGTTAAAGGGAATACTCATGAAGAAGATGAGTGTGATTATTAGGGTATTCTAAATGAGGTTCTTGATCTAGAGTACCCAGGCAAAGATGAGAACTTTGTATGCTTGTTTAACAGTTAATGGTATGATCCAGTATAGAATAGAGGCACAAGGGTTCATCCTACATATGATTTAGTAGACGTAAAACATAATAGAAGATATGAGAAGTCTGATCCATTTGTGTTAGCAAGTCAAGATGTTCAAGTTTATTTCAGAAAATATCCTAGTGGTCATAGGGATAAACAAGATTGATTAGCTATCATAAAAATAAAAGCACGGGAGATAATATATAATTAATTTATTGTGACAACTGCACATCAAGAGGATGAGATGTCAAGTTGTAGGCTTGTTGAAATTGAGAAGATGCCAACTACAACCCCTAGTATTGAAATGCAGTTAGAAGATATGAATAGTTCAACTAGCTCATCAAGTGAGAATGAGGAAGAAAGTGAAGATACCATAGAGCACAATGAAAATATTTTTGATTTTGAATAGTTTTTTGTAATTTAGAATTGTAGTTTTTGTACTTTATAATTATAGAATTATAGTTTTGTAATATTTCTGAGTAGTTTTTGTACTTATAGAGTTATATTTTTTTTGAAACTTATCATTGATTTCATAACTATGTAGCTTTGTTATCTTTTTAGTGCAGGTTTAGACTTTAGGGTAAAATTCATTAAATTAAAGGGGAGGCTGTCAATTTTTTTTAGATTCTACAGGTTTTTAGCGGCTAACCGGCGGTTTGGTCGCCTAAAAAATTGATACCGGATGACTTTTAAAAGTTGTCGGAATTTAACTAAAGATTTCGGTACTTACTGACAGCTTACCAGCGCTAACCGATGGTTATCCGGTAATAAGCTGGCGGTTTAGCATCCAGTTTGTTTGACAGTTCTTACAGCCGGTAAGTCGCTGGTACTTAACCAGGGGTTCATCGGTGGTCTCCGTCGGTCATCCGGCGATGTTCCAGTGGTTTAGCCGCCAAAGTTGCCGGCTATTTTGACAGCCGGTACGCCACCAGTAACTGATCGACAGCGTACCAACGCTATAACTGCCAAAAATCACAGGCCGCCATGCCGCTAGAAAGTTGCAAGCTATTAGAACTGTTAGAAAATAGCTGCCGAAAACTCTTTCCTATACCCTTTTTACCAACCGTTTCTTAACCGTCAGAAAGCCGCCGATGTTTTTAAAACCGCAAGAAATGAATCGTTAACTGCCTGTAATAGCCGCCGATAATAGATGAATTTCCTATAGTGAAAATCTTTATAGTAAAGACATCTTGACTATCATAAAAACCATCACACCAACAATAAAAGTCATGAAATATAGTAGTTGTTAAATGAAGATAATAAAAAAAAAATAGTGCATTTACATGGAAACTATCTCCATGAAAAAAGAAACCATTGTAGATATCAAAATAAGGAGATCTTTCCACTTTATAGAGGCATCCTTTTATGTGTTTTCTTGTTGGGATTCAATGGCATCACTCAAATCATAAAGCTTGACATTTTATAAAATTGGCTCATGCTAATGCGTCCACTTAGCCTTATCCATTCTCCTAAAAGTAGTAGATATCCCATAAAATTTATATAAGAATCATATTTTTTAACTTTTTAAATAAAAAAAAATTGAACGTGAGCTCTATGGGGTAAGAATCCACCACTGCGGCATTAAAGGCATTATTTTATAATAATTAACCCTAGATTTAGCATGCAGCCTAGTTGCACGAGGTCATGGAAGCGCCATAGTGCTAAGTACTGTTAAGCTAAAATATGATGAGTTTTATTGTGTTAAATTCCAAAAAAAAAAAAAGTATTTTAGTTGACAATAATGTATCAATTAAAAGAGAAAAAAATTACAAAATTAAGAGCCAACATCGTAGCACCAAAACTATGAACGCCACATCGTGATCAACACCCCGACTCAAGAAAAGATATTAAAGTGTCGAAGCCTCAAGAAAATTTTATTTAATTTAGCTCACTTATGAAATAAAGGTCAACTCTGCAATGTTGCTCATTACTACACCATAAGTGAAAATTACACCGTTAAAGTTTCAGAAAAATTACAAATAATTCAATGTTGAAGTACAAAAATCATGAGCAACACAGTATTAGATGATGTAGGAAAGTGCCACAATGCTCATCTTTTATAGTTCTATAACAGAGCAATTAAGGAAAATAAGGGCAATATAAAATCAAGAACATCTGAGCTAGGTCAACCTAAAGCCACAACATATTTCATTTAGCAGCGCCGAGGTGCTAGCTCATATCGTAACACATGGTGCAACCTTTTTAAGCACTGTGTTGCCTGAGATTATTTATTTTAAGTATAAATAGTTTTTTTTTTATAAGAGAGGAACCAGAGGATAATGAGTGACATATAGTGGAGGGGTTGGTCATCCTTATAGAGAGGAAAACAACACTTAGAAAGGAGTGTGGTGAGTGAATGTATAAGTGGAGAATCACTCCAGGAAGAGTTCATCTACATGATCTATTTGGGATTCTTCTTTTTGGGTGCTATTTTTCATTTTATATATTTGTACTATTTTCTTGAGCAAGTAATGGAAAGGATTTTGTTCAATTGTATTTCTATAACTTGTTAAACTCTAGTTTTGGACAGATTATATGATAATTTGTGTCTATCCTAATGTAGACTTGTGAATAAATATGAATATTTATTTTTAATACATCTCTTGCTTAATTTAATTTCTATAATGGACAAGTATAAATTTATAATATAGTGTGATACATTGCCTAGATGGAAAAATATTTGAACAATTAGGAGTATTGAAAAGGAATATTTTCATACTTAGACATGAGATTATTAGAATTTAGGATTCATGGATATATAATAACTAGAGAGAGGCTATAAACCTTTATTTACACATTTATAAGCTCGACAAAGATTTAAAGGTTCATAAGTTTTGATTCATAATTGTAGATGAGTCTACTTTGAAGAATATAGATTCATTCACCATAAATAGTCCACAACATCTTTATTTTTTGTTATATGAACTATTTTCTATATTTCACTGTAGTTGTAGTAATTTACTCTTAGTGCATTGCAAAGATAAATTTAGCAGTTTGAGTTAGCACTGCTATATTCAATTGTGGTTCACCTATTTTCACGTGAGTTTGACACTCTTCTCATAACACTTTATTACTTTACACTTACATTAGTTTGTAATAGCATATGAATTTGTAGTGATAAGAAATTTTTTTTAGCACACACTAAATAGTATTTTTACATATATATTTTTCTTTCCACTTAGTACCCTCTCATTTAGCAATTAAGCTTATTAGAGAAGGAAGGACAGCGGAGAGGAGAAAAGGAAGAGAGAAGAAGAAGATATAAAGCGATTCGAAGAATTTTCATCCATCAATTCTTTTCATAGATTTCTTCTATTCATTGTAGGTAACCTGAATCCCATTATGGTTTTCAATGATTTTGAGGTTGAAGAATTTAATCTCTCCCAAATCAATAAAAATACATTTTCTCTTAATTTATGGAGTTTTGATCATATAACATTTTGTATAGGATGGATATGAATGATATGAATATTTTGACTATAATATTATTAAATTTCATATGATAAAATGAAAGTTATAAATTTTTGAAACTATTAAATGCTATATAGATTTTCTTGTATTTTTATAGATTGCTATATTTCATATTGCATTTCATACATTAAAGAGAGATTGATATAAAATATATAAAATTAATGTGACATTTACATGTATGAAATGAATGCTGACTGTTAACACTATAAATAATATTGTTATCTTATAAAATTTAATACCTTTTGTTGGAGGATGGGATGATGAGGATTCTTTCAATGATGGTTTGTAATGTTATATTGATTATATTATGTAACTGATAATTGATTATGCCAAATGGTAGAGTTATAAATCTTTATAGATTATTAAAATCCACATATAATGATGATGTATTGATGTGATAAAATGATATAATAGAAAATAGAAAATACTCATGAATGATAGATGAAATAATAAAATCATTACTTTAAAGATGGATGTCCTACCTTGTTATCTATAGCCTTGGTACTTATAATTGAATTCATGATTAAATTTATATGATAGAAGATGAATTGATTGATAAATATGATAGATAAAATCAACATTTAAATGATATAACATAATATACTATGTGATAATATATTATATACATTGATAAATATATTAATATAGTACACTAGTATGGCATACTTGTAGATATGTACATAGTAGTATGAATGTAATAAATAGAAAATGGACATGTGCTTTAAGTGAGACACTTGACATTTCTTTATACACTTTTAATGAATTTTAGATGGATTCCTATACATTTCTTTATACACTGATCATACTAATTTCTTCACATATTGATATTGATTGCTAATTTCATACTGATGCTCTCTATTATTATTGAGTTAAGTATGCATATTGATTATTGAGACCTTGCACTGAATGTAATGGTGTATTTTGATTACTTTTTTGCCTGTGAGCTCATCATATGATTTTATTAATTTTATGTCAGGGAAGTTGTTAGTACTTGGTGAAGTGAGACTGATTTAGATGTCCAGATTTTTCTTTAGACAATTTGTTTGTTTATATATTATTTTTTACATGTGATAATGTGATAGATTATTGATTGTAATGAACTCCAAGTTATTATAATTGAGATTTGATGTATGAATAAAGTGAAAGATTTTTATGTATATAATGCTTAATTGCTTTCACTAGATACATTGATTTATATTGATGATTTTATGGAAGCTCTGGTAGTTAATTAAAAGTTAAAATAAATAATTCTTCCAATTTAAGTATTAAGGCTTAACAATGTGGTATAAGATCAAAGGTTCTTGGAAGAATTAAAATTTAACCAGAGCCATATGATTGGTTATGAGTGGGGTAAAAGTGGTTAGTATCTATTTTCTTTCTTTCATTTGTTTAACTAATTATATATATTTGTATGTGTATTGATCTTGTTATTTGTTGGATTAGGAAAGATAAATATATTTGTGGATAGATTGACACTGTTAATTTGGACATAAAGAATCGACAGAGTGTAATAACAATCCCATGAGTGATGTATAGTGTAATCATACCAGACATAAAGAAATAGAAAAAAAAATATTAATAAATGTTTCATAAATTAAAGACACCATTATTTAAGAGAACTATAGAAAATAAGGTAGTAGAAAACTAATGATTGATGATAGGGAAAAAAATTCAATAGCATGTAGTGCTTAGAGAATAAGAAAGTATCATTGCTAAAATTTCTGTTTGAAAGTGAAGCAAAATGGTGGTGGATATGATAGTAGTGAGATAAATTCAAAGGTAAAATGAACATGGAGATTATATAGGCAAAGTTCATATCTATTTTAGAAATTAGATTATACCTTTGTCAGCTTGATAATAAATACAAGAGGCGTTTATGAGATTGGAATATGGATAAAAGATAGTGATGCAATATGAAGCTGAATTTATTGTAGTGGTAAAGTAAACTGTATAGTTAATTAGTACATTAGAAGAAAAATACTTTATTTTTTTGAGAGGATTGAAGGATGAACTAAGATAACCACCAATACCATTGAGAATTTAAGAGTTTTCATACTTGGTTGAGAGAGCAAGATTGTTGGAGAATGATCTAGTTATACCACTAGTTAAGCATGGTATAAGTGTAAGAGATTTGTAAATGATATGACCAAGGGAGATAACAGTGAAAAGATATGTAAATCTTTAGAAAATAGTTGAAAAGAATCTAAAGCCGATATGGGAAGTGTTTCGAAGTGTGCCCGATATGGTAGGAGACATACTAGACATTATTTTCTAATGATCAGACATTATTTTCTAATGATTAGACATTATTTTAGATGTAGGTAGCGAGGGCACCGTATGGTTGATTGTCTATAAGATCGATAGGGAATAGGATTGAGATTTAGGGTGGAGTAGTCCAGGTAGGGCTACAAATAAAAGACTATGGGATCCATGGGATAAAGTGAAGGATTTGTGAATATGAATTATGAAAGTGGAGTTAGTGAAAATCAAAGAGAGCCCACACATTTTACCATGCTAGCACTAGTACTAGTACCACTTAGAGTTTATATTTTGATTCAGTAAGAGGATAGAGGTGCACCTTGAGGATCCACTAGAAGAATTCTTAATCATGTGCACTTAATTTTGAGTGATTAGAATTTTACTGCATGTTGAATGATATATGATTGTATTAACATGCATAAGTGTGTGATTGAACTCATGATTTTTTGAATACATTGAATGTTGTATCGGGTTTTGATCGATAGTAAAATTCAATTGATTTCATGCCATTTTTTTTGGATTAAATAGATTCATTTTGATGAATTGTGGTTTTGATTTGTTTTATTTTGTATTGATTTTCTTTGAATTAAATTTATTTATTTTAGTAAATTTATGAATTTGATTGGATTTGTCATATGTCTATTTATTTTTCATATTAAACATGGAAATGCTGAGGGTGACATTTTTCTAAAGTGAATAAATTATACCAACCAAGAAATATTTTTATAATTTTAAAATGAAAATGTAAAATTATTGAACTAATACTACGGTGTTGTGCTTATGTGCAACAGTTCTAAGAGTGTAATGGCACTAGAATCTATCGTTATGATATTAAAGTATTAAAGGCTCTATTCTTTAGTAACCTTAGATTCAACATATAGTGCAACAGTATGGGTCATAGGAATGCCATGGCACTAGGCACTAAATTCTCCTCCCCTGTTTCTTTTGTTCTCCAACAAGCCTAAAGGATGGATGAGAGGGAGGCTAGTAGCCACCCTCTCATCAAGCTATTAGGCTTATTGGAGATATAGCCACACTCTCATCCAGCCATAAGGCTTGTTGGAGAAGGAATGAAAGAGTGGAGAAGAAGAAGAAGAAAGAGAGGAGGAGATATAAAGAAGTTTGGAGCATTTTCATCCTACGATTTTATTTAGTGATTTCTTCTATTTGAGGAAGGTAACCCAAATCCCACATTAATTTTTAATGATTTTGTGTTTGATGAATTTAATCTTTTCCATATCGATTAAAATATATTTTCTCCCAATTTATCAAGTTTTTATTATATAACTTTTATATATGATAGTTATGATTGACAAAGATATTTTAACTTTAATATTAATTAATTTCACCAAGAAAAATGAAAGTTATAATTTCCTAAAGCTATCGACTGGTAAATAAAATTTCTAGTATTTTTCAAATTCATGCATTTCATATATTAAAAATAGACTAATAAAAATGATATAAAATAATTATGATATTTGCATGAAGGAAGGCTGGCATTTAACATTATAAATAATATGGGTTGTATCTTAAAACATAATACAAAACATAGAAGGGAGGGTTCACAAGCTTTCCTTAAAAGATGGTTTATAGTGTTATCTCGGTTGTAGCCTATAACTGATGACTAATTTTTTGGAAGATCAAAGAGTGACAATTCTTATATATTATTAAAAAACCATTTATAATGATGTTGTAATGATGTGATATAATGATATAATGAATAATTGATGAGATTCATTAATGATAGATGAAATAATGAAAATACCACTTGAAAGCTTGAAGCTTTAACTTGCTATCAATAGCCTTACTACTTATAATTACATTCATGATTGTATTTATATGTTATCACATGAACTAACTAATAGGCTGGACAAACAAACTAACATTAAAATTGATACAACAAGGTATAGTATGTGAAAGATACACTTGTAGACATTAATAAATTTATTAATATAATACAAGAATGTGATATACTAATAGATAGATACATACTGACATGAATGTAATTGATAGACATTTGATATGTGATTTACTTTGGGTCACTTGACATTACTTTATACATTTTTTAATGAATTTTAAATGGATTCCTATACTTTTTTATATGCTAATATTTTACAAATCATTTTGAATTATTGATATATTTATATTCATTACATATTTCATACTGATGAATGCTGCTATTATATTGATTGAGTTGAGTATACATATTGATTTGTAATACTTTGCATTGAATATCGTGGTGGGTTTTGGTTGCTTGTTGGGTTGTGTGCTCATTATGTGATTGTATTGATTTCAAGATAGGGAAGGAGTGTGACTGATTAAGATCTCCATATTTTTATTCTGATAGTTTTGTATTTTTCTTAATCTTTTATATTTTGGAGCTTGGGATAGAATATTAATTGTAATGAACTACTGCTATTTAAAATGAGATTTTGATGAATGAATATAGTGAAAGATTTTAATGTATATGATGCTTAGTTGCTTTCATTGGATTTATTAAATTATATTGATGAGTTTATAGAAGCTCTAGAAGCTAATTAAAAGATAAAATAAATATTTATTTCAATTTAGGTCTTGGGATGTGATAATTTATGAATAAAAAAATAAGTATATGAGAATTTGAAGATAGAAGTATAAGTGAATATGAGGTTGGATCATAAAACCTTTACAATGGACCGCAAAAACACAATGCTTCACGAGGTAAGCTCATAAAAAAAAATCTAAATACGATTGATATTAGAAGGTAACAATCTTGATGATATGAATTTTAATAGAATGGGGGCAATAGGATAATATTTCACAAAAATTTCTTGAATTTATTAAGTACAATAATTGACTTTTTAATATTTTTTTACTTACTGTATTAAATTTTTAGAGTTAATGATGCATTAGCACATACTTCAACATAACCTCAGCCTTTTGAGTTATTAGAGGTTAGCCTATTTTTTTAGCAGGAAGATTGTGTTGATTGCTATTATCTTGTTCTTCCTTTTTCAGGTGTTGTCTACTTGCAGCCCTAGAATGTCCTTAGGTATTTTTGTAATTCTTAGTATAAGGAGCCACCGTCTCTTAGGTTTTATTTTGCTTTCTCTTGTAGCTCTTTTGAGCATTAGCGAGCTGGAGGTTCCTTTTAAGGACCTTGTAACCCTTTTTTTGTATTAATGCGTACGCCCCTCAGTGGATTTTAACTAAAAAAACACATAACCTCAGAAACATAGACAGTAGAAAAATATAAAATATTATCATAATATCTTATTACCATAGAAGATTATACTATATAACTTACCAAAAGAAGAATATTAAAATATGATAGGATAAAAAAAATAATATCTTATACTTATCCAACTCAAAGGGAATTGAAGTTGGTCCAAATAATTCTCTTAGCCCAAGAATTTTCAAGTTTTAATCGAACATTATATTACACTTGCTTAAAAATGACATAGTACAAAATGGCCTCACAAAATCATGGCTATTAATATGAGGCAATATGCAGTCATCAGATTCATAGATATTAACAATGTAGCTATATATGTTGTACAAAATAAGTACGTAGTACATGCCAACTAATCAACCATTATATCATAATCTTGAAGAGATTTGGAATTGGGTCAGTAATGGCATTAAAAAAGATACCTATAGGGACCCCATTCTTTTCTCGTAATCAACTTGGTTTTTAGTATTCTATTTTTAAAATGAATAAAGAAAAAAGTTAAACACATAGTTATAACAACATTTGAATTCCATTGTCACCCATTCATTGCCATGCATCCACTTTCTTGGTTCAGAATATGTATGCTCAACAAAAACAATATGCTAAATTTTCTCAATGGCTATAATTGATAAGAGAAGATAAAATTTTAAACAAATGACCAATAATATAAAAAATATATATATATATAATACAGTAAAGAGGAAAAAATATTGAAGAACGCCGAAGTAAGTAAAATTATAGAAAAATAATATTTTAACCAATTGAATATACTTTAACAATATTATAAAAAATAAGCATACTTGAATAACTTGGTGTTCAGTTAATTTAAAATTATGAGCAATATCATTAAAAGCTCATCAAAAAGCTCGGTCAAATCTCAATTAAGGCTTAATGAGATGATCATTTAAAACTTCATTATATATTTATTTCATATTTAATTATGTGGAATTTTTTATCCTTTTTATATTAGAATGTCTAGATTCACGAGCAAAGGCTATTTATTTTTCATTGATTCTATTGAAGTATAAAATGTTATGCTATATAAAATTATTAATACAATCACATTAAGATTTATTGAAGATGGATCACCATCGAAGCAGTACGAATAAAAGCTAGAAGTAGAAAATAAATAATGCAGGATAGATGATTCAATATATGTGATGCTACTTAATTTAAAGTATTCTGTTTGAAATTACCTGAAATCATTAACTGGTAGCATAATTGTTTGTTTAATATTAGAAAATCCAAAATCAATATCAATATCTAAGCATGGTTTAATATTTTAAAAAATAAGTAGTTTCAAAAATGTCATTAAAATATAATATATATATATATATATATATAAATATATATATATATATATATATATATATTATATGATTTTTAATGGATGTAAAAGATAAAATAATCAATTTTGAACTTACCTCCAAATTCAGTATTCCTACCTTCATTTGTCAGATTATAGATAAATTCTACAAATCTTTTATGTTTTATAAAGGTAAAACCTTAGTCTGCAATTAAAGGCTCTCCAAAATATTTGCAATCCTTCTTTTTATCCTCTCAAGGTGAATAAAATCTTTCATCATTCTCACGGCTGAAAAGAATCTTTCTTTTTTCTCCTCTCTAGAGCTTGGTCTTCTTCGCATTTACCTCCACCTTCTCCTCCACCACTAAGTCATGTGTATTATTCTTTCATTTCTTTTCAAGCTCTTCTTTTTTATCCATATCAACCCAAGATATATGATATCATCTCTCAGCTAAGCCCTTAGTAAACTATTGAATGTTGTTGGCTACAACCAAGCATTCTATTCTTTAAAAAAATAACATGTAATTAATAACAAAAATTGATATTTTAATTAAAAAAATTAGATAGCATTTAAACTTTTGATAAATAATTTTAACTAAGTATATTGTTAATTTTATAATTAAACATAAAAGAAGGCAATCAAGGTGGAAAAATATATAATTGTTTAGATTAATCTGAGTTAAAATTGATTCAAAATAATCTGTTATCAAGTCTAGCAAATAACAATAATTATTTGTAGAAACAAATAAAATTATGTGAGTAATAATTATTAGTAGAGACAAAATCAAAAAGCTTCCTTAACTTCCATGTAAAGCTTCTCCTCTTCAGCATAAATTTTTTGAAGTGTGGTAAGTAGTTTAATTGGCCTGCATGATTCCAAATAAATTTGGTCACAAACACCTCTATTAGAATTAGGAGATCTATGAAACCAATTCCAAGAAACTAAAGGGAAAAACTTTTTTAATCAGGATATTGAATACTTCTAACAAATCATTACAAAAAGTATGTAAAGACAAAATAATTAAAGTCAATGATAGTGTGAAAATTAATAATAAGATTGAGTAGTCAAGATGTAACAAGTAAATGACTTCCAATCATTCTCAACTTTATCTTTTTTCTCTCCTCGCCCTAAGCGTCGCCTCAGGCGATTTTAGGATTTTGTGAGCTTCCGTCTCTGTGCGCGACTCACTGTCGTCCGTCAAGCTTTTCTCGTGGTGTGTTCTCTGCGCCATAAGTTCGGTGTCCAAGGTGCTCTTGCGCCCCTGTTGGGGCCTGTATTATGGTTGGAGTTCCGACCCCTAATCCTTGGTGGAAGCTTTCTAGTCTGATCCATGGAAATAGCCATGGATTTTCACCCTAGAGGGAGGTGAGTCCTCTAAATCGCCTACAAGATCTTTCAAAGATGTGTTATCTGGCAACCCGATGGCAGGTGATAATATTCCTAACTTAACTCAGTCGGTTTTTAATGGGGTGCCGGCTATTCTTATGTCTGATGAAGATGTTCTAAAACTTGCTTCTCCATTCAAATTTACGATTGTTGGTAAGTTTGGTCTTCGTAGACCTAATCTCAACACGATTGGCCAGTTTTTCGGGAATCTTAAATTATTTGTTTTTTTTTTCGGTCAGTTTGTTGGATGCTCGCCATGTTGCGATTCAGCTTTCTAACAATTTAGATTATAGTAGGATTTTTGCGAGGAGAGCTTATTTCATCAACAATTGCCAAATGCGTGTTCTTAAATGGACCACTTTTTTATGTTAAAGAAGAATCGCCTATATTTCCTATTTGGATTTCTTTTCCGAATTTACATTTACAATTTTTTGACCCTAAAGTTCTTTATGCTCTTGGATCTATATTCGGCCGACCATTACAAACAGATCAGGCGACGGCGACTAGGACCCGACCGTCAGTGGCCCGGGTTTTAGTTGAAGTCGATATATCTCAAAAGCATGCTAAGGAGATTTGAGTGGGTTCAAAAGCTTGTGGTTATTTACAGAAAGTTCTATTTGAAAAGGTTTCATATTTTTGTAATCATTGCAAAGTTCATGGGCATGCCATCTCTGAATGCTTTAAGTAACATCTAGATTTAAAAAAATCTTCTCCTTCAATATTGGAAAAAGCTATTTTGCCTAATAAAACTATTATAAATGTTGAGGATGAGTTACTTCCTGCTGCTGTTGATATGAAAATAGGGAACAATGTTACTATTGTTACTGAATCTCCGATAAACGGTGAACAAGTTTTAGAGGATAGTTTGCTTGATAATGCTAATGTGGCTATGGCAGGTGAGGGAGTTACAGAATAGAATATTTATGTTTCTATAGAATTTATGCTTCATAATAATTTTGATAATTAGTTAGTGGTTAATCAAGAAAACACTATTCCTGTCACAGATAATGGTAATGCCGATATTGATGTGTACGAAGAAGGGGAGTTTATTCCCAAAGCGGGTATGGAGTTTTTTAATGAGGATCAATTACAATGTAACGTAAAAGAGGATTCTATATATATGTCCTCTAATGGTGCGGGTAATGAGTCTAACATCAATGAGGAAGATGAGTTTATCAAGGTGAATAGGAAAAAAACTAAGAATGGTAAAAATTTGGACCATTCTACGCCTCGGTCAACTAGAGCTCAAACTTTTATCAAAGGTTGTAATGGTTAAGGCTCTTATCTAGAATGTTAGGGGGGTTGGGGGTAATGATTCGAGAATTAGAGTTAGAAATTTGTGTAGAATTAAGAATATCCATTTGCTGCTTGTTCTCATTGAACCGTTTATTGCTGTTGAGAAGCTTGATTGTACCACAAATCGTTTGGGCTTTTCTATGAAATTTACAAAATTGTTCTAATAAAATTTGGTAAATGTGGAATAATGCTATTAGTTTGAATATTGTTGATGATTTTCATCAAGTTGTTAATGTTTATTTTCAATTTTAAGTATAATGTTTCTTTAGTTTATGCAGCTTGCACTAGGCTGGGCAATATAGCTCTCTGGGATCAATTACATAATTTCTCTGTTACCGCTAATGTCCCTTGGTGTGTGGGTGGTGATTTTAATATTATTTTTAATGCCAATGAAAGAAGGGGGGGGGGGGGGGGGGGGGGGGGGGGAATTTATGGCAAAGATTGGCAAAGATTGGATAGTATTTTATTTAATAATGAGTGGATTATGGATTTTCCTATTACTCATGTGGAACATTTAAGTAGGACTAGCTCTGACCATGCTCCTTTACTTTTTACTATTAATCCAAGAAGGAATTCCATGTCGACGGATTTTAAATTTCAAAATATGTGGTTATATCATCATGACTTTTTAAATGTGATACATAATAACTGGATTGCTCTTATTGCTCCGAATGATAATATTTGTGGTATGGCTAGGCTTTGGGCCAAATTGAGTAGACTTAAACAAGTTTTAAGATGGTGGAATAAGAATGTTTTTAAAAATATTTTCTCCAATATCAAATAGGATGAAAATGAGGTGATTGAGCTTGATAAGGTGTATATGGATAATCCTAATCCTAATAACCTTTCTGCTCTCAATGTTGCTAAAAATAAGCTTTTTCAATTATAAGACCAGGAGGAGACCTACTGGAAACAAAAAGCTACCTCTAAAATTTTGTTAGAAGGGGATCATAATACTAAGTACTTCCATGCTATGACTAATAAGAAGAATATGAGAAATCATATTTTCAAAATTTTAAGTTGTGATGGGGGGTGTTAGAGGATGAGGATGCTATTATTAATTCTGGTATATATTTCTTTAATAATATCTTTAATAATTCTTCTACTTCTATTCCTATTGCTAATCCTTATATTATTCCTCATTGTATTTATGATGCTGAGAACAATATGCTTGTTTTTCCTCCGTTGGAAGAGGAAGTGTGGAATACTATAAAGGCTATGAACTGTGATTCATCTGCTGGTGCCAATGGTTTCACCACTAAATTTTTTTTCCAAGCATGGAATACTGTTAAAATTGATGTGTTGGCTGCGGTTAAGGATTTCTTTAATGGTACTCCTTATCCGAAATTTTTTTCTTCTACTAATATTGTGTTAATTCATAAGAAGGATGTTTCTAACAAGTGGAATGACTTTAGACCTGTAAGTCTATGTTCCTTCTTTAATAAACTTGTTTCTAAGATTTTGGCTGCTAGATTGGTTCATTTATTGCCTAAAATTATCTCAGCTAATCAAACAGGTTTTGTTAAAGGTAGGAGTATATTTGATAATGTACTCTTGGATCAAGAGATTACTCATGACATCAATACCAAGGTGAAAGGTGGTAATATTATCTTCAAATTAGATAGTACTAAATCTTATAATAATTTGAATTGGAATTTCTTATATAAGGTGTTACTTTATTTGGTTTTTGTCATACTTTCATTCAACTGATTAAAAATAGTATTGAGAATTATTTCTTTTCAATTATTATTAATGAGAGAAATCACGATTTTTTAAAATCTTCTCATGGTTTGAGACAAGGTGATCCTTTGTCTCCTGCTTTATTCATTATTGTTGTTGATTATCTCTCCAGAGGTTTGGAGGAATTGTACAAGAGACATTCTAACATGCTTAATCGTACGAGGGGAGTTATGCCTATTACTAACAATTTTATTATCTTTCCTAATGGTTTGATTAATAATATTCAAGCTTTAGTTCAATTCTTGAGTAATTTTCAAAAGGTGAGTGGGCTGGCTATTAATAAAGATAAAAATAACTTTATTGTTTCTAATTCTGTTAATCGTGTTAGAGTTAATGGTATTAAAAGTGTGTGTGGTTTTAATTGTATTGATTTGCCGATCAAGTATTTGGGTAACCCCATTCATAAAGGTAGAAAGAAAAAGCATATTTTTGAAGATATTTTCACTATGTTTCAAAAGAAAATTACAAGTTGGCATTCTAATTTTCTCTCGTTTGGGGGTAGACTGGTGCGATAAAAAGTGTCTTAAATTCTACTCCCATCTTTATTTTCCATACTTTATATCCTTCTATGACTGTTTGTCGTAGGTTGGAGAGAATGATTAATAAGTTTTTTTGGGCAGCTAAGAATGATAGTTCTTGTATCTATTGGGCTTCCTGGAACAAGATCTGTGGTGTTACCAATGAAGGTGGGTTAGGTTGCAAAAATATTACTGATAATGTTAAGGCTTTTTCTCACAAATTATGGTTTTCATTCAGGTCTAATAGTGGTTTGTCGGCTCAATTCATGAATGTGAAATACTGTAAAGGGTCTCATCCTACTTTCTGCTCTTACAAAATTTTCTGATTCTTTAGTTTGAAAAAGACTGTGGCATTAAATGGGAGGCTGAAAAATTTATTCAATGGGGTTTGAGCATAGGCGACATCTCTTTTTGGCAAGATAATTGGTTAGGCAACGGTTCTTTTGATAGCCATCTCAATACTCATACTTTACATAATGTTAAGATGAAGGATTTCATTGATAATGGTGTTTGGAATGTCAGTAAAATTGGTGAGTTAATTCCTATGGAATTAACTAGCATTATTGTGAATTTGCCTTTACAATTACAAAGCAGGGATCGTATTTTATTTTAATTGTCTCCTTCGGGTAAGTTCCAACTTAAGCATGCTTGGGATAATATTAGAATTAAGTATGATAAGTCGATTATTTATTATGCAATGTGGCACAACAATCTTCCTCTATTCTTTCATGGAGATGCATAAAAGGTTTTCTTCCGGTGGATACTTTACTTAGAAGAAAAGGTTTCATGCTACCCTCTAAATGCCAATGTTGTTTTAATATTGAAGATATGAACCATGTTTTTGCTAGTGGGGATATTGCAAAGAAAGTCTGGAGATATTTCTTTGGTATTGCTGAGAAAGTTTTTGTTGACCACAATAAAAGTATTGTTTCTATTCTCAAATGTTGGTTTACTATGACTAAAGGCCATATTTATAATTTAATTCCTATTCTTATTTTGTGATTTCTTTGGAAAGCTAGGAATGAGGCTAAACATAACACGACTAGCATGGATGCGAATTTGATTATCTCTAATGTTAGGAATAGAATTTTCCAGTTTCATTCGGTTAATATTATTTCTGGAAAAAATTTTAAGCATGCTGGAGCAATGGCTTCAAGGTTGGGTATTCCATTATGTTCGGAAACTTGGAGTTTTTTTGAAAAGATCGTCGGTTGGGTCAAACCAGCTGCTCCTTTTTTTAATCTTAATACAGATGGGTCGGTTGGTATCAATGTTGCTGGTTTGGGGGGTATTATTCGTAACATTAATGGTGATGTTATCATTGCTTATGTAGCCCCTTTAAATCATTGTAAAGTTATCTATGCCGAGCTTATGAGTCTTGTTGTCAGTCTTGCTATTTGCATTAGGAAAGGCATTGCCAATGTGCTTATAGAGGTGGATGCTTTGCTGGTTATTCAAATTATTCAAAATGAGAATGTTGGGCATCCTAGTATTTTCTATATTATTAGAAAAATTAATCAGTTACTAGCTAACCTGAACTACACTTTAGCCCATGTTTATCGTGAAGGGAATGCTTGTGTTGATTGGTTGGCTAAAATGGGGTGTCATTTGATGGCTGTTCAGGAGTTTAAGGAGGCTAATTTACCGTACTTATTGAGAGGCTTAATCAGACTTGATAAACTAGGTTTTCCTTATATTAGAACGAGTTAGTGGTTTGGTTCTCTGGTTGTGTTGTCCATTTTGTTGGCTGCCTTCGGTGTTCTCTAGCTCTACTGTGATTCTTATTTTTTATACTTTGTTGGACCATTTTTTCTGGATGCACAACTAGGAGGCTAATTTCGTTTGTTGTATAGGTATTTTTTATTTTCAGATATGCTTGGTTATTCCTTAATTGCCTGCGAGTGGTCTTTCCTGTCCGATAATTGCTGTTTCAGGTGATCCGAGATATATTTCCTTTGTTCCTGCTATTTTCTTTGTTTTTTGCTTTCCTTTTTGCAGGTGTTTCATTGCCTGGATTTTTTTGGAAGAAATTTTGTGCTGATAGTGATATTCTGTAGCTTTCTTCTTTGGGCGCCTACTTAGTGCCGCCTTAGATTGTATATAGGCAATTTTGTATTCTGGTTAGTGGGGACAATCAGCTCCTAGGTTTCTTTCTTTTAAGCTTTGTAGCTCTTCGAGCATTAGTGAGTTGTATGTCCCTTTAAGGACCTTGTAATTTTCCCTTATATCAACGTGTAGGCCCCGTTGGTGGGTTTCCCCTAAAAAAAAGTAAATGACTTCCAATATTTTTTTTAACACTCATGCATTGAAATAGAGATTAAATTAATCGATAAGTCTTTCTTTCCATGAATTAGTTTGTTATTGTTTACATAGTTAATTGCAAATATCATTGTGATTGTTGCAATGATTTGAATAAAAAAATATTGTCTATATTAAAGCTAACTTTATTTTGAACAATAGCTGATTTATTGATCCATAAATTTTGAACAAATATTTTAAACAAATCAGTCCAAATAATTGAAAATTTTTAAATTCTATGAAGACTAAAACTAACCAAATGTAAATGAACAATTCATAAGTATGTATCTTCGATTATTTCAATATTATTTATTTTGCATGATGACGATTTGATCTTATTTATCAAATTTGACTAAATAAATGGATTAGATTTAATTATAAATATAGATTAACTTTGAGATAAACCAAACTATACTCTCACCTATTCATACTCAATCATACACATGTAAAATAAATAAATAATATTTGACTTGAACAAATGACTAAGTCAGATTTGAACTGATATATCATCAAAAAATTATCTTGATCAGGCATGAGTCTTGAAGCAAAATCAAGTTGGAAACTTGAAAAATAAAATTTGGGACCATTTGAACTCCGATTTCAGCTAACTTATAGTCGAACTGAACGTCTCGGAAATACGAACCCAACGACACTAAAATCGACTCAATCTGAGCCCACATGGATCCAAATTAAAGACCCGAAGCACAATTAGAAGGTTTAAACCATATTTCTTTATTACCAAAAAATTCTCAAACATGACATGCTTATAGTCGAATCAATCTGCTGAACAAGATGAATCTAAAGAGACCCAGATCACCAAATTATGATATCATTAAGACAATTAAATGTCTGGTAAATGGTACATGACCAACTGAATCAACATCGGTCGTTCATTCAAACCACTCCAAATTTACCCTTGATATTCCTCTTATTTACTAGCTATTATACTCTTAGAAAACTATAAATATACCCCTCATTTTTCATGAGAGGAGACCCAAGAGAAGCAGAGAAGGAAGAGAGTTCTCTTTCCATAAGACTCATGCTCGATCACCACCAAAATTTTGGCTGGCCACCTATTATAGTCAGACTTCTGCCCGACTGCTGACTAACACCAGACTTTTGTCAGGCCACTGAATGACACCAGACTTTTGCTTGATCGCTCACTAATGTCAGAATTTTTCCTGACCGTTAATTGAAACAAGATTTTCGCCCGACCACTAAACATCGCCGAATTTTTTATCTCCATTAGTAACTGGATTTTAACCAAACGGATGAGTTAGTCACTTGTAATCTAATCAAATAATAATGGAATCTTTTCAATTAGGAGTGGCCTTATGGGTTTTCCCTTTTCTAGGGGTATCTATATAAAATACTGATATTCTCATTTTTCTTCTATTTGTGTTCTTAATATATGTACAACACTGAGATGAAAATTCTTAACTATATCACCTCGTATATTCTAGCCCGTAATAGCTTGACATTGTTTGTGGTAAATCCAATCCCACTATCCTAAGTATTGCTTCAATGGCCAATAAGTGTAGCAATCACATCATGGGAGCCTCTATCTCCAACACCCATCAAACCAAGTATCAATTCATAAATCATGGATGCTATTTATCTGCCTCTTTTTATCTTATGGGGCAAAATGCTGTTGGAGAAGGAACTTCAGGATCTTCTCTAGAAACATTTATTTGAAATATGAAAAAGTATCAAAATGAAATCCTTAAACTTATGCGAAAGACTCAACAATCGGCGCTAGTAAAACAAGAGCAAGTTCTTCTCCTTCGAGATCCACCCTGGCAAAAGGTGCTCAACTTGAACTTCTTTACGCAGAGATTACTCTCCTTTTGCCAAGGAGGCATCTACAATCACATCATGTTAATAAACTTTTTGACTCAATAAGTTCTACCCATCCATTGGACACTGGCCAACAACCTCGCATTCCCTTAGATATTTCTAAAGACTTAGCCCAACCTCACATTATTGAGCTCCTTCGCAACACCTCACATCATGAACTGTGATGATTAGTTTGAAAAGATTTTCCCTATGGTAGGTGTAAGATAATCTCTTTGCCAATGGGATTTCTAGGAGTGATCACCCTTGACTGAAGTTATTCTTCAACACCCCATTATGTTAGAATTCAAACTACCGAGCATTGATTCCTCTGATAGGTCATCCAATCCATACTAACATATTGATCGCTATAGAATCGTCATGCATATCCGGCGAGCCTTAGATGTGATCCTCAACTAGGTTTTTCCTACTATCCTCAAAGGATAAGCTTGAACATTTAAAAAAAATTCATGGGAGGCTTGGTCCAATAAATAATATTAGCAAGAGAAGTAGTTGAGTCACCCAACAAGCTGAGACCTAAAGCATTGTCAACAAAAGAATAATTCTTGAAGTTCTTATAAGAGTGTAACTTAATAGCCATAAGCGAGCAAACCTTATCTTTAACCCTCTAAATCACATTATGGTGATTCATTCTCAAATCATTAAAAAAAGAGTTGTTCCTTCCCAACAAGAGAAACCAAAGAATGAGACAATGAATAACATTACAAATATAACCATTAGAGTTAATAATCCAAGCATTAAGCATAGACTTAAGAGAGAGCTTGCCATTAAAATAATTTAACTAAAACAAATCATCAAAGTAAACCCAAGTTCTAATAGCAATCAGGCCAGAGATAAAAACATGATGCATATTTTCCAAATGGTAACAACATTGGCACTTGGAAGCCATACCCTTTTTTGGTGAGATTTGTGATTCTTCTGGGGGTTGTGGTGGTACTAACAGGGATAGTAATGGCCACCATATTATAGCTTTTGTTGGGCCTATTCTTTTGGGAAATTTTTCTAATGCTATTACATTAACCATTCTTTATGGCATCCAGTTATGTGTTTCCCTTAATTTAACTAATCTGCATATTGAGCTCAATTCATATTTTGATTTTCAACCATTTTTAGTTGATGGGGATACGCTTTGTCTCCTTGACCTATTCTACACATTAAAGAAATTAAAAAGCTGCTAGTATTTTTGAATCATTCTCTTCTTCACACTTGCAAAGAGGGAAATGTGAGTGCTTCTTGGCTTGCTAACTTGGGTTGTAGCCTTGAATATTTTACTGATGTGATTGGGTCTTCTTTGTCGGTTCCTCTTCGTGGTTTACGGAAGCTGAATGAGCTTGGTATCCCTTATGTTTCTTCTTAGGTGGTTTTGGTCCTTAGTAGGGTGTTGTTTGTTGTGGTGTTTTGGTGGTTGGGATTTTTTGTTGATTCTTTTTTCCTTTTTATATTTTTGTATTATATTTGTTGGATGGTTGTAGTAGCTTGCTTCATTTGCTTGGATTTTTGGATGGTTGTTGGCCTTGTTGGTCTCCTGTGGTGTTGCCAATACTTCTATTTGATTTATGAGACTAATATTTTTAATTTTCTGAGTCTTGGTATTTTTGGTAAGTTCTAGGGCTGCTCTTTCTGTCATTGTTGCTTCTAGCTATTCGTTCGGTCTGTTTTGGACCTACTTTTGGTTTTTTGTGGTGAGAATATTTTACCTCATTTTATTTCTGGCACCGAGTTTGGCACCTGGTTGCTGGATGCTTTCTTGTTCTGACTATATTAGTTGGGATTCCAATTTTGATTTCTGGGAGCTCCTTTTTTGGCAATTGATTGGCTATGGGTAATATTGTTTATTTTTCCTGGTTGCCCTGATATTCTTATATCTCTTTACTTCTTCTTTGGGCTCACTGGTTTATTTGATTTTTTTAGCTGCTTTTGCAATTGGCTTTTCTACTTAGCTGATATGTACAGGATTTTATAATCTTTTCCTTATCTGCACCTCTCGTATAGCTGTTGTTTGGTTGGCTATAGACTTGAGCTATGATTGCAATGTTACTATTGCTGAGAGTTATTCCCAATCGCGCTCTACCTTCTTCAGGGTGTTATTTTAGGATGTTGGGGGTGAAAGTTCGTTCGGGATGTTAAGCCCTATGAACTTAGTCCCAAGCTAACCAAGAGGGGGGGTGAATTGGTATTTAAAAAATTTTTAAGACAAAGAAAGAAAATCACAAACCAAATCACACCACAAGAAATTAATGCGGAATTAAAAAGTGCGGAAGCAAAAATAAGAACACAAGATTTATAGTGGTTCGGTCGACTCGACCTACGTCCACTCCTTGGAGGCACCCTCGAAGTATTGCACTACTAAACGTGACTCTCCTTTAGCCCCCACGGCTAGGCGGAGAAGACCTTACAAGAACCTCCTTTTGCTTCCTCCTGAAGCTGGCAGAGAACCACAACCAAAAGAAAACTCCTTATCTCTACCGACCCTTCCACGGACGAGAAACTCCAGACGAAAGACAAGCAGAGCGATCCTTGAAGCAACCCTTGTGAATCCCCCTCACAAGCTCCCCCTCACAAGATCCTCTCTCTCTCCCTCTCTCTCTTTCTCTCCTCAAGGTCTTCTCAGGTCAAGGCCGCAGCCAAAGGTCTTCAAAAACGTTGAAGAAGAGCTCTTTAAATAGAAGAGCTCAAGAGGAGCTCATTAATTGCAAGTAGCCGACTTTATCGTCCCGGCCGATATGGACATCGGCCTGGCCGATCAATACAAATCAAAGAAGATCGGCCAGAGCATCACCCTGGGAACAGTCCTGGACGATTAAAATTTGGCATGATCGTCCAGGCCGATCATACGATTGTCCTGGCCGATTAGTTCAAATCAGAGGCAAATCGGCCTGAGCATCGCCCTGTTTATGACCTGGCCGATATTTATCATCCTGAAGTAATTCAAGGATTTTGAATGTATCGTCCTGGCCGATCCTGCGATCGTCCAGGACGATATGATCGTATCAATCACCCTTAATTACTCCCTTGATTTCCTGATCAATTAAGGCATAATTTGGTAATTTCGTTCAGGACGATATAAGGATCGGCCTGGCCGATAATTTAAAAATACAGTATACCTTAACTGTCTAAGGCGGCTACTTCTTTCTGTTTTGAGCTTATCGGCCTGGCCGATACACGTATCGTCCAGGCCGATATGTTAATGTCGGCTGCCTTAATCAAGAATCCTTAATTAGACTTTCTGTTTTAAGCTGTTCGTCCCGGATGATATAAATATCGGCCGGTCCGATGTGGGCAAAAACATAAATTCTAAGCCTCTCAAGTGTGTGTGTGAAGGGTTACTTAGCATCAGTCTTTTTGGCCATTACAAGTAGACTCAAAAGGTGAAAAATAAAATTACAGACTGACCAACCCTAAACCTATGCAATCTTGAACTTGGCTTCTTCATGATCGTCCGGTCTTCAATTCCTGAAAAGTTAGAAGCAACAAGTAGTCCAAGAGAAGTAGTGTTTGTCAATCATTAAAACATAAGCCATGAAAAAATAGATTTGCAACAATCTCCCCCTTTTTGATGATGACAAAACACTACGAAAAAAATAGCAAAAAAATTTCATGATTGATGAAAAGAGGAATCTCATACACTTCTCCCCCTTTTGACATATCAAAAAGATGGGTACAAAAAAGCAAAAAAAAAAAAAAATCCTCCCCCCATTTTTTTTATTTTTTTATTTTTTAAACCAAGGCATGAATATGATATAGTATTTCATGTGATTGATTCAAAAGTTTTGTGAGTTAATGTGTTAATAAGCTCATCAATCTATAGAATAGTAGAATATCTGATCATGGCTACCCTTAGCTTAGACATTTTTTAGGGTAGAATCGTCTTTTGAAATCAATAACCTAACTCAAGGAATTAATTGGTTATGAGAAAAAGGAATCCACCTATCACTTGGCTTAAGAAAAAACCATCTTCATACAATAATGAGGTAAAGTAAATTTGTCACAAACGCAAGTTAATCGAAGTCAAGTCTTTGATAATCAACACTTCTAAGTTCTAAAAGATTTAAAAAGAGAGAGTAGCTTGCTTTGGAGTGGGCTCATTTTATGCCTCTTGTCAATATCGTGGCGCTTTGCGCATATTTTTTTTGTTCAATTTTTGGCGTCTTTGCGCATCTTTTGTTGGCATCATTGGCCAAATTTTGTTTTTTCTCTTTTTTTTGGCAAGCTATAGTCTCTTTTATAATCTTTTAAAGACAAAGTTGTGAATATATCTTCTCATATATTAGAGAATAGGAGCACTCTCTCTAACAAAAAGAAGAGTTATCACAAGCAGAATTAATAATCAAGGACAAGAGTAACGAGAAATTTTGATGTGAAAAAAAACTTTAAACATTATAAGGATAAGATAGATTTGCTTAAGCAAGCTTAAGACAAGATCGCAATTCCATAATCAATCTTTAACTTGAGATAGATTTTTGATTAGAGAAGAAAACTATGCCACTAAAAAGGTTAGAGAAAGAGACACAATCACAAAATATTCCTACCATTTAAGAGATTGAGTAGATAAAAACATATTGACTACAAATTTCTAACGGCAAGGACAAGGAATATAATACCATATTAGCAATGGTTATGAAAACTAAGTAAAGAGAAGGAAAAAGAAAAGTAGAACACACAAAAAAAAGGCTAAAATAACAAAAAGGAAAACAAAAGTAAAAGAAAAAAAAACAAAAAAAAACAAAAGAAAATAAAAAGTTTTCATGCATTTATGTCAATCACACCCAACCTGGTCCTTAAAGAGCTGAAAATATCGAAGGCCAGAGGTTTAGTGAAGATGTCTGCCAGTTGATTTTCAGTTGTCACATGGTGTAACTCAATGTCTCCCTTAATCACATGATCTCTAATGAAGTGATGCCTAATGTCAATGTGTTTAGTCTTTGAATGTTGAATAGGATTCTTAGAGATGCATATGGCACAAGTATTGTCACAAAAGATTGAGATGGTACTTACATGTAATCCTAAATCCAATACCTGTTGTTTTAACCAAAGGACTTGGGCCACACAACTTCCAAGAGCAATGTATTCAGCTTCAGCAGTGGAAAGAGCAACAGAGTTTTGCTTCCTACTAGACCAAGAGACCAAAGATTGTCCAATGACTTGATAAGTTCCAGAAGTGCTCTTTCTATCAACCTTGCATCCGTCAAAATCAGAGTCAGAAAAACCAATAATCTCAAAAGAAGTGCTATGTCTAGGGTACCAAATCCCTAATCCTTGTGTCCCCAAAAGATATCTAAAAATCCTTTTAACAGCAGTCATGTGGGATTCCTTAGGGTCAGCCTGAAACCTAGCACAAAGGCAAACACTAAACATGATGTCAGGTCGGCTCGCAGTCAAGTAAAGTAAGGATCCAATCATACCTCTATACTTCTTCTGATCAACAGACTTACC
The DNA here is from genome assembly GCA_022539455.1 of Dendrobium nobile. NCBI lineage: Eukaryota > Viridiplantae > Streptophyta > Magnoliopsida > Asparagales > Orchidaceae > Dendrobium > Dendrobium nobile. Next base: position 10,939,724 of record CM039724.1, read on the forward strand.
ACTTGGGTCCTTGTCCAATGGAGCTCTAGAAGTCATGGGAGTGTTAATTGGCTTGGCTTTGTCCATCTCATATTTCTTCAAAATGTCCTTTATGTATTTTGTTTGATTTAGAAAAGTTCCATCCTCCAATTGTTTTATGCTAAACCCCAAAAAGTAGGACAATTCTCCCATCAAACTCATCTCAAACTCTCTATTCATTGTTTTAGAAAAATCATCACATAAATTTTTATTAGAAGATCCAAAAAGTATGTCATCCACATAAATCTGAACAATGAGTAAATCATCTCCAACTCTCCTAAGAAAAAGGGTGGTGTCTACACTTCCCTTGACAAACTCCCTTTCTAGTAAGAATGTGCTAAGCCTCTCATACCAAGCTCTTGGTGCCTGCTTTAAACCATACAATGCCTTTTTCAATTTAAACACATGATTTGGAAATTGGGAGCTCTCAAAACCTGAAGGTTGTTCTACAAACACATCTTCTTTTATCTCCCCATTTAAAAAGGCACTCTTGACATCCATTTGAAAAAGCTTAAATCCTTTATAACAGGTAAAGGCTAATAGCACCCTAATGGCTTCCAATCTAGCTACAGGAGCAAAAGTCTCCTCAAAGTCTATCCCTTCTATGTGATTGTACCCCTTAGCCACCAATCTTTCTTTATTCCTCACCACCACTCCTGAATCATTCACTTTGTTCTTAAAGACTCACTTTGTTCCAACTACACTTTGTCCTTTAGGTCTTTCCACAAGTTCCCAAACATCATTCCTAACAAATTGATTCAACTCTTCTTGCATTGCTAAAATCCAATATTCATCAGAAAGGGCTTGGTTAATGGTGGTGGGTTCGGTCATAGAAATAAAGGCAGAGTGGTTAACCTCCTTCCTAAGTCCATGTCTAGTCTTAACTCCACTAGAAGGTTCTCCTAAGATCAAATCCTTGGGGTGACTTGTAGAGTATCTCCAATCTCTAGGCAAAGTGTGTGAAGTTTCTCCCCTTTCAACAAAGTTCTCTACTCCTTGGGTGACACCTTCTACTCCTTCATTACTTAGGTGCTCACACCCCTTCCCCAAATTCTCTACTCCACTAGTAATCTCTCCAATATCATCATCATCTACTCCATGTTTCTTAGGCTCAGACTCATCAAAAACTACATGGGTTGTCTCTTCCATCATTAAAATTCTCTTGTTAAACACCCTAAAAGACTTCCCAACACTAGAATATCCCAAGAATACTCCCTCATCAGATTTAGGATCAAATTTTCCCAAGTGAGATTTCCCATTGTTGTGAATGAAAACTTTACAACCAAAGACATGAAGGTGGGAAAGATTGGGTGTTCTACCCTTAAGGATCTCATAGGGTGTCTTCTCTAATTTGGCTCTAACATTCACCCTATTTAACACATAACAAGCTGTGTTAACCGCTTCAGCCCAAAAGTATTTTGGAAGTGAATACTCAGCAAGCATGGCTCTAGTGGCTTCCACCAAGGTTCGGTTCTTCCTTTCAGCTACCCCATTCTGCTGAGGGGTCCTAGGGGCTGAAAAATTGTGACTAATCCCCTTGTCCTCACAAAAATCTCCAAATATTTCATTTTCAAATTCTCTCCCATGATCACTATGGATGGTCAAAATCTCACAACCGAGCTTCTTCTGAATCCAAGTAGAAAATGTTTTAAACTCCTCAAAAGACTCATTTTTATGTGAAAGAAATCTAGTCCAAGTGAACCTCGAGTAGTCATCAACAATCACAAAACCATAGACTTTCCCTCCCAAACTAGCCGTGCTAATGGGTCCAAACAAATCCATGTGAAGGACTTCTAAAGGTCTAGAGGTGCTAATGTCCTTGATGGGGTGAAAAGTGGAGTGGACTTGCTTTCCTAGTTGACAGGCATCACAAAGGTGGTCTTTTGTAAACTTAAGTTTGGGGACACCTCTAACTAGATCTTTTTGGGTCACTTTCCTAAGGGTTTTCATACTTGCATGACAAAGCCTCCTGTGCCACAACCAAGAATCGTCAATCACAGTTTTTAAGCAAAAAGAAGCAGCACATTCAATGTTATTTAAATCAAGCATGTAGACGTTGTTGATCCTCTTTCCCTGTAAAATAGTGTTGTTACTTAAACTTACAATGCATGAATCCGTAAAGAACTGCACGATGAAGCCTTTGTCACAGAATTGACTGATGCTGAGCAAATTGTGCTTCAATCCATCTACAAGCAAAATATTTTCAATCATAAGGTTCTTAGAATTGCCAATTATACCTGCTCCTACCACCTTCTTGGTGGTGTTGTCTCCAAGAGTAACCTTGCCTCCAGTCCTGGACTCTAGTACAACAAACTGGCTAGCATCACCAGTCATATGTCGAGAGCATCCACTATCCAGGTACCACATACTCTCATGAGGTCTTTTGTGAGAGCCTTCCTGCAAAATTATCAAATATTAGATTTAGGAACCCAAGCAGGTTTGGGTTCCTTCTTATGAAGAGAAGAATGCAATGCATGTGTGGTATGCTGTGGATCATACACCTTAGGTCTCCATACCCAATGTGTACTATGATGAATCGTGCAAGTGTGTGAGATGTGTCCTAGCATGCCACATGAAAAACATCTAACTCCAGGAAAGGGATTTCTTAAGTGATTTGAGTTATAATGCCTCTTCCTAGATTTTGGCAATTGATCAAAAGTAGATGTCATCCTAGTTTTCTTACATGCTTCTAAATCATTTTGAATCTTCAAATTTGTGCTTTTTAAAACTTCATTTTCAATCCTCAAATTTTTCTCTATCTCTTTAGACTTCTTAAAATCTGATTCAAGTGATGTGTGTGTTATTTTTAATGCATCAAGCTCTTCAACTAACTCACCATGATTTTTATTTAACTCATCAAATTCATCAAGTAAAGTCATGTGGTTTGAATCAATTGTTTGATGGTCTTTAATTAAAATTTCATGCTCTTTTTGTAGATTTAAAAATTCTAATTTTAAGCTAGCATGAGTTTTCTTTAATTTTCTATATGATGCATGAATTTTCTCTGAAACTTCAAGAAGTTGATCGTAGGAAAGTTCACATACCTCTTCCTAATCACTTTGATCTTTTCCCATGAAATACAAGTTTGTAGTTTCTTCCTCTGGTTCAATTTCAGAGGAGTCAGTACCAGATTCTGCCCAAAAGCTCCTTTGGTTTTTCTTCTTGTCCTTCCTAGGCTTAGCTTTCTCCTCACTTTTCCTTTTGCTTGATTAGTCTCTAAGTGTAGGGCAGTCAGTTATCACATATCCAGGCTTCCTGCATTCAAAACAAACAACATCAGAAGATTCTTTAATATGTTTATGATCCTTACCTTTCCTCCAACTTTGATGATGCTTTTGTTTTTTTTCCTTAGAAAGCTTTTGAATTGCCTTGTGATGAAGGCAATTTCATCGCTTTCAGACCCGAAAAATTCAGAATCCGATTTGTGCGCCTTCAGTGCGATTGTTTTCTCCTTTTTCTTCTCACCTGCATCAAGATTTCTTTGATTCACCCCTTGCTCGTAAGCAATGAGTGAGCCAAGTAAGTTATCAATAGAATAGGTGTTCAAATCTTTGGATTCAGTAATGGCAATAATTTTTGCATCATAAGACGAAGGCAAGCATCTCAAAATCTTGTTAACTTTTTCATAATTTGAAAGCTCTTTTCCTAGTGCATGCAATGAAGTAACAATCTCAGTAAACCTAATGTACATGTCAGAAATCGATTCATGAGGTTTCATACGAAAAGGTTCGTAGTCATGCAAGAGAAAGTTCAAACGGGATTGCTTAACTTCATTAGTACCTTCATAGGTGATGCATAATTTATCCCAAATCTCTTTACCAGTTTTGCAAGTTGAAATACGCATGTAATCTTCAGATTTCAAAGCACAGAAAAAACAGTTCAAACACTTTGCATTTAATTGAGCCAAATCACGTTCATCGAAAGTCCATTCAGTAAAAGCAACTTCAGTTTTAAAACCATTAATTTCACAAGAAGGTGGAGAATATCCTTCATGAATAAGCATCCACATGCGATAATCAGTAGATTGTAAAAACGTTGACATGCGGGTTTTCCAAAAATCAAAAGGTAAGTTGTCAAATAGTGGTGGTCGTGTAATCGAATAACCTTCAGTAGTATTTTTATTTCCTAAGTTAGCCATGGATCAAATTCAAAAAGTTTTCAAACTTAAATTTTCAAATCCCGCTCTGATATCACTTGAACGGTCGTTCGGGATGTTAAGCCCTATGAACTTAGTCCCAAGCTAACCAAGAGGGGGGGGGGTGAATTGGTATTTAAAAAATTCTTAAGACAAAGAAAGAAAATCACAAACCAAATCACACCACAAGAAATTAATGCGGAATTAAAAAGTGCGGAAGCAAAAATAAGAACACAAGATTTATAGTGGTTCGGTCGACTCGACCTACGTCCACTCCTTGGAGGCACCCTCCAAGTATTGCACTACAAAACTTGACTCTCCTTTAGCCCCCACGACTAGGCGGAGAAGCCCTTACAAGAACCTCCTTTTGCTTCCTCCTGAAGCTGGCAGAGAACCACAAACAAAAGCAAACTCCTTACCTCTACCGACCCTTCCACGGACGAGAAACTCCAGACGAAAGACAAGCAGAGCGATCCTTGAAGCAACCCTTGTGAATCCCCCTCACAAGCTCCCCCTCACAAGATCCTCTCTCTCTTTCTCTCCTCAAGGTCTTCTCAGGTCAAGGCAGCAGCCAAAGGTCTTCAAAAACGTTGAAGAAGAGCTCTTTAAATAGAAGAGCTCAAGAGGAGCTCATTAATTACAAGTAGCCGACTTTATCATCCCGGCCGATATGGACATCGGCCTGGCCGATCAGTACAAATCAAAGAAGATCGGCCAGAGCATCGCCCTGGGAACAGTCCTGGACGATTGAAATTTGGCTTGATCGTCCAGGCCGATCATACGATCGTCCTGGCGGATTAGTTCAAATCAGAGGCAAATCGTCCTGAGCATCGCCCTATTTATGACCTGGCCGATATTTATCGTTCTGAAGTAATTCAAGGATTTTGAATGTATCGTCCTGGCCGATCCTGCGATCGTCCAGGACGATATGATCGTATCAATCACCCTTAATTACTCCCTTGATTTCCTGATCAATTAAGGCATAATTTGGTAATTTCGTCCAGGCCGATATGGGGATCGGCCTGGCCTATAATTTTAAAATACAGTATACCTTAACTGTCTAAGGCGACTACTTCTTTCTGTTTTGAGCTTATCGGCCTGGCCGATACACGTATCATCCAGGCCGATATGTTAATGTCGGCTGCCTTAATTAAGAATCTTTAATTAGACTTTCTATTTTAAGCTGATCGTCCCGGACAATATAAATATCGGCAGGGCCGATATGGGTACAAACAGAAATTCTAAGCCTCTCAAGTGTGTGTGTGAAGGGTTACTTAGCATCAGTCTTTTTGGCCATTACAAGTAGACTCAAAAGGTGAAAAATAAAATTACAGACTAACTCAACCCTAAACCTACGCAATCTTGAACTTGGCTTCTTCATGATCGTCCAGTCTTCAATTCCTAAAAAGTTAGAAGCAACAAGTAGTCCAAGAGAAGTAGTGTTTGTTAATCATCAAAACATAAGCCATGAAAAAATAGATTTGCAACAGGGGGTGTTTTTACTTGTTTGGCTAGGCTTCTGGGCTTCTTTACCTTTGGCCTTCACTTAACTGAGAAGATGGCTTTGCCTATGCTTCATGTTAGATGCTCAAATGCCTTTAGCCTTGTTTTTGGTAATTCTATGGAGGTTTGGGCCTAATTCTGGATGGCTTTAAGTTGTTATGCTTGGGTTTTGGGGTTCTATTATTTTGCTGTTGTGCCTTTGGGCTGGATGCTTCTATTAATCTATATTTGGTGTCCTGGAGTATTATTATTTCTCCCTTATGCTCGGGTTACTTAGAGAACTGGATGGTGTATGCACCAGAGGGTTGGATTGAGTGGCTTATGGATATTTTTGATGAAGCTTCTTATTCTAATTTAATTAAGCTCTATCAGTCTATATCCTTGCTTTGACTTTTAGTGGTGCCTGTATTTAGATCAATTCTATTTTAGTGACTTTTATCATCTTTCTTCCATTTCTAAATTTTTATTTTGTAATTTTTATTGGATTACATATAAAATATGGTGTTATACTCTTTTGCTCTGCAACCCTTTTGTTTTGCAGGTGCATATACTTCAGGCTATTATCAGCATTTTCTTGCAGAAAGATCAAGCTTCATTTCTTTATCTTTATCTTTCTTTTTTGGATGCTTCTCTATAGCATCTGTTGATTATTCCTAGGTTATTTTATAAATTTTCTTTATGGAGACTGTTGGCTCCTAGGTTTTTTCTTTATTTTCTTTTGTAACTCGTTGGAGCATAGTGAGCTGATAGTCTCCCTTAAGGACTTTATAATCATTTTTTATTACTAACGCGTAAGCCCCTCCTTGGGTTTTAACCAAAAGAAAAAGCTCGAACATTGTTCTATTTACTTCCAGCTAGAACAATCCCTACTTTCATCAAATTTACTAAAGTGTTCATCAAATAATTTGACACCAATCAAAGAATCACTAAGGATTCTTCTCACCTATTTGGGATCTACTAAAATGAATGAGAATAGATTAAGGAGTTTTTTCAATGATTTTTCATCAAAGCTTGATAAATTCTAGGAGCATATCCTGAATTTTTTAGAAGAGTTTTTCTAGGAGGCCTCCATCATTGTCCATTTTACTTAGTACTCATACAAGACACGATCCATTCATACAATGAATTGATTCTTCATGTGGAGGCATAAATCTCTGCAGATGAAGCAATAAATACTCATAAAAAGTAGTTTGAGAATAAAAATAAAAAGTGAAAAAGTGCACTAGGGATGGATAACTAATTCTCGTAGCTTAAGAAGTAAAAGAAAAATAACTTGCCTGTTAGACTCCATTGCCATGACATAAACCTCTACAAGAGAAGGATTATACACCACTCAACACAACTTGAGCAAATGTATTGATGGCTATCCGAGATCAGGAGAACATGAAGTAGCCGAATCCTTTGAAGATGAATACTAGAAATGAGGATCAATACTATCATTTCCATCATAATCGTGGGCACACCAATAAAGCCTATAAGCAGCTCAAAGATGAAATTGAGAGGCTTATCTGCCAAGGTTATATTCGATATTTTATTCGAGAACCACTTGCTTGAGAGCAAGCTTGAAAGTTTGTTAGGGATGTTAAGCCCTATGAACTTAGTCCCAAGCTAACCAAGAGGGGGGGGTGAATTGGTATTTTAAAAATTCTTTTCAACAAAAGCAATATCACAAACCAAATCACACCACAAGAAACAATAAGTGTGAAAATTAAATACGGAAGCAATAATAAGAAATGAACACACCAGATTTATAGTGGTTCGGTCAAACCTTGACCTACGTCCACTCCTTGGAGGCACCCTCCAAGTATTGCACTAAAATAAGTGTCTCTCCTTTAGCCCCCACAGCTTGGCGGAGAAGCCCTTACAAAATCACTTCCACCTTCCCCGATGCGGCGGAGTCGCCGGGTCCTTTGACACCAAAGGGATCTTCTTCTTTGGTAAACTTACCTCGAGACAAGCCTTGAATCCGATGGTACTAAGGTACGAGTTCACCAGAGCAACCGTGTGGAATCCCCTCCACACTCCCTAGAGTTCCTCCCCCTCACAGGATCTTCTCCCTCTCAAACTCCACCCTTTCCTCTCTCCATTTCAAGCTCTCTCTTCAAGTTTCCCCGACAAGAACGAAGCTCCAATGGCTGTCAAAGACACTTACAAAGTGCCTTGCCATAGCTTAAAAAGAAGCTCTCAAAACGAGCTCATTAATGCAAAGTTTCTGCCATTATCGTCCAGGACGATAGGCATATCGTCCTGGTCGATTAGCTCAAATATGAGGAAAATCGTCCTGAATATCGCCCTGAAATGAAGCTGGATGATGTCTAATCGTCCTGAACGATCTTGAGATCAGCCCGGACAAAATCCCACTTAATTGCTTTCCAAAACTGCCTAAGAAATTTTGGAAAAATTGTCCTGAATCGTCATGGACGATATTTTATAGTCCAGGCCGATTCTCTGGACGATGTCCAAAAATAGGTTATTTCTTAATAGATATGGCGGTATTCTTGCTAAATTGAGCTGATCGTCCTGGCCGATACAAAATCGTCCAGGATGATGTGTTTGGCATAAAGACAGCTACTTTAAAGAGAATGCCCTAATTAGGGTTTCTACTTTTGTCAGATCGTCCAGGACGATATAAATATCATCCCGGACGATATTACCAAAAATAGAAATCTTTTAGGGTACAATAGAAAATCTTTTAAGTTACAAATCATCAGATGCCACACCAAATACAAAAGACTCAAGAAAGGAAAAAGATTACAAACAGATTCAGACCTAGTCTACCCAATCTTGAGCTGATTCTAAATTGCAGTCCGATCGTGTGAACCTGAAATGTCAGTACATAAGGCAGTTGTAGAGAATAAAGAATGTTTGCTATCATCAAAATTATAAGTCATAGATCCGCAACAATCTCCCCCTTTTGATGATGGCAAACAATTCAATTTGAATTTTCAAAAGAAAGCAATTTCTCCTAATCTCCCGCTTACTAGAATAACACTTTTAAAAAATAGGGGATATGAAAATAATTTTGTTGTTTTTAATTTTTTGAAAATAAGATACAAACACGATAACAGTACAAAAATTCAATAATACGTTCTCCCCCTTTGACATTATCAAAAAGAGAGGAGGCACAAACAAAAAACAAAACAAAAGATAAAAAATTTTTCCTGATCTAGTGAAAAAACAAATATTCTTAAAATGAGAAAGTTACCTCTTAGATTTAATCAAAAACTTAGTTGAATTGTATTGGCAACGCATAGCTCAGAAAAGGTTAGAAATTCATAATTTGATAATCCAAACTCATTCTTTTAAAGGCTCAAAAACTTTTTAATCCAATATCCAAATCAAGGAATAAACGAGAAAAAGAAACATTAATTTTTCAAAACTTCTTCCATAAAACATATCTAATAGAAGATCAATGCACGAATTTTTGAATCAGGAACCAAAATTTTAAAGCACAAGTTTCGAACATATCAAGGATTTTCTTAAGTTTTTAGAATTATAAGAAAAAAAATAAGCATATTTTTTATGGGCTCATTTTATGTCATTTATCACTTGAATGGATCTTTGACCATCTTTTGATTTTAATATACTTTATGTATTTTTTTTTAATTTGGCGTCATTGCGCATCTTTTGGTTTGGCATCATTGGCCCCCTTTTTTTAATTATTTTCAAACAATATTCTTTCTTTCTTATATTTTGAAAACCAAAGTAAACCCAAATTATTGACACCACGAACAACTTGATTAAGAAAATTTTATGGTGGATTCAACAATCTTGCAAAAGATTCCTATGCGATAGAAAAAATGTAGGGAGATAAAAAAAATAGTTTCAAAATCCAATTTAAAATATAATGATGATTTTGAATCAAAAGTAAAGTAACCTCTTTAAGAAGAGAGAAAGAGAAACAAAAACACAAGTTTCCTTCCTTTGACTGTTTTAGAGAAGTTAAACACAACTTACCAAAGATTTCAAAAAAAAATAGGAAGTAAATTTTTCATTTTTAGAAAAGTGAATGTGTGTGTTGATCAGAGAAAAACTTTCACGAAAAAAAAGAAAAAAAATTTCAAAGAATAAACAAAACTAAAAAACAAAAATAAACAAAAGAAAAACACAAAAACACGAAAGGCTCTTAACCATTATCTCTCTCTTGGTCCGATGCTTCAGAGACCAGATCTGCCCATGAGATTTTTTGCCTTTCATTATTTCCCCAGTTTAAATTTTGCTTCGCCTTGCCCTTTTCTTTCGTAGGAAGAATTCTTAAATTAGGGCACTAATTTTTCATATGTCCAGGCTTCCTGCATCGAAAGCAAATAACGTTAGAAGAAATATGGACATCCTTACCACTTTTATCTTTTTTCCACTTTTGCTTATGCTTAGGTGAGCTTTGTGATTTGCTTGACACGTCATTGCCTTCGTCACCAACTAGGCTACCTCTTTCTATATCTCTAGCTTTTAGAACAATAGTTTCACCTGCATCCAAAAGTCTTTGACCCAAACTTTGCTCGTAGGCAATGAGTGAGCCAATCAAATTATCAATAGAATAATTATTCAAATCTTTTGATTCATAAATAGCAACAACTTTGGCATCAAATTTTTCAAGTAAACAACGAAGAATTTTATTGACTTTTTCAAAATTTGAAAAATATTTTCCTAAAACATGTAATGAGTTTACAATTTGAATGAATCGGGTATACATGTCTAAAATCGTTTCAAAAGGTTTCATGAAAAATAATTCAAAATCATGCATTAACAAATTCAACTTGGATTGCTTGATTTCACTAGTGCCTTCGTATATGGTGTGCAATTTATCCCAAACTTTCTTACCGGTAGTGCACGTGGATATAAACAAAAAATCATTAGAATTTAAAGCACATAAAAATCAATTTAAAGACTTTGCATTTAATTGAGCATTAAGTTGTTCTTCCCAGTTCCATTGACTAAAATGAATATCAATTTTAACACCATTAACAATTTGTTACGGTGATGAATAACCAGTTAAAATCATATGCCACATGCGAAAATAATTCGATTGCAAGAAAAAAGACATGCGAGTTTTCCAAAAATCAAATGACATATTTTCAAATAAAGGAGGTATGGTGATTGAATATCCTTTCGCAACATTACGATTTGAAAAATTAGCCATGGATCAAAATTCGAAAGCTTTTAAAAACTTATTTTATGAAAACCGCTCTGATACCACTTGAAAGTTCGTTAGGGATGTTAAGCCCTATGAACTTAGTCCCAAGCTAACCAAGAGGGAGGGGGGGGTGAATTGGTATTTTAAAAATTCTTTTCAACAAAAGTAATATCACAAACCAAATCACACCACAAGAAATAATAAGTGCAGAAATTAAATGCGGAAGCAGTAATAAGAAAAGAACACACCGGATTTATAGTGGTTCGGTCAAACCTTGACCTACGTCCACTCCTTGGAGGCACCCTCCAAGTATTGCACTAAAATATGTGTCTCTCCTTTAGCCCCCACAGCTAGGCGGAGAAGCCCTTACAAAATCACTTCCACCTTCCCCGCTGCGGCGGAGTCGCCGGGTCCTTTGACACCAAAGAGATCTTCTTCTTTGGTGAACTTAACTCGAGACAAGCCTTGAATCCGATGGTACTAAGGTGCGAGTTCGCCAGAGCAACTGTGTGGAATCCCCTCCACACTCCCTTGAGTTCGTCCCCCACACAGGATCTTCTCCCTCTCAAACTACATCCTTTCCTCTCTCCCTTTCAAGCTCTCTCTTCAAGTTTCCCCCACAAGAACGAAGCTCCAATGGCTGCCAAAGACACTTACAAAGTGCCTTGCCATAACTTAAAAAGAAACTCTCAAAACGAGCTCATTAATGCAAGTTGCCGCCATTATTGTCCAGGATGATAGGTATATCGTCCTGGCCGATTAGCTCAAATATGAGGAAAACCATCCTGAATACTACCCTGAAATGAAGCTGGACAATGTCTAATCGTCTCGGACGATCTTGAGATCGGCCCGGACGAAATCCCTATTAATTGCTTTCCAAAATTGCCTGAGAAATTTTGGAAAAATTGTCCTAGATCGTCCTGGACGATATTTTATAGTCCAGGCCGATCCTCTGGACGAAGTCCGAAAATAAATTATTTCTTAATAGATCTGGCGGCAGATTCTTGCTGAATTGAGCCGATCGTCCTGGCTGATACAAAATCGTCCAGGACAATGTGTTTTACATAAAGACGGCTACTTTAATGAGGATGCCCTAATTAGGGTTTCTACTTTTGTCATATCGTCTAAGACAATGTAAATATGTCCCGGACGATGTTACCAAAAATAGAAATCTTTTAGGGCACAACAGAAAATCTTTCAAGTTACAAATCATCAGATGCCACACCAAGTACAAAAGACTCAATAAATGAAAAAGATTACAAACTGATTCAGACCTAGTCTACCCAATCTTGAGCTGATTCCAAATTGCAGTCCGATCATGTGAACCTGAAATGTCAGTACATAAGGCAGTTGTAGAGAATAAAGAATGTTTGCTATCATCAAAATCATAAGCCATAGATCCGCAACAAAGCTCATATCACTTTGGTGAAAATTAACAATATTAAAGACAATCATTGAAAAATCTTCAAACATTTGTTGAGATTGGGACCATAATAGGAGGCCCCTTATTGCCTAATGAAGTCTTTTTTACTATAGATGAAAAACCAACACCCAAGAAGTATCATATAAATCATTCAATTACTTTTAACAATTTGATTTAGTGGGGCTAAAAATCCCTCATGAAGATCCAATTATAATTAATGCACGATAGCTGACCAATTTTATAACATCAAATATATTCTGGTGGATAATGAGAGTTTTGTGGATATTCTATTCTACTTTTCTCAATATGGGCTTTACCATAGAAAAGCTTCAACCTACCTAAGGTTCATTGTATGGGTTTAATAATCGACCTGTATGATTAGAAGGGATGATAAATCTCCCAATTGTGCTTGGAGAATTTCCCCAACAAACTACACACTCTATCTAGTTTGATGTAATAAAGTCATTTTCGGCTTACAATGATATCTTTGAAAGGCTACACCATTAAATCATTGAGATTATCACCTCCATCTCTCACCTTAAAATAAAGTTTTTTTATCCTGGTAGGAGTCATTATTATATGCAGAGATCAACAAGAAGTATAATCTTTCTATCTTAGGCATGCTCAACCACATCATTTAGTTACCCTAAGGAATGAGAATTTTTATCTCCAAAATGAACATATTCCTTAGAGGTATTCTTCTATAGAAGACCTCACTACTATATCCATATAAGAAGAACACCTGTTAAGGACTATACAAATGGGGTCTCTTTTCTCAGACAATGAGAAGAAAGAATACATAGATTTTCTCTATAAGAACCAATATATTTCTGCAAAGAGCTCAGTCGATAAGCCTGAAATTGAACCTAAAGTAATCATGCACTCCCTAAAAGTCAACTTGAAGTGTAAGCTAGTAATTTAGAAGAAAAATTATTTTGCATAAGACCACAAGTAAATAATCGAGCAAGAAGTTAATAAGCTTTTGGAGGCTGGATTTATATGAGAAGTTCACTTGCCACATGGCTGGTGAAGGTTGTCATGGTATAAAATGCTAGTGGAGCATGGAGAGAGTGTGTGGACTATATAGATCTCAATAAAGCTTATTTAAAGGTTTTTTTTATGCTTCTCGTATTGACCAGTTGGTCAATACCACGTCCAAGCATTAAATACTGAGCTTTATGAATGCTTAATGTGGTTATAATTATATAAAGATGGATCCTGTGGATAGGGTGGCAACAACTTTTCAGATAGATAAGGGGTTATACTGTTATATGGTCATGCCATTAGGGCTAAAAAATGCCAGAGCAATATATCAGCCCCTTATTAATAATATTTTCAAAGATCCTATTAGGCATACTATGGAAGTATATATTGATGACATGTTGGTAAAAAGCTTAAAAAATCTTAACATATATAAGACTTGGAATAATGCTTCCACCTACTATAATGTTATAACATGTGACTCAACCTCGCCAAGTATTCTTTTGGAATCGCTTCTGGAGTGTTCTTAGTGTTCATGGTAACCCACCAAGGGATTGAGATCAAACATGAGAAAATAAAAACATTAAGGGATATGGTGCCTCTAAGAAATAGTAATGAAGTCCAAAGACTAAATGGAAGGATACTCTGAGGTGCTCGTACCTTAGGATTTCAATGGACCGATGAATTTCATGAAGCCTTCAAACAGCTACAAAATTATTTGGCATATCGGCTACTGCTTTTAAAACCAATACCTATAGAAAAATTGTATTTATACTTAGCTGTTTCAACCCAGGCTATCAGTTCGATCTTGGTCCAAAAAGAAAATATTGTATAACATCTCATCTATTATGCCAATAAAATTTTATATGAAATAGAGGGATTTTATCCACTAGCTATTAAAATAGCTTTGGCATGAGTTTACTCCGCTAGGAAACTATGCCCTTACTTTTAAGCCCATATAATTGGAGTCTACACAAATCTGTCATTGAGAAGTATCCTGCAAAAGGCAGAAGTGTCTAATATACTAGTCAAGTGGTCTGTGGAACTGGGAGTGTTTGCCATGCACTTTATGCCTAGACATAATATCAAATCTCAAACACTTATAAATTTTGTAGTTGAATACACTATCCCCATATTTAATGAGCCACTAAGTACTTCTCCTTCTCCTCTATGATGGATATTATATGTTCATGGAGCTTATGGAAGTTCTGGCATCGAGGAAGGACTTTTATTGATCTCTCTATAGCGAATTACCCATGAATACGGGCTCCAACTTAAATTCCCTGTAATAAATAATACAATATAGTATGAGGCTCTTATTATAAGATTAAGGCCTGCAAAGGACAGTGAAATACAAAACTTGGTTGTCCACTCTGTTTCATAACTTGTCACCTCTTGGGTGGAAGGGGAGTTTGATTTCCATAACCCACAACTGGCCCAATATTACAATCTAGTAAAGTCTCTCTAAGCCCATAAAAAAGGTCACTAGATCATCCAAATTCTTTAAGAGCAAAATGCAAGAGCATATGTTCTTTCTGAACTTCCCACATCAACAAATGTCGATGTTTACAAAAGAAAGTATATCGAGGAAATCCACTTCTCGAGTATCCAAGGCCCATGTATCATATAGTCAATAGATGAATTAAGATAGGTTTTTTGTATTGTTCCCATCTTATCCTTCTTACAAGATGGTGTACTACCTGAAGATCCCATAGCTGCAATAAGACTTTGAAGGCAAGCAACCAACATCACCATTATTAGTTATGTGTTATACAAACAAGCCTTGATTGGATCATACCTCAAATGTCTCCCACTTTTAGAAGTCGATTATGCACTTCGAGAAATTCATTCAGGAGTATGTGGAGATTATCTCATAGGAAAAGAATTAGACTACAAGTTCATGAGGTAGGCATTCTATTAGCCTATAACGAACTAGAATACACTTGAGTTCACATGTAAGTGTGAAAACTGCCAATTGCATTCCAATCTAACCCATATACTTTCCTTAGATCTTAAGTCACTTAGGAACCCCTAAACTTTTGCCCAATAAGATATTTATACAATGGGACCCTTCCCTATAGTCGCATAACAGCAAAACTCAACATCTTGGCTATAGATTATATCACCAAATGGGCAGAAGCATAAAGTCTGCCAAACATTATTAGAGCTAATGCCAGAAGTTTATATGGAAGAATATAAACTATTATTCTAGTATTCTTACAAGGGTCATCACTGACCACCAGACTCAATTTACTAGAAAAATCTTAGCATCTTTCTGTAAGGATTTTCATATTTAGTTAGTCCAAACAGCTATCTCCTATCCTCGGGAAAATGGGCAAATGGAGGTTACAAACAAAAAAATTCTTACATGGCTAAAGACAAGCCTAGGGAAGGTTGGGAGAAATTTGTTGAAGAACTCATGTCCTTTAGGCTTATCAAACCACCGCTAGATCTCCTATAAGAGGAACCCTTTACAACCTATGCTTTGGAACAGAAGCAATAATGCTGGTTGATATTAAGTCCCAAGAGTTCAAACTTTTGACTTCCTGTAGTGTCAATAATAATAAGGAGAAGCTTAGAAATAACTTGAATATTCTTTTAGAAGCAATAAATATAGCCTCACTCATAACCAGTGCAGAGTTGCCCGACAGCACATCCGAAGGGTAAAACCTTGATGTATCTCAATAAAAAATCTAGTTATGTGCAAAATCAAGAAAGCTGGAAAGGGCCCTCAACACAATAAACTCTCCCTTATATGAGGGAACTTATTTAGTGGTAGCTATGGTCAAACATGGCATCTTTAAATTGAAGGTTGCTAATGAAGATGCTCCCTCAAACTTGGAATGTTGGAAACCTTCGCAAGTATTATCAGTAGGTATTGATGGTATTGTTTGTCTTATGTTATGTATTTTCTCCTATGTTGTTGTGTAGCTCCCATATGTCTCTCTTCAATGATTAAGTATGGTGTAACTCTTATAACTCTCTGAATCCCTAAGTTATATTAGGGAAATATTTTATTGTCTTACATAGTACACTAATATGATTTTTGTTCAATTCTGATATTGTATCCTTCTATAAAAAGAAAAAAAAAATGATAATAAAAAACTAATTGAGAATCTAACCTCTTTGTCCAAGATTTGAGAAATACATAATTTACATTATATATTAATTACTTGATGATTAATATAAGGGGATTTGATCTGACCACTTCCATACAAATAAATATCATCAATAAAATGTTTTGACTAACAACCTCAAATATGTCAAACATCCTAGGTGGATGTCTTGAATCTCTAATCATTGGATGAGCAATCCTAGGGAGATTTGATCTAACCTATTCCATAAAGATTAATGTCATCAAGCAAATACTTTGACTAAAAATCTCAGATAGGTTAAACATCCAAAGAAGATGTCTCTCACATTTTCTCAAGTCAAAAGAGCCCACTAAAATATTTCTCTTCATTCAATTTGAAATAAAACAAAGTAAATTTTATATGAATATGAGAAAGAAATGAGAAATAATAATAATAATAATAATAATAATAATAATAATAATAATAAATATCAACAACTTGATATATCACTAAACATATCATAAACATCACATGAAAATATTAACTTCGAATACATTTTATAATAATAATTAAAACATACAAAGTGATACAAACAACAATAAAGAAATACTAAAAAATCTCAATATCAAAATCCTCCTAGAGAGAAAAGGCCTTCTGTAACTCACTCTCGCTATCTCATCCCCATCAGAATCTAAAGAAGAGTCACCATAAGCCTGGCTAGTTGTCAAGCCCTTAATCTCAGCTCGAGTCTTGTGCTGTACTAGACAGATACCATTTGGAAAACCTCTGATGAAGCCTTCCTACATGCACTACATCTCCAAGGCCTTCACCTCCATATCATATATGTGATCATGAGCTTTCTAAATCTGATCTTAGATAATGATATTTAAGGCAACAAACATCTTGAATTCTTTTATGACTCTGGAAGGTGATTGTTCTAATTTGAACTTAGCTTTGTTCTCAAACAACAAACTTGGGAGCCTCTTATTCTAATTTTCAATGGTAACAATCTTCTCCTCAAGGATCTATTGATCTTTTACATATTGACTTGATCATTGCCTGTGCATCCACCTAATACATATGCAGACAATTCATTGGTTTATTGTGTAAAGATGTTGAAGTTGCCAAAGTACCCAATTCTGCTATGCACTATGCTTATTGCTCCTTCACTGCTTTCATCTCCTTGATTTTACCATTATATTTCTTCTTGTACTCTCCATAAAGATACTGAACCTTCACAAACTCATTATTCTAATAATTCAAAGTCTAACTTAATTCAATTTTAAGATCCACGTGTTATAATATCTGAAACAATAAGAAAAAATTTGTAAGGGAAATATCTTTATAGAAGTATGAAATGAAAAACAAAAAAGAAAATGAGAACTCACCAAGTCCTCAGCTCATCAACATCTAATGTATTGATGTTTCAAACAATCTTCTAGAATGGGTGACTTGGATAGAGAAGAATTATGACCTTTGTAAGCGACTGTCAGAATCTCCTCCCCCTTTTTCTTCTTAGATACTTGTAGATCTCTTTCATTCCCTGATCATTTTGGAGGAACTTTTGAAGTAGGGACTACTATCTATATAACTTTGGCAGACTTCTTGAACATATGTGCATGTGATCTCGCTACCTGAGTAGATAGTCCTACCTTGAACAAGTACTTTTCATCTATATATTTATTTAAATAACATATCTCATAGTGAAGGGTGTTGGTATTAGGAAGATTGAGAATATTTAATAATCAGTTTACTCCAATATAAAGAGGGATGGATAACTTCGTCAGCTTCCCCTTTATTTATAGTAGATTCCCATCATTCTACAAAAAGAAGGATCCATTAACATTGCTTTTTGATGGGTCTCGAGTGTGAAGAAGACATAAGTAAGCCATCCCAAATGAGGCCCTAGTGATTACCTTAGGGGAGAAGGAAGTAGATGATTAGGGTGCATGATGACAATTATGGGGAAACAAGCTCTAATAAAAGTAATATTTATACACCTTTCTAGGACCAATTTTAAATATACAAACTCACAAGATAAAAAAGTAAAAATAACATCAATTTGAGCTCCCCTCCCTCGCTTAATAAACTCAAATTAAATTAAATATCTTAAAGAGCTAAATTAAAGTAGAGACTAGTTGTAGCCTTTGAATAGGGTAAGGTGGTAGTGACAATAAATTTTAGCAGATCTCATGAACAATATCCTGCAAAAGTCAAAAAAATAAAAAGTAAAATATAAAAATACTTCAAAAGTCACACCATAGTAGAACGAAAAAAAAGTTGGACTTGATTTAGAATAAGCGAGGCACTACAATGCATCGCAAATAAATTTTCTATAATAGATAGAGATTGAAATCTGATAAATGTGGAAATATTTGTTTAGAATACTTAAGAATCTTGAATTAGTATAGGAGATTATTAGGTGCGGAGTATGGATGGGGAGAACCATCCGCACAAGTATTGGGTACCTAGCAGTACCTGCACTCGGTACCGCTGGGTACCGCTAGGTACCCAGTGCTTGAGCGGACGGTGCACACTCCGCACCTAATAATTTTCCTTAGTATAGGGGAAGAAGACTATTAGAGTACTTGAAGAATTTGGAATTAACTGTGAAGAGGTAGAGTGGAGAGGAAGATAAGAGAAGAGAAAGAAGAAATGTTACAATACCATGAGCTCTTAAGCTAGAGTAGCCATGGAAATTTGGTGCGGTTTCTCCCGTTATGACTTCCAATCCATGAGGCGCAAATCTAATGTGTTGTATGTATTGTAATTTTAAAAATTAATGGCTAGGATTATCAATGGAAAGATTCGCACGCCAGACTTTATAATATATATATATATATATATATATATATATATATAAGAAATAGAATTCATTTCTCAGAAAAATCTCAAAATATTCTACAGACTATTTCTGCATGGCCAATTTAATCTCATGGTATCATGTTGCTTTAATTTAGTCATTCGATTGTAAAAAATTTATCCAAAATAGCACCTCATGTTATAATTATGATATAAAATTAACATCAATTTAATCCTTCTACTTTACAAAATTGATCC
The DNA here is from genome assembly GCA_022539455.1 of Dendrobium nobile. NCBI lineage: Eukaryota > Viridiplantae > Streptophyta > Magnoliopsida > Asparagales > Orchidaceae > Dendrobium > Dendrobium nobile. Next base: position 10,959,052 of record CM039724.1, read on the forward strand.
AAATTTAGCTCCAATGAAGCTAATTTTGAATCAATTTTAAATAGCCAAGAGTCAAAATTGTAACAAAGTTATATTTTGAAACTAAAATGACTTATACGAAAAATCGATAAACAAATTTTAAAATTTAACCCATTACTTTATGTACTCATGTCTAAAAAATTTGTATATCGTTAATATCTTAATCACTATAAAAGATGTGAGTAAAATTAAAAAAATTCATTTTGCATATACAAGTCTTATAAAAATTTAAAACATGCATATATTTCATCAATAAAAAAATTAATTATATCAAGTGTTTAATTATAAATCTTCAAAATTTTAAACTTTCAATTTTAAATATATTAAGGAAATTGATTAATTTATAATTAAATTTAAAGAACATAATACAAAAATTTAATAAAATGGAAATGACCATTCTTTTTTGAGAAGTTAAAAGCTCATCCCCATTTATTTGATTACAAAGCTAGTCACTCCTTCATGTTTAATATATTGTGGGCTCCAAAAAAATTACACGGACTCCTTTCTTTCTTTCCTTTTTCGTGCCGGTGTCGTCAAGGAGAGTTTTAAAGAGTAGGTTTTGGGGTAAATTTTTTAGAAGACAAATAAGATTTGAAATAAGACACTACCAATAGATTTCTCCTTTATTTTACAAGGACTTAAGATCTGGGTTCTGGTTTCTAATAGGAGCAAGCGCTTATATTTAATTAGCCCTCCCGATAATGAGAGAGAACTTTCGATTAAGGCTAATCGTCAAACAGATACATGGTATCTGGTGTTTAGTAGTAGCATGAGCTTAATTTTTGAGATTTAATACTTAAAATTGAAAAGTTCACCATCTTGCACTTAAAGAGGATGGTGGGGGGGATGGATGATGGAACCAATGAACATCCATTAGTTTCACTATCCCATTTCATCATGGTCCCTAGTTTGCTTAGTCAAAGGAGGTAGTCGACCCAACCTAGTAGAAGGATCCTTACCGGTAGCCATAGGTTCTCTTCCTCCAAGGGTACTTTCTAGACCTAGGGTGAATATTTGTCAAAGGGGAAAAATCTGAATTAACCTTAACTAATAAAGGGCTTTATGCCTTATTGATTATATCATGTTGATTCATATCATATGGATTTGAAGCCATTTGAGAACATACAGGCTATGACCATAATCGCAATATAGTGGACTCGTTGGACCAAGCCACCAAGTCAGAGGGTCGCGAGCATAATAATTAACCATGAGGAGCTGTTTGGTCAAACCACAAGTTATTTTGGAGCCATCTACCCAAACAACCAATTAGAGGACCAATGCCATGTCTTTAATGGAAAGAGTTAGATTGAGAATAAATCCTAGTGATATTCTCAACCAGCCATTGTCTCTTTGTGAGCTGAAATGATATTCAATTATATCCACCTCGGCAAAATATTGAATAGGGTGGATGGATTTTTTTAAGCGTTTAATGATTTATTTCAATTTTAAATATTTTAATTTTTATGTTTTTTTAATTTTGGATTTTTTTTGTGGGCATTTAGAAATTCAAAAGGTATTTTTAATATTTACAAATCCCTCTAGTTTAGATAAGCATTACACATGGCTATCATCAAGGTGATTATGAGAGGTTTCACTTATGATTAAATCTTGTTGACTATATGTACTTGCTGACAGAGGATTGAGTTCATCATAGGCTTTATGCCTTTATTGGTGAATTTTCTTTACTATAGGCCTTAAAGGCCTAATATGATTGTATAAAACATATATCCTTGTTAGTGTCATGACCGTACATTTATTTGACAGTTCGCACCGTGTCGACTCCTATTGACCCACATAGAAGGATTAGGTTTGAACTTGATTTTAATTATTGACCTACGCAGCATCCTCTGATGTCACCTGTGTACCTACAACATACTCGTTTGAGCCCATGTGTGTGTGCATATTTTACATGCATTTTGTATAATACATTTGTGTAGTAGATACTTGCATACAGTGTTAAATGCATAAATGTCTTATGTCTTTTGCAATGCCTGTATAAGGGCATTTTTGGGATAATTTTCACTAATTAATTGTATAAGAACCTATCATTTTGAATGCATGCAACATTTTATTTGAGATCTCATAAATGCTTTTTGTCCTCTTGTATGAGTGTTGCAGATCTAATGGTGTGGCATCACACTATGGGTTGCCCATTACTTTATATAGGTAGACTGTCGTGGACTAATGAGTCTCTTGCTATGACCCATAGGTGCTTGCATTTGCGACACGTCGTTGATCTTCAATTGCAAAATGATAATGTATTTACTTTCCATTAGATATTTACTATCTGTAAGGTCACCATATCTTTTATTGCGTAATGTTGATCAACCCCCCATATGTGTATCATTGTGCATACAATATGTCTCCCATAAATTTAGCAAACATTAGTATTTATCATGTACTACATTGCATATGTTTATAAGGAGTTCAATTATGCTGGTTGTATGTTGTCAACTGTCGCTCATAGTTAGACTACTTTGTGAATAAAATGTTTGCTACACTAACTCGTAGGAACTCATATGTATTGTAAATATGCCATTCTCTCTTATAGATGATGTGCTGTGCATATTATGGGTCTATTGCTATCATATATATACAAGCAAGTTGTAGAGGATATAGAATTTCTAATGTTGTTTACAAGAAATAATATTTATTGCAACTCTTTCACATCTGTTGGTAGGCAGGTTACGATATGTTCATTTGCAAGTTGACTAATATTAGTAGTACGGAGATTATTTCCATTATAAACGTTTTGCTTTTTCTTGTGTATACATGACCCCTAACAAGTTATCACTACATGCTCCTTATTATTTACTTCTAGACATGCCTTATTCATTATGCACGTTATAGACCCTCTACAACAGTTTGTAGATGCTTGCATCATATTCTTTGTCATCATTTTCATGCCGATGTTGAATTAGTTGTTTTCATTGCGTGTTGCATTATATGTGTTTTGTAGGGGTACCATAATACTTATATCTTTTCTAATATCATTGCTTATATACTTTTGAATATGTTTGCAGGGAACATTGCTAACCAGAGGCAGGTTTGATATATTCGTTGGCATATCAATTTTAACTGTTAGCTAAATTGCACTCGTTGTTAATTTCTCATATTAACAACTTCTACGTCTATTGCATCTCTTCCATATTATTATTTATGAATGCATCATTACATTTATTGTAGTATTCTTTAGAGCATTTATGGGATTGCTTGTATGGTGAAAATTTTCATCATTTACGTTTTCTTGTAATTGCTCAAGTTCTCTAGGTTACTAGTCATTCATGTGCAACAAAGGTTTATTCAACATGAGTCCCATATTTGTTAGTTTATATTCTCTTGACTGATTAAAGTTATCATTTGACTCTGGCATTTTCGTGTTGATCAAATATTTATTAATCTTAAAGTCCAATATTTTGTTATTGTAATTGAGTCTTGTTCCCAGCATTTGGTATGAATTGTAAGTTCAGATCATTGTCATTTGATTCAATTTAGGTCTTCTGTATTTTGTTCCATTCAAGTCCAAATATAGTCTCTAATTCACCAAAAAACTTGACAGCTTTCCAACATCTCCCATATTTAAGGAAAATTTCAGAAGTCGGGCCTTCCCGCCATGCTACAGAAAAATGTATATGATATGTGTCGGATGACACCGTGTTGTAAATCTTAAATCTCACATCTCGAGAGAACGGCATGTATAGGTCTGCTAGGTACATGTTTGAAGTGTGCAGTTCATTCCCCGTAAGCACTAAAGAATGTACGAGTACTTAATTATATCAGCCCCTGTCGTACTTGAGAAAAAGCACGTATAGAGCACCTACCCGTCTTGCCGTAGGCGCCACACCAGATTCCCTTCCACCATACTAGAGAAAAGCGTATATAGATGATTTTCTGGTGCATCGTGAATGCCGAATGTTAGATTTAAGTTAAGGACATTATTCCTTTAGAGTGTGGTGGTTGACGGTGGAAGCGATGATAATGATAAAATTTATGAGTACGCATAAATATCATTTATTTGTCATTTTCATTTTCTCCTCTCTTTATTTTTATACTTTTTTTTTTCATCATCATTTTTTGGCTGTATATATATATATATATATATATATATATATATATATATATATATTAACAACAATAGTTCAAACAATTAATGTCATAGGCCAATTAACACTAGTAATAAGATTAGTTTAAACTAATAGTAGTAATTAGTACTAATTGATAAAATAAAATGAAACAATAAGGGAGCTTACTGTTTTGATTATGGATTTTGGGTTTTTTATTTTATTTTTTTGTGGAGGTAAAGTTGTAGGATTCATGTGAGTAGGTGAGTGAAATGGATGAAGTGGCTGTTTGAGGGTGAAGTAGTGTGAGGAGATGTTAGAGCTGATTTTAAGGTGGATATGAGATGTTCGACTGGAAAATGTTGTTGCAAACTTAACTTGGTGGGATAATAGGCTGCAGAAGGATGTTGGTTACAGTGGATTACAAAAATTCACCTACAGTGGATTGAAGAAATTCAGCATGGATTTTTTTTTTTTGTCTATGGTGGGTTAGAAAGTAAGAAATATGTGCTTTGGTACAACTGAGAGGAAACTGACAGCTTTAGTAGGGGAGATTCACGTGAAAACACAGAAAAAAGGGCAAGCAGGTTCAAGCTTTAGAGAACGACAAGAGGAGAGTCGGTCAAGTGGGTGATAGACAGGGGATTTTACGTGAAAGGGATCCTTACGGCTGCTGCAGGAGGCGAAGTGAGGTGGATCGGAGAAGCTAAAGAAACCAGCTGCAGGTTGTTGGCCGTTAGTGAGATCTTGACTGGTTGCTCGTGTGGGAAGCTTACGATTGTAGCCTGATTAAGTGGGCTTGGTTATATTAAGTTGGAGGATCAGTTGTGTCATGGAGGGGGGTGTCGAGATCAACGGCCTTGGAGTAGAAGGCCTTCAAGCAAGGTACAATCACGATAGCTTGGACGGATCAAGCAATAGGGAAGGAAATTTACTTTCTCGCAGGGTTGGAAGGTTGTCACAAGGAGCAGTTTCGTGGAAGCTAGAATGCGAATAAGGGCTGGAGTTTGGCTTTTGTGTGAGGAAAGATAGGTTGGCAGCTTGATCCCGTAGTGTCTGAAGCAGTTCGGCAAGTTTTGGAGTGGAAGATTGGAAGACTGGGTCGGTTGATAGTGATTGCTGTTTATTTTTCTTTTAGATTTTAATGAAGAGTGCAGCATATTTTATTTTGATCCCTCTTAATGATGTAGCCTGTCTCATTTGATAAAAGGTTTACAGCTTTTATGGGATTTGATCGAAGAACAACGGGATTTATGGGATTTTCACAGAGACCATCGCAGGTAATATGAGGTAGGCAATGGGCGGATCGAGCCTTATTTTTCAAGGGGGTCAGACTTATAATATAAAAAAATAAATACTAAAAATTTAGAATATATATAAGCTATGACTCTTAAATAAATGATAACAACAAAATATGGTCCGAAATTTGAATATTGAGTAGGATGGACACAAGTATTCATATTATCTACTTATCATGCATATCACAGGTTATTTGTGGTTTCTTCTGGCATTGGTGTGCAGAACCATTATTACAGAATCAATATTTAAAAAAATGAAGGAAAACATAAATCAATATTTAATTGATCTTATATAAAAATAATTATTTTTATCATTTGATATTATTAAAACTTGCATTTTGAGTGTACTACATTTTAAATGGAGAGATTTCTAAAATTTAAATATTTGATTGGCTTAAAAACAAATGAAAATATCTTTTGAGAAAATTTAAAACTAATTATTAGTTCATTTTTTATGCACTCTACAAATATTTTAGTGGTTTAGAAATTCAAAAATTCATCATGCACTGAAACTCAAATCTTACAGCTCATTTATATGGCTTGCCGTACTCTTACCTCGACCACCATTGCTACCATCACTCATGCAACCATCACCACCATCAAATCCACGCATCAGTACCAAGAACCTCTCCACCACTATCCCCCACCAAAATCCTCACAATACCACATTTTCACTCTCAAGATATAATATGCTCTAAATAAAAAATTAAATTTACATGTTATGTAACCAAACATAATAAATTAGAACTCTTGAATTTATTTTACAAATAATTAAGCACTATAAGGCAGTAAATATTAAATGTACATTATATTTAAAATACACCTAACTTTTAAACAACCCCTAAGATTTATCACAATCACACCAACTATATATTTAAAAAAAAAAGTGATTGGAAAGGCAATCACCAACAAAAATGCTTTGAATTAAAAAAAATATAAACATTAATGCTACTACAATGCAAAAATGCTTCAATCCAAAATATCTTAACTCTGATTTTCTCACTCATTAGATTACTTTCATCACCTTAATAGATTTTTTTTTCAGATATCTTGAATTACTTTATAAATCAGAATATAATTATATAAATAGTAATTTTATTATTTAAATATAATGATTTAGTTCATTTAATAATTAGAGCAAGTAATCATAACTTTTTCAAATATCTCTTATCATAGCTACTTTTTTTTGCCACGCTCAACACGCACCTTTCTCTACTTTCCAAAAAAGCTTGTAGTGTCTTTAAAAAGCACCAATCAGTTGAAGAAGCTTTCACTTAAAAGCCATCGCCATTAATGGTAAAATATAACCTTCAGCTCCTTTGATCCCTCACAATCATGTGTTCATGAGCATAAATAAACCTTACCGAGCGAAAGCACTGAGATGGAACTCAGATTGGGAGAGGAAGAATGGATTAGAGGCTTCGGCCTCTTCTGCTTACAAGCCGAAGGTTTCTACCACTAGCAATGCCGTTGGATGGGCAGACACTTGCGAGATGGGCATGTTAGGGCAAAAAGTTATTTTTGAGGGAAGGGGGGGGGGGGGGGGGGGGGGGGGTTAGAAATCCAAAACAATCCTTCCTATGCTTAAATTTTATTTTTTTTAGGGTGGGCATTTGCCCACCCTGAAGTGAATTAGGATCTGTCCAAGGTAGGCATTAACTTGAGTTAATATTTTTTCTTGACTTCATTAATTGATTTAATAAAATAATAATAATTATAATATTTATTAATATTAATTATGGTGATTGAAAAAATAGCCAAACACTTAAAATAACATCGATTTGTATGGAATTTCCTCGACTTATGCGCAATTGTTATGGAACTCATGCAGATTTGTATGTGCAACTTTCATTGGGTGAAATTATATGTTATTTTGGGTATTTTTGAAGTTCCAAATGCAACAAAGAATTTTTTCTATGATTAAAAGTCTTTTGGACAAAATAGCACGTCAATTTTAGGTGTCGGTGTTCCCTTTGGATCGATCTTATCAGGTTTGACAGTGAGGGGTTCCCTCTAAGGAAAATTTGATTCTCTGAACGCAACGATGCTATCTGTTTGGAGATCAGAGGTCATTTAATTCTTTAACTGACACATCACTTGTTTTTTTTTTTTTGCGCGTTGTGGTCGAGAACACCCCCCCCCCCCCCCCCACCCAATAAAAGAGGTGTGTGTCTATAGCACACCACATTTGTTGTGATGTTGTTGACTATCTTTTGTAGATTTATTTTAGCATATTTAGCATGATATATTATTTCTAATACATGCTCATTTTATCATTGCTTAGGAAAATGTTCCACTAGTAGAGATCCGATGATTTGTCTTATTTCGAGCCTAACAATACTGCCAATCGGGAGGCCATTGACTTGGAGGATCCCTAGGGTAATGTTGATATTAGAGATAGACTAGAGTAACATGAGGACATGCTGAAGGGGCGTGATATTTCCACAGCTTCTTTGCCCACTCTCCTTTACTTCTAAATTGTTCTACAGATTTAGTGGAGTATGAGGATCCAAGTAGATGGGTTAGTAACCTCATGCTAAAGTGCATAGAATACAACCTGTTAAGGAGCACCATCACCCAAGTTAGTTGGGGTACGTTCAACCTTTTAGAGCCAGTGACAGATACGGTTTAGCCAGTGAGACGGTTAAAACTTCTCTATTATCACCAGTTGTAGTCGATGTCTTTGGAGTGGCAAGAAGATTCTAGTGTTGGATGGGTCTAGAATCTAGGTAGTGGTTATGTTCGTGTAGCCAGATATGCTTTATAGGCCCCTTGGCGCACCATTCAAGATACAGGGATTTATGATGCCATATATGCCTCACTTTTTTATTATGGATGTATTTCTCTTTTTGGTCCCATGGTTTGGTAGTGTTTTGGGATGCAGGCAATAGTACTTGGTACCTTCATACTTCTATTTAGAGAGTGGTCCATCAGATGCAGTGTACTTCTAACAGCTAGCCAATTATCACAGGGGCAGTGCCTTTTCTTAGCTCAAACAATTCTTGTCAAGATTTATAGAGCCTTACGCACAATTTCTGATGCAACCTCCCTAGAGCTACAGGATTTAGTATTTCCATGGCACCACCTATATGGATGAGTCCATTTGCACGTGCAAGGCACTTTATCTTGATTGGAGTGTCCTGTTTACTTATCAGAGAGGGATACCCTATAGTTATGCAGTTGTTGTAAGCCTCCTTTACCTTAAAGTAAGAGCATATATGACTTCTCTTTATTACTCCACACTTGGTGGTGGACAAGTTATCTTTTTAGTATACTAGTCTGACATCATTTGTTTACTGCCCCCACTTAAGAGGAGCATGTATTGTATATAGGGCTAACCACAAAGATACATGTACTTTATTATGTAGTATATGAACTCTAACAGTTTATGAGTAATTCATCAACATTGAATATGTTGGCTCAGTCATAAATCAAGCATTATTATGACCTTGGAGGGCTACTAGCCCAATATAGTGGCTATACAGTTTGACTTTTCTTAGGCAATAGCCTTTAGCAGGTGGCCACTTATCCCTATGGTTGTAGATATATGGCGTATGGATGTCATTCCATAGGAGACTCAGTTCCATGTTACTTCTCTAGCATGCATACATCTATTGATTCTCTGTAGGCTATAATGTTTTTCCTAGAACTTCCATCCAATCACAAAGGTGTTATCTATACATGGCTAACCTGGGTACGACTTTCTTTTGGTCTTACTTTGGATCATAAAACTCAGAGGTACAAGTATAGGTTTAGGGTACTAAGGGTGCAGAGGGGGCCATAGACCCCAACAGGGCTCCTTAAAGGTACTTTTCTACCCTTTCTCTTTTGGTCTTTTGTTTGGTAGTCGATTTATATATATATTATCACTTTGTATTTATACCCTCCTCCATTCTTTCTATAGGGGGATATACTGGGGATCAAATTTTTGCTGATGTTATTATGCCTTCCCCCATCACAGTACAGGATGTAATACATGAGTTATATTATACGAAGGTACCATTGCCCTCGAGTGGACATACAGGCTTCCGACGTACTAGTGCTACTCATTTTTCTACTTACTTGGGAACTAGTCATGTACCACGGGCCTTCCAACTCCTTAGGTGGCATCGATGGGCCCTCATATGTCTATGGGTGTGTGCTCTTTAATTCCTCACAATATTTTAGCGAGAGTTCCCATGGAGAGAGGATCTTTGATTTTACCAGATACAACATAATGGACCCTTCTCTCCATCCCAATGGACCCTTCTGGGTTGTTTTGACCTAAAGAGTCTTCTGGATTAGAAGTAGCATCACCGACATAGGTGTTTAACATGTCGAAAGATACATCGATAGTTTTGGACCTGGCTACTATAGCTCCCCCATCATTCAGGAGAGTTACCCAGTTGACTTCCCAATCCCATATATAGGTATGTTTTTATTATATGTTGATTCATTTTAAACATAATTTCTAGATTCATTCTCATACTCATTATCTATAAATCTTTATACAGTGCATGAGGGAGCATACTATATTTTAGAGATTCACAGTTATGCTCCATCAGCTCCTGATGCTTGAATCACTTCCACACGGGATAATTATATAGAGACCTTATAGGGTTTGATATCCCACACCGACTTGGGTTGCCTGATTCCATGGAATAGTTTGCCACCAACGCTGACCACACTCTTGGCTTACTAGCGTACCTCAAGTTGGACAGTTCATAGTTACTTTACTTGGAGACACTATGTTACAAGGCAGAGTTCCACATCAGATGAATGAAGGCTCTCTCCACTCTATATACATGAGTTATACTCCTAGAGCTATAGGAGAGGATTAGCAGGAGATGGGAGATGGTTGATGTTTCCCATGACAATTTTGATAGGATTATAGTGGCCCTGAGGCGACATCGATAAAGCTTCAATAGCATGTCTAGTGAGATTGAGGGGCTTTCTTCTTGAGTGAAGAACCTATGGAGAGACATCAAGGGAGTGATGTCAAAGAAGTCTGACCTTCAAGAGGAGCACAATAGATGAAACCACCTCATCATGAGGGATCTACAACATAACTAGATGTTGCACCAGGCCATGCTAGCTGTAGAGACTAGATTGACACAGGCTGTAGATAAGCTTCAGACTATGTAGGCATAGTGTCACATCCTAACTGAGGTTGTTTCATGGCAGTGAGACTTGACGGCCCACCTCCTTTGACATATCTTTCTTTTTTTTCTGAGATGTAATATGTAGTTCCACTACAGGAAAATCTTACATTATTTCTGGCACATATTCACCATAAATAAAAAAAATTTTTCCAGAAAATGTGCATGTATCCTATAGAGTTTTCCCCTAAGTTTGAGGGGAATTTTCCATCACACAATAAACCCAACTTATTCTTCCATTTTAACCATCCAACTTGAATTCTATTAATAGTATCCACATCTATTTCACCATGAACTCCCTCTCTGGTCTTATCTACAAGAAGAATATTATCAGAAAAATGCATACACTATGGTACAATCTCTTGCAAATGTCTACCAAGAACATTCATGACCAAAGAAAAAATAAATGGGCTAACACAAAACTTACGGCAGATTTTCAGCTACTAAGGTGGCAGAAGGCAACGGAGGCGACGCTCAGCGGGAGGAAATTATTGTGAATGGGAGAAAATAAAAATGAGCTTGAGTGGAATGAGAATAACGACCCATGCAAAAGGAAAATAAGGCCTTTTCCAGTGGTAATACTAGCAAAATGTCAACCAAAAATATATCTGGCAGAATTTTATTGAAAATTTTCATCGAACTTAAGTAAGCTGATGAAAAATCCACCAAAAGTTCTGCCAAAAATTTCCTATTCATTTTCCATCAAAAGTTATCAATATTTTTTAAAAAATGGATGACTTGACTAGCGGTTTCTCCGCTGGAATCTTTTCGGTGGTTTATCTGCCGATAAATTCGCCACTAAGTTAATAATAAACTATCCCTCGATTACACTGCCACTTTTATCAAGGGATATAATTTTGCTAGAAATCCCATGAGTATACTATGGTTTTTCTATAGTGGCTCCTTATTCGAATCCCATTATTGATGAAAAATGTTACATTTTTTTGTGACAATTTAATTGTAAGTTAAGACATCATTTAGCATCTCTATTAATTAAAGAGCTTTCTGAGCTCGGAAAAAGGGCCAAGCTAATAGAGATTTATTTAATAGTACCATCATCCATGTATTATATGAGAATAAGAGGACAATAGACAAATTGAGAAAGGATAGGAAAAGTGTTGGTGATAAGAGCAACAAATCTGGTGATTCGAGGAGTGGGTCTATAACACCTATCAACCACTATAGTGATATAATCTATTTTGGAAGGAGACATTCAGGTATGTGCTACCTTCTAATAGGATGATATTTTTGATGTGGATAGCAATGACACGAGGTATTAGATTTTCATATATTAGAACTAAAGGAAGAATTGATTATAAAATAGGGATGTCTAGGAAGACTAAAAAATAGAGGACTACATGATACTAAGCATATTGTGAAAGATTGATGAATATGGCTAATGATAGAGATATCTGTGGTAATTAAAAAGAGTTTGCAACACCAAATATGAAAGAAAACTCTCTTTACTTGTTTAATATAGCTGCTTGGACATGCATATGAGATGCTAAATTACATGTTTAATGTCCCCTTCCTCATTTATTTGGTTTCCACAAGAGGAAATGAAGAAGAAGGAGAAGGAAAAAAGGGTAGGGGAGAGAGAGAGCAAGCATTTAACTGTTGATTCATTTTGTTATTTATACAAACTTTCTATTGATCAATGTAGTTGGCTTCTATCCTACCTTTGGTATTAAAGATATTGATTTTGAAATTTATTCTCCTACCTAAATTGTTATTTATTAGAGTCCTTCCTAATTTAGTAAACTTCAAGAGATTTTTTTTTTGATATAATGTAGTATTGATTATTTAGGCCATTTTGGCATGATGGCTTTGTATTTTTGTAGGTTAAAATTATAATTGTTGTATTTTGTATGACTTGAGTAGGAATAACATATATAGTAATTTTTAGCATTTTGATTCGAACATACTGATAAATCATGCGTTGTGAAAATTATAGATGGATGGATGAATAATTTTTTTATTAAGCATAAATTTCATATATTTTGTGTAAAAAGAAAGGCTAGTTATTAAGTAAGGTTGGCTGGAGACTATTTTATACCTGTTTAGGATGGTGGGTCAATAGACTTTTCTTTAGATACTATGGTTTATGGTGACATCTTTTACTAATTCATGTGATTTAAAGATTGGAAGTTATAAGGAGTTATCTATTATGCCGACGGGTAAGAATGATGACTCTACTTACTGAAAGTTATCTGATACTAATTTACTATTACTGAATAAATACCATAAAGCCAGAACTCTTTACTTGTTTAATGTAATTTGTTGGACATGCATATGTGATACTAATTTATTATTATTAATTTACTATTACTAAACATGCGATTATAAAAATGATTTGATACTAATACAAAGTAACTGAACATCATGTTTACACTTCTATATGATCCCTTAATGATACATTAAGATCCCTTAATGATACATTAAGTATTGCTATAGATTTTTGACAATTTTAATAAATACTTTTATATTATTGATTTCTATTTTCTTTACTATTTTAATAGCACTACTATGATGTTTACCTTAAGAATTATTGTTTACATCCTTACTATTTTGACATCAATATTGTATTGTTTTATAGGCATTACCATTACAACATGTGCTTTAGTATTTCTATACAAATTCGTAATCATAGTAATTGCTACCATTATGAATTGAGTGATAACAAAGAAAATTGTTCCTTTTCCGTACTTTGAGTTAAGTAGTAGGTTTCTAGTGACTTGTTGAGCTTTCTAAGCTAAATATATGTGGTTTAATGATTTCAGGTCAGCAAAGATGTCCAGGAGTGTTAGACTTTCTTAATGTTTTATTATCTTCATGACTTTTAGTTATTTTTTATGCTTAGTAGTGGGCAGTTAGTATGTTGTATTTGCATGATTCCTTGAAATTGTATATGATTTTTAATACAATAAAAACATATGTATGATGTTTTGATCAACATTTTTTTTGCTAGTATTTTATTATAGAAAGAAATTTAATTGCTCTGGTTGTTATTCTTAAAAGATTAAAAGGTACAATTCTCCCCAATTTAAATTTTGGGGTTTTACATTATAAAGCCATCAGAACCCTAATAGTGAGCTTTGATGATTGAGATACCCCAAAACATGGACACAATTTGGCCTCTAATGCACTAAATCCTACCTTTGATGAATCTAAGAGAGGACAAGCTTCCAAATCATCTTATAAATGCCTAGGATCAAATTCAACACCTTTAGTGAGCTATGAAGGAGATGAATTAAAAGCCTAGGTAGCCTCTAGGTTTTTTGGTCTTCTTAGATTATGTTTTCTCAACATAACATGAATTTACCGACATTCATTAGCTATTAACTCACCCTAACAACTCCAATTGAAATTTGTTCAACTATTGCATAAGACCAAGAGAAAATTCCCTTTGTCTCGATGAATTTCAATGAATGCACACTCGAAGATGATGAATGGATGCCGTCCATTTGATTTTCGATGTCATAGATTGTTTTTTATTGAATCTAAACCCTAAACACATAACCTATTTATGCCATTATTTAGGTATTTTCTTTAGAAATTTATCTAGAGAATTCCACAAAGCTAAATTGCATAAATACCCATTGTTGATACACTACAGGAAATTTGCTCATTACTAGCGATTTTCGCCAGCGATTTACCTGTAAATACCGGTGGTTCTGAAAAAAATTGGTGGCTTTTCAGTGGTTGTCCCACCGTCGGAAAAAATGGTGTTGGAAACCGTTGCTGGTGGTGTTTTTCTGGTGGTTTATTTCCCCGATGGCTTTACGGCAGCCTACACCGCTTGTTATCGCCAGAGTTGTTACCGGTGGCTTTCGGGCCATCCAACCACCGGTACAAATACAGTCGTTCGAGTGCCGGTAGACCATCGGGAAACGTACCGGTGATCAGCGCCGATGTCATTACCGGCAGTTGTAGCCGTCAGAGTGTCGCCGAAAAACCGCCGTACAACATCGGTAAACTGCCGGCAAAATACCGGTGGTTAAAAGAGATTTCCAGCAGTGTCAATCAGCTGTCCGGTATCGATGTTTCTGGCGGCTAAACCACCAGTTAGCCACCAAAAACCTGTAGCACCTTAAAAAAAAATTGACAGGCTCCCCTCTATTTGAGGGAGGTTAACCCTAAACTCGAAACCTGCACAGAAAATAATAACCATAATTTTGGGCAACACGCCACTATAATCCATCATAGCAATTATCAAAAATGTATTTATAAATTCAACCAAACAAAATAATAAATACAACCAGAGTTCTAAATTCAATTAGAGTTCATCAAACCAAGAAAAAAATGCTAATCCTCAGTTGTATCCTCGCTGTCTGGAGATGCATGTGGCTGCTCTCTCTTGCTCTTTCTTCCTCTGATTTTCATCTCTGTAGGATTGTAACTCTGCTTGCATTTCATTTTGAACCTTTCTGATATCTTCAATCTCTCTAGTCAGTGTTATAACCCTCTGGCTTACAGTTTCTTCAGCTCCACCTGATCATAAAATGCTGAGGTGGAAGAACTGCCCTCATAAGCATAGCCCTGTGAACCCAAGCCATATACCCTCCCGCTCTGTCTTCCACCAACAACATATGACCATGTATGATACTCAAAAATCTGGGTCGATCTTGAAGATGATCCCTCACCAGTGGACTTTCGACTTTCCCGAGCTTATACAAAATCATCAAAAATAAGTTCTTCATAGGGTCTACTCATTTGATCTTCATCAAATATTTCATAAGCTGTGGATGAACAAGCATGAGCATCTCTGTGTGGCTCGTACTCATCATGTGATGTCCAAATCCAGTAGTTTGAATGAAATCCCCTACGATATAAATCAAGCTTCACATCATCGGGCTTAAAGAATGCTTGATTTTTATGTTTCGAATATGGACATCTAAAAATTTTATCAGACTGAAAGGAAGGCAGTTGAGATGCAACTTGAATGAAAGTTTCAACTCCATGTATAAATTCATTTGTCAATCCTTTTCGACCCGACAACAATCTGTTATACATCCAATATCTCTCTTCTTGGATAGTCATTTGGACGTTGAAGCAAATGTCCTCCTACATAGTTATGAAAATATTTATTAGAACACATGTGTAAACCTTAACAAATGTACGTGCTATACTTTCAAATAAGTATACTTTACTTAAATTGGAATGCATTGTCTACCTCCACCTTTATTAACATAAGTCAAATCTAATACCTCAGCTTTCCTTACTGGGTCATCAGAAGGCCTTCGTTTAATGTGACAAAACCATGTAAAGCGACTCTATCTAATCTTATCTTCCATTGGAGCTACTCCAACCTTATCACGTAAATGCTCACTTCGTATCCTATCTCTAAGGGTCAAGCCACTCATCCTTCTCTTTTATTGACCACGATTCGTCACCATAAAGCATTGCAGATCTCACCATCATCTTATAGATTTTTTACTAAAGTTTGAGGGGGACTATTATATCACACAATAACAATCTCGATTCATTCCTCCATTTCAACCATCCAACTTGAATTGTGCTGATAATATCCCCTTCTATTTCACCACCAATCTGAACAAAAGATCCAAGATATCTAAAACGTGTAATTTTATTAATTACTTCCTCTCACTAGGTCTATTGCTACTAAAATTACACTCTATATATTCAGTTTTAGATCTACTAAAGAGAAAACCTTTAGACTCTAAAATTGACCTCCATAATTCGAGTTTACCTTCAACTCCCTCTCTAGTCTTATCAAAATGTAGAATATCATCAACAAAAAGCATACAACAAAGTACATCTAAGGAGACACTCTCTAATCTCATCATCCACTGGAGGTACTCCAACATTTCCATGTATATGCACATTCCATATTCTATCTCTAGGGGTAAAGCCACTCATCCACCTAAACACCCTTATCTCTGCAAAACTTAACTTAGTATAATGCTTCTCTTTTATTGACCAAGATTCAACACCATAAAGCATTGCATAATCTCACGGCCATCTTATAGAATTTTCCCTAAAGTTTAAGGGGGTCTTTTCTATCACATAACAAGCCCGGTTCATTCCTCCATTTCAACCATCCAACTTGAATTGTGCTGATAATATCCCATTCTATTTCACCATCACTCTAAACAAAAGATCCAAGATACCTAAAACGCGTACTTTTACTAATTACTTGATTTCCCAAAGTCACAATCCCCTCACTAGGTCTATTGCAACTAAAATTACACTATATATTTAGTTTTAGATCAACTAAAGTGAAAACCTTTATACTCTAAAATTGACCTCCATAATTCGTGTTTATCTTCAACTCCCTCTCTAGTCTTATCAACATGTAGAATATCATCAAGAAAAAGCATACACCACTACTAAATTAATGTACAAACAACTTCATTAAGTCAAACATCTCGACACCATAAAGAAATCATACTTTCCAAATGCTAGGACAAGACTCAAATGATCCAGAGAGCACTGCAGAGATTCTAAAACCACTACTAAAGTAAAAATGCCTAAAGGATCATTTGAGTCTATTGCAAGTATGATTTCTAGATCCAAATACTTGACCTCTACTTAAGTCACAATCCGCTCGCTAGGTCTATTGTTACTAAAATTACACCCCATATATTCAGTTTTAGATCTACTCAAGTGAAATACATTAAAAAAAAACCTCACCTTGCAGGAGGCGTCGCGCATGGGATAGGGACCAGATGTTCGTCGGCGGCCTTGCAGTGGGAGTTTGAGGGTAGCCGGTGTGATCGTCGGTGGCCGGAGACAAGTCGTTAGCTGTTAGAGGCAGCTCGGTCGTGTGAGAGGCGGGCGAGCACGGCCGAAGAGAGAGATGAGGAGAAGATGAAATGAAATGGGAGGCTCGGGCTAGTTCATTTTAGGGCATTCACCGGCGGCGTTCCAGCCGCTTCTTTCGCCGGTAAGTAAATCACTTAACACCGGCGGTTTTGGCCACCGGTACAGCGCCGATAACTTTTAAAGTCGGCGGTTTACCTGGCGGTTTTGTGACCGCCGCTATTACTGGCGGCATAAGCTTCCATAACGGCCGGTTGGGCCGCCGGTATTCACCAGCGGCCAAACCACTGGATAAACTACCGTTAGTACTGGTGGCAAGACAATCGCCGTTCAAAGCCGCCGGTAATGGCTGAATTTTCTGTAGTGATATTTAACATGAAGAATTAGGGTAAATGTTTGCATGCCAATATCCCTTGCGTTTTACTTCTAATTTTTATTTTTCCCTTGTTTCAAATATTTAAGTTTATTGATGGATTTATTAATGTTGCAAACTTATTTGGCAGGTTGATATCGTCAAGTCAAGTTTTTAAAGTTTAACTTGATTAATTAATGACTATTTTATGATCCATTTTTGAATTTTTTCACCTACATTTTTCGGTATTTTACAACATAAAATTAGACAATGGCGAAAATTTCTTATCCATATTAATTAGGTGGATTTTAAGTTATAAATGCAATTTTCCACATTTTTCAATCTTATAATCTAGTATTTTTATTTTTATATAATACAATTAATTTTTAAATAATAACTTTCATTTCATGATTTAATTATTCATACTTAGCTTTCAATCTTTAAAACAATCTTAATAAGTTTGTGCTACTCTCAAAAGAAAATATTAAAAATGTATATTATATTTATAAATTTAATTATTAAAAAATGGGAGAGAAAAAATTAAAAATTGTAGAAGAGATCAAGTCACAGCTTGGACAGCTACTTCGTACCAAATTGCCAGCTCACCATCCACATGAAATTTTTTTTTTAATTTTGTATTTTTTAAATATTTATTAGTTTTTGCTAAAATTTTTGTTGAAGATTACTCTCAGTTGTGGGTTTAATGGATAATTAATGGAGGTTTAACCTCTCTATATATAAAGCTGCAATTTTATGCAAAAAAAAAAATGCTAAAATTGGTCTTCGAGAAGGGATCATTGACCGTTGGCAATATTTAATAAATGCAGGCTTTGTCATTGATAGGTTTGTATGGGAGCTGAGACTTTGATTTAGCGTAGCTTTCATACAAAATTTTTTTGAAAAATTACATTAGAAAACAACATAAAGGTTGTCGCAAACGAAGTTTAAGGATTCATTTATGACGTCTTTCTTATTGCTTTCTAAAGCAGCTTTGCAGTAAAAAATTGATTTAAAAAGTAGTAAGAAAGCCATTCCAGACAAAGCCAAAGACATCGGCTACGTCATAGGAGAGAAGGTGAGATGGATTTAGGGGATATCTACATACTGTTTGGTAGATTAAGAAATATATGTATATAAGTCGCCAAATGGACAAAAACTTCTCGACGTGGCATGCAAGTCTCTGTTTAGGTGGTGACTTGATCTATGTTAAAAATTTTAATTTTTTCCTCATGTTTTTGTACTAATTAGGCTTTAAAATAGTGTCAATTTCAAATTTAGCTCTCTCAAACTTACCTAGAATTTTCCAATTTTCTTTTAATTGTGATAGTTAATGTGATCACTTTTATGTCATAGGGCAAAATAACACATATCCACAAATATTTTGAGAATTTATTTATTGATTTGATAGGTTTCATAATTTTCACAACCTTGGTGTTAATTATAAAAAATTATTAAATAATTCACCAAAATGTGTTAGATATTTGAAAATATATTTTTACTTGTTTGAAGGTTTTTGGTATATTAACCAACTCAATTTGACCTTCACTTGCCTAATTTTAAAGTTTTTATTAATAATGTTTAATGTTTCTCAAATATTCACTATGTTAAGGAAACACGAATTTGACATTTGACTTCAACCTTAACATATACTTTGTGTCTAACTTTTCAAATTTTCTTAAATTTTAATTTTAGATACCTCAAATTTAGATTTCAATGTATTTCAAAGAATTTTGTTTATTTTAGATTTCTACTATTCTAATTTTTAGAATTTCATGCGAATTTTAAAGTATTTTGATAGATTCACATTATTCAAAATTAAACTTTAGTTGAATTTGTTCAATTTGCTCGGAAGGAGAAACCAACTAGAACTATTATGCAAAATCAGTGGAAACAAAAACAGAATTAAAACACAATCAACAGGAAGAACACGATGGTTTTTGTGATTCAACAAAGATACCAACATCTACAGGAAGGGAATAATTTCACTAAAATGTGAAGAAAAATATGTTACAATTGGCTCTCTCTAGCTCTCTCTCATACAGTAGCCCTGAACCACTTAATTTAAAATTTTGAGATAAAACTATTAAGGAAAAATATAATTAATGCAATAATATGGCAAATCAAATCAATGTCGTAAGTGGATCCAATTATAGCCTAAATCATATCTCTTAATTAATGCATTAATTATCCACTAAATGCTTTCCTAATCAAAGTTCATTTGCATTTGGAAAGATTTCCAAATCAAATATCTCCACCTTATCTTTCATTCATAAAGCTGGAAAAAAAAAACTAATATAAGAATGACTACACCAAAATGCTTAGCTATGTACCATCCCTCCAAACCAAGCATAGAAAATAAGTTGACAATCAAATCATGAGCTCGAACATTCACAAAACTCCTATAGTAGATAAACTTGTGAACCAGTAGAACCTTTATGAGTACATCTACTAGATTCTCCTTTGTATCTATCTTCTTCATTAGTCATTTCCTTTAGCAAACAAGTCTCGAATAAAATTGTACCTTACATTAATATATTTGGTAGGAACCGATGATTACTAAAAGTTTGTTAGGGTTGTTAAGTCCTTATGAACTAGCCCGAGGCTAACAAAGAGGGGGGGGGGTGAATTGGTAGTTTTGAAAAATTCTTAAGCAAGCAAAAAAAAAAATTTTTTTTTTGAATATTTTAAAACAAATAAGATGAACCCTTGATGCAAAATCAATTAACAAAATAAATCAGAGATTTTAACCATACCATCAACCATAAAAAAAGTATGGAAAATAAAGTGCAAGAATAAACTTAGAAATAACACACCAGATTTTTATAGTGGCTCGATCAACTTGACCTACATCCACTCCCCGGAGCCTCTCATCCAGGTATTGGACTAAAACTACAGTGACTTTTTTTTTCTCCCACAGCAAGGCTAAGAAGCATTTACAAACTCTTTTCACTAAACCCCCGGTGAGGTAGAGAACCCCAACTCCTTTTGCTTCCTCTTGAAGATGGTAGAGAACCCCAACTCCTTTTGCTTTATCCTGAAGCAAGCAAAGAACCTTGATCTAATGCTGACGAAGACCTCCATAGAGCCACCAAGGAGCCAAAGATGACGATTGGAGGATATGACTTGAATCCTTGCTTAGAGCAACTTTTTTGAACACCTCACAAACTTCCCCTCACAAGATTCTCTCTCTTCCAAGCTCTCTCTCCTTCTCTAAGCTCTCTGAAGCCAGGACAATAGTAAAAGATTCTATCCTTAGCAATTAAGAGATCTTATAATGAAGGCCTGAAAAAATGCCCTAATTTTCAACTTGTCGTCAAAGATCATTCAGGATGATCGACATATCGTCATGTACGATTAGTGTAATTATACCCTTCCAACCAAGACGATCTGGGTGTGCTGTATAATTAGAACACAATGTTTTTTATAATCATCCAGGACGATTTGGTCATCATCCCGTACGATTAATTCAAAATCATACATTATCATCTAGCAGATAATTCGGGATGTCTAGGAGATAAATCAGGACAATGAATAAGTGTAACTGATCATCCCGGATGATGCTTGTATCATTGTATATGATTGGATAAAAATTATTGATTATAATAAAGAAGATAGTTTGGGATTTCTAAATGATTCAAGAGAGTACTAAGATTTTTCTCTCTAATCATCCATGACGATCCTGTGATTGTCCAAGATGATATGATTGATTAATCTATCCTTAATTACTTTCCTTAATCACCTGATCAATTTAGGCATAATTGATATGAATCATCTAGGCCGATTAAGATCGTCCAGTACAATTAGTATAATTTTGAGATATTAAAACCTTCTTTAGATGAGTTTGGCGAGTACTTTTTGAGATTTGAGCATATCATCCAAGACAATGAGAGTATCATCATGGATAGTTTGCTTAAGCATGTTTACATGACCCATATATCCTAATTCGGATTTCTATTTTGACTGATCATCCAGGATGATATAAAATCATCATGTACTATATGATCAAAAATAGAAAAACTCTAACTCATTAAATTTCTCCCCCCGAGTGTATGTATGTGTAAGGTTACTTAGCTTCAGGATCCATCAAAGTTTATTTAACTCAAGAAAAGGTAAACTATACATTTGAATAGAAATTACATACTGACGCAATCTTAGTTTACTTGATCATGAGTTGATTGACGTTCAAAGTGAACTTGTTGACCTGAAAGATTAGTATGCATGGCAAATAAGATAGATATGCAAGAATCATGGTAGTCGAGAAATAATAATGTTTATTATCATAAAAATCACAATACCTGGGTCTAGATTTACAATAATTTCCACTCCATTATCAAGCCTACATCAATTATACTCTTTTGATACCTCAGGATACTCTTCATAGCTTGCCAATGACTTCTTTTTTATCATGTATGAACCTACTTATAATGCCAACTGCTTGTGCAATATTTGGATCGAGCTGCTCCAAAATAAGTTCATAGTGTGCCACAAAAGCCATGTGAATATGAATTAAGTAATGCTTAACCACTAGGAAGAGCACCTCATAATAATCAATCCTTTTCCATTGCATAGATCCTTTTGTCACCAACCTAGCCTTGTTCTGTAATTTGCTCCATGAGATCCTTCCTTCTTTGCATATACCCATTTGCACCAAATTGCTTTCCTTCCTAGTGGAACCTTCACCAACCTATAAGTAACATTCTCTTAAAAAGACTCCATCTCTTCATCCATAACCCTCTTCCACTGATCATAAACTAGACTTTCTTTTTCCTTCTTATTGTTACTTGGAATTTTATCCTCCATGTTTGAAAGTATAATAGCAATGTCGTCCCTCAACCAAGATGTTTTTAATATATTCTTGCCCCTGGTCCTTATCCTAGTAATAGATTCTTATGCTAAAACCTTATCCTCCACATCATCTTCTATCTCTCTCACCTCCTTATCTATAACAGAATTTGGTACCTCGGTAGAAGTGATCATAATCAATGGAACAAATGAAGTTGCATCAAACTCTAACTTCTGTAGTGCAAATGTGGTCACAATAGAATTCACCACCTGCTTTCAATCCTGATGACTCAACATGCTCATCTCATTAAATATAATATCCCTAATAATGATAATCTTCTTCCATCTGAATCATACACTTTGAAGCCCTTAACTCCACACCTGAAGCTAATAAAGATTGCCTTTTTTGCTCATAGTTTACGTTTATCATTTTATACATAATAGTAAGCTAGACACCCAAATACTCTTAAGTGCTCATAATCTCTAATAAGTTGCCCCAAAAATATATCTATTAGATTCTTCTTCTCAATTTAAATAGTTGACCAAGTGACATGCATAGTTTATACCCTCAGCCTAATAGACTCTATCGAACCCATATTAGATAACATACTCCAAAACATCCCCACCAAAGTCTGGTTCATTCTCTTTGCCACCCTATTCTACTACGATGTCTCTCTAATAGTGAAGTAGTGTTTAATCCTAAATCTTTGGCACCCTTACAAGAATATTTCTAATCTATATTTACCCTTAGTATTTTATATGATACACAAAATATTTTGACTAGTTTGAGTCTCAATAAAGTTCTTCCAAGTTCTAAAAATATACAATACCTTACTCTTGTCCCTTATAATACAACCAAATATATATGGAGTAATCATTAATAAAAGAGCAAAAGTATCGTCACCCATTAAATAATGTTATTTTTGTCGGGCCCCAAACATCTATTTAAACATACTCAATAATATCCTTTGTATTTTGTTTAGCACTACAAAAGGATAATCGTGTCTTCTTTCCAAACACATAATATTCATAGAAATTAATCTTTCAAGTACTCGCTCCTTTGATCAATAATTTCTTCACCAAAGCTATAAGAGAAGCCTCTCTAACTTGAGCTAGCCTCATGTGCCACAATATGATGGCATCAAAAGAATTATTAGCAATAGCAATTATTCTAATCATTTTTCTACCTTGTAGGTAATAATAGTTATGAAGATAAACTCCTTTTAGAAAAACTAGCACTTTGTGATACATCTTCAAAACTCCTGCCACAAAGACTATGTTTTAACCCTTAGTCTCTAATACCCCAACAAATAGCAAATTATTCTTGTTATATAGAACTATCTTACATTAGTCAATGCTCTTATAGTACCATCATGCATTCAATTGAATATGCTCCTTTTATCAATAACATGGCAAGTTTGATCATTTTTCATAGTCACTACACTACTATCAAGCTCTTTATAGTTATAAAACCACTATCGATTGGGATAAATTTGATGGGTAGCATCATTATATAGAATTTTTAGAATGAACCATATATATATATATATATATATATACAAAAAAATGATAAACTATAGATTGTGATATATCAGAGTCTTAATCACTCTTTTCCACCCAAAGGCTTTCCTTTGCCTCATTGGAAACTTCCTCTCCCTTCTCCTTCAACTTCAAGAATTTTTTCTTTCAATGACCAGTCTCCAGATAAAAAGTACACTACTTCTTTCTAGAATTCTGCCCATGAGACTTACCCTTTTTATTGTTGCTATTAGCCTTTTTATTCTTCTACTTTTGGATGTTCCTAATTGGAGTGTGAAAGCCTAAACTGAATTCATCTTTGCAGATTCTTTGCACATAAGATGGAACTCATGATTCGACGATGTTGTAGTCATCTCCCCATAATTCCAGACCTCCTTCCTATGAATGAGCTTCATCATGTAGTTTTCATACTCATCTGGGAGTGAAATCAATAGGAATGTTTTATCCTCTAGTGAAATAGATGACTCCTGCATGACCGGTAAGGCATCTCCCGTGTGATAGTTCTTCTCTTGGACAAACCACTCAAATTAAAAAAAAAAAATATTGTTCATACCATCTTCTAAAGTTCCATCTGAGTTCGGCTCTGATATCAATTATTGTACAAAATTAGAAGAAATGAAACCAAAATCAAAACATAATCAATAAAAAGAACACGCTGATTTATATGGTTTAGTAAAGATGACTATGTCCATAGAGAGGGGATGATTTCACTATAATGTGAAGAAAATAAGTTACAGTTGGCTCGCTACCTCTCTCTCACGTAATAGTCCTCAAACCCTTAAATTATATATTTAAGGAAAAATAATTTAGAAAAATATAATTAATCCAATGATAAGAAAAATAACATCAATGTCATAATTTTATCAAAGCATAGCCTAAATCAAATCTCCTAATTAATGTATTAATTAGCCACTAAATTCTTAACTTTGTCTAGCTTATTTAGATTTGGAAAGATTTCCAAATCAATAAGAATACCTTATAAATAAATTTAATTGGGTAACAAATATTAAAATCTCACCCAACAAATTTTGAAAGCTTCCTTCAATGAATGATTTCATACATTGATTCATTCACATCTCATATAATATCCTTGATGCTTCATTTGGACTAGTAGGTCATTAATCGTATTAACTACAATTTTCACTAATAGGACACTCAAATGAACTTTCTCACCATCTTCAAAATGTTGATGTTTAGTAATTCTCTCAATAGTATTCAGTTTATAAATAACTATGTTGGTTTGGTGAGTGTATCATTTCCTTCAAAAATTAGAATCCATACAACTCCTTAGTCTATTAGTTGGGAGATTTTGTTATAATTAAGAGGTTCTTTATTCGAGACTTGTATATTTGATGTGTGTGATAGTTTATCTTAATTGACATAAACTCCCCCACCCCCAACAAAAAAGTTTAGAGTCTACACATTAAGTTTCCATAATTGTCAACTTTAGAGTCTACACATTAATTAATGCCTCAATCTTAGATTTGATTAGTATGATCAAATTCATTGTCCTCTTCATTCAATTATGTTGACATCGACATAGACATCATGCTTTAGCGGCCTCCCCACATTTTGTTTTCCTCGACCTTGTCTTCCTTCCCCCTCCTCCTCTTAATTGACTGAGTAACCCGTAATGGATCCTTCACTCCTCAAATATGAATTTTCTCCCCTTTCTAACTAATCTCAGAGTTTATCCACCCCCATCCCTTCCTCTTTTATTTGGAAGAATCTCCTTTCCCAGATCACATTATATGGTTCGTGACTTTAAGAAGCTTTTAAAATTACTAGATCGCCAAGAGGGGGGGGGGGGGGGGGGGGGGGGGGGGGGGAATTGCAAAAATTTGTTGCAATAATTATCCTAAGAAAGAGTTCTAATATTTTTTTGTATTTTTAAATTTTTAACAAGAAAACTTTAACTAATATGAAAGTAATTAACTGAGCTCTACATGCAACACTGAAATTCTTTTTCTTTCACAATTATCACCAAGCAAATATAATAAAAATAAAGTGCAAGTAAAAATAAAAAGCGTTAAGAAAAAAGTACACCATAATTTTATAGTGGTTCGGTCAAACCATGACCAACGTCCACTCCCCGGAGTCCTCCACTCCGAGAATTTCACTACAAACTATAGTTCTGCTTTTGCCTCCTCGGCAAGGTGGAGAAGCCCTCACAAGACTCAGTTTCTCCAACCCAACGTGACGGAGTGCCAAGCGCTTTTCTCACCCTCCTAGCGATAGTAGCGTACCTTCTTATTTTTCTCCCTCATGAAGAAGGCAGAGTACCTTCGAGGTCACAGATGTAGAAGAGTCTCCACCTCAGAGAGCCTCCCACAAGTTCTTCTCAGGCCACAGGAGGAGCAAGATGCAGCAAGAACGAAGCAACCGTGTGATCTCCCTCACACTACTTCTCCCTCACCAAGCTCACCCTCTCCTTTCTCTCTCAAACCCTAAAAACTTCTCAACAGCTCTCTCCCAAGGATTCTCTCTCTAATCACATTCCCCTCTTTTTTTCTCTCTCAAAAATATTACTATTTTGATACTTAAAACGGGCTCCAAAATCCCTGAAATTTTCAAAGTAGCTGTTACTATTGTATAGTATGATTTACCATCGTACAATATGATTTTTATAACTGGCTTCATCCTTGTACGAAGGTTTATGAACAGTTCAAAAACTTCTAAATATATTTGTACAGTATGATTTACAATCGTACAATACAATCATAGTAAATCGTACAGTACGATCATCAACTCTTCTATTCATAAAGGAAGATAGTCGGGACGATCAAAACTCATCTTTGTACATCATAGGGTACGACCTACTTCGTATAGTACGAATAGTCAAAATCAAGGCATCGTCTAGGATGAAGTCTGGGATGATCAAAATACGGCTCTATACATCGTATGGTATGATATACATCGTACAGTTCAATTAGGCAAAAACGAGAGATCGTCCAGGACGAAGTCCTGGATGACCAAAACTCGTCTCTGTTCATCGTATAGTACAAACATGTTCATACAGTACGAGTACCAATCAATGATTAAACCTTGATTAATTCCGTTAATCATGAGTTAATTTAAGTAAGTATTCAAAATAAATCGTACAATATGAAATACTTTGTACAGTACGAACGACTAATAAAACTTACTTAAACTAATATGGTGGCTAGGGTTTTAGATTTGTAACACATCGTACTGTATGATATGGTTCGTACAGTATGATCTATTCACAGAAAATTGTTTTACAACTACATTCCGGCGGTCTACTGACGGTCACCGGCGGTTGTCCGGCGACACGCCGGCGGCTTCAACCGCAGGCAATGCCGTCGGCTCTAACTTCTAGTAGTTTACTGGCGGTTTAACGATGCTGTCCGACGGTTTTTCAGCTATATACCAGCGGCTAGAACCGCTCGCAATTCTGTCAGCATGAACCGCCGGTAACTTGTCCGGCAGTTGGACGGCCGGAAAGCCGTTGGTAATAACTCTGGTGATAATCGACGGCATAGACTGCTGGAAAGCCGCCGGGGAAAAAAACCGCCGAAAAAAATTGCCTGCAATGGTTTCCGACGCCGTTTTTTCTGGTGGCTTAATAACCGCTGAAAAGCCGCCGGTTTTTTTAGAACCGCTGGTAATACCAGGTAAACCGCCAGAAAAAACCGTCGGTAGTAGCTGAATATCTTGTAGTGAAGCTCGACATTAAGCTCGATAAAAGCTTGATTCATGTTCGATTTAGAACTCGTAAATAAGCTCGATGAATATATTCATATAGATTAAACATATTTTTATTTTAAATAGACAACTGTTTTTATTATAAATTTAATTTCATTTTATTTTTATACCTTCATTTTGTTCAAGAACAAAAAACATTCAACATTTATCAATGTTTGCTTGATTGTTTGTTTAAGATGTTCATGAACAAATTTAAGATGAATAACAAATTTAAGATGAATCATAGATCATTTATTTGTGAACGAGCTTATTTGGTAGCTCGAAAATATTAGTTATGTATATATTCATGATCTTGCTCATTTGATAGCTCAAGAATACTCATTAGATTTGTTCATGAACATGCTTGTTTGATATTGTAACAAAATTCACTAAATATGTTCATGAACATCGCTTGTTAAGGCTTGTTTGTTTAAAGCTCCATAAGCACTAAATGAACCGAACATGAACTGAACATGAACCAAACATGAACACCATTAATTTAAACGAACCAAACATGAACACAAACAATAAAGCTCAAATCAAATATGAACCGAACTTGAACAAGCTAATAATAAACGAAGTCAAACATGAACACACATATACTCGGCTCGGTTCAGTTCATTTGCAGCCCTAAAGGTCATGAAGAATTTATAAACTTTCAAAGATAAAGACTTAAACGAAATGATGAAATCAACCGAGTAAATATTAATTAATATGATAGCTCTTTAGATTAATCTTCTATTATTCTTTAATGATTTATTCAAAATAATGTTAGGATTGGGGAATAAAATTTGAATCCAAATTTGCCTCAGTCAGCTTTGGTTGATTTTACAAATCAAAGTTTATGACGTTCATGTCAAATTAGCTGGGTTGACTTCAGGGGAAGTTTGAAAGATAATAAAAGGGAGAATTTTTATAGTAAACATAATTAAAAGTTGTATTAAGTGTATAAGTTTTTTTTTTTAAAATTAAAACTTGGTAAAGTCGCCTATTTAAAGGGCAACATAGGCTCAAGTCACTTAGTCAGTCAAAGCTGTTGACATGTCTTCATGGCATGGCAGTGGCTAAGTCGTCTGTTAAATGGACGACTTTGGCCTTGCTAAAAGCCCCACGAAGCCCTTCAAGTTTATCTCCTTTCCTCGACTTTTCTCTCCGCTACTTCGTTATTAACACCGCCGATTTGCGTTTTTTGGCTTAGTCGAGTTAGGTGAGTAAACAAGTTATTTTTTGGTTGTTCTCACTTACTTGTTGTAAATACATTTGTTTGCTTATAATAGTTGTGAAGTTTAAGAGAAAAATGAAGGATATGTAGGATTTGTTGGGCTTGTTTAATTCTCTTTTTTTTATTGTAGTTTGTCAAAACGTGAAGGGGATGTAAGGTTTGTTGGTGTTTGTTTACTTTTTTTTGCAATTTTTTTGTGTGTTGTGTTTTGCAAAACGAAATATTTGAAATTTTTGTTAGAAATTATTTTGTTCATTTCTTCTAGTGACCTAGAAATTTTGTTGGAAGTAAATTTTTTAAGTATTGACATTTTTTATTAGAAGTAGTTGGGCTAAAGAAAATTTGGTTGGAAGTTATTTTGTTTGAAGTAATTTTGTTATGCTGATGTAGAATTTCTTCTAACAAATTTCCACTAGAAGAAATTAACAAAATTTTGTAGAATTTCTTTTAAAACAATTTGACTAAAATAAAATATATTTTTGTTAAAAAAAATTCTCATAACCTTTTAATATTTTAAGAAGCAGTAAACCTAAAATTTACTTAATTTTTTTTTTGTAGTGGGCACGATGTGTAGGTTTTTACCAATTTGTAGTAGTGAGATGATATTTATTTTGAAATTTTTTGGTTGTCGTTAAACGATGTTTATTTTTAAATTATATCATATATTATATTCTTAATTGACATAATAACCTATATAATGTCTAAAGAAAATAAGTTTGGATATTCGTAAATTATATAAAAGATTTTTTTCGTACTAATAGTTCATCTTGTAGTTGTAAGTTTTGTATAACTAATAGAAATATAAACGTGTAAATTACTAATTATGTATATTAACTACATGCAAATTTTTTTTTTATCATTCTTAACAGAACTTACTAGTTCAATAATGACTGCACCAAGAGTAACCTTCTTGCTAATGTATGGAGGTGAATTATAATTGGATGCAAATTTTGCGCAAACATATTATAGGGGTAGGAATTGTCCTCTGCATGTGTCAAGAAACGTCAACTTATAGCATCTTAAATTAAGGATTCTTAAAGTACTCAAGTATGAAGCAAGTAAGTTTTCAATGAACTTAGTTTGTCGAGTCCCTATAGGGATTGAGTTCATCACTTCACAGGTTGAAGATGACGAGGTGTGCAAAGTTTATTATGCCAGGCTGCTTTGAAATTTCCTATCATGTACGTGGAAGTTGAAGAGCTAAGTTTGACGGGAGGTAATACTGAGCATCAAAGTTCCCAAATATATGATTCTTTGAGCCTGGGTGAAAGGGTTGAAGTGCTTGATGGTGCTTCAAGGCTCTATGAAAAAATAACCTATTGACTAGTAAGTTCCCCATTACAAATATTATTAATTATCAAATATATAAGTTTTTTATTGCTTAGTAAATAAAGATGAACGGTTTCAATGGAGTGATATAAAAAACCATTGGTGGCAATCAGATCCTGGCCCTTCAACATAACCAATCCCTTATTTTGATGACTGTTACAGGACTATGAGTAGTGGGTATATCGACTTGGGTTTTGAAGATGAAAATGATCTTTTAATAGATTTCAATGATGGAAATAAAGTTGGTAATGAAGATATGTAATGTCATCCAAAATTATTACTTGAGATGAATAGGCATTGAGCACGCAATAGTTGCCAAAATAACTATGCTGACACTGGTAGGACTATATAACAATGAGATCACAAAGTTGAGTTTGAGGATGTTTCTAATAGCGTTATAGTAGAGGATGAAATCTCACTTCCTACCAAATTAAATGAAGGAATGTGTTTCACACAAAAGTCAGATTTATAATGTCATACAAGGATGGTCAATTAGGAATAATGTTCAGTATATTGTTATCACATCAAATATAAATAAATTTATGGTTGCATGTGCATGGCCTGATTGGTCGATGTTTTCTTGAATATGGTAGTTGCATTTTCTCTAAGTAAATGTTTAGGAAGAATATAAAAAATCTCATCTATCAAGTACCACCATGTATATGCCAGTCTTATTCTTGAAGCTGGGCACCATTAGTGTAATTCAAAGTTCATAAGTTTCTACATACTACCCACCATTAGAAAACAGATGGACATGAGGCCCAGATAAATATTAGATCGAATGGAAGATAAGTTTAATATAAATGTTTTTTATGTGAAGGCTTGGGATGCCCGACAGGCCGACAAAAAGATATCAAGGCTATTTTTTGCAATTGGGAAGAGTCCTACTTGTGTATGAATTTGTTCATGGTTGTTGTTGCCTCTATTATGCCACAAATTGTGTACAAAATTTAGAGCATAGACAAAAATAGATTTCAAAGAATTTTCTAGTCATTTGATCCTTCTATTAGTGGGTAAAACATCTATCAACCTATTCTTAGCCTAGATGGAACATTCCTGCTAAGTAAATACTAAGGAACATTTTTAAGAGTAGTGACCTTGGATGTGAATAATGGGTTAGTTCTACTAGCTTTTGCTATAGTTGAATCAGAAACTGCTGAATCATTGATTTGGTTCATCAGGTTGATGCCCCAACATCTCCCAATAGTTACAATATTGGCTAATCTCTAAATCATCTATGATAGGCATGCTAATTTTTCGTGGCTGTAGAAAAAAAGTTTAATTCAAAAGCTCACTGTCATTGCTTAAGGTATCCACATTAAAATTTCAAAAAGGTAGTGCGACAAATAAGAGTAGCTGATGTTGAATTTCTTTGCTAAAAGATATATACATCAAAAAATACTGATGACCTTCACATGTTTAATAGATGCATGACATATATGAAGAAATTGAAAAATTATATTTATTAATGGTTCATAGACCGAGATGTGCCACATGGGTCATTCATGAACGATGGTGGTTTTAGATATAGTATTAGGAAAACTAATGCATCCATGTCATTCAATGGTGTTTTGGAAAGAGCTCGGGATTTGCCAGTTTAAGCCTCAATCTTAATTATATATTTTAATATAGTTGCAATGTTCATGTGATGGTTGGAGTTTATTATAGATGAGGAGCACCAAGATAATTATTTCCTTGCCCCACCGATTTTTACAACAATTAAAAGGGCATATGAAGAGGAAAGTATATTGTTAGAAGCAGATTGACATAACATGCATGAATTTCAAGTTGTTGGCTTGTCATCAAGATCCTATCTTGTCAACTTAATTGTTGAAAGAACATGGAGGTACAACTATATCAGGCCATTATTATACCATATTGTGTGTGAACTTATTTTATGATCTGTAACGATGTTAAGATAAATCCATTTAGATTATATATCTGAGTACTACCACATGAAGAACTATAAATTGACTTACTCTAATGAATTTCACCACATACCAGACAAGAAAGATTAGTGTCATCATGACCCTCATACCAGCCGATTTCTTCTTCTTCCATAAAACTATAGAAGGAGGTTTGGTCATACGAGGACATCTCTCTATTGAAATATAATTGATGAATCTATATCACACATTAATGAAGTTTATGGATCATAGCATATTGTTGGATGAAACCGAGCCACATGTCTTATCAGGCTTCGTCATAAGAACTAAGATTTGTTTTGTTATTTTTTACTATATTCGTTGAATGTTGATGTACTGCTAATGAACATTACCTTCCGATGTGCTATTTATCTATGCTTAGTTTACTTCTTCAAAATACTAAATTTAATTTTGGTTATTAAGATGATATGACATAATTATAACTTCTACTACTAACATCTAACTTGCATACAAAAATTAATAATTTAACACCTTCTAAGTAGTTTGACTTAAAAATTTTTCCATGTGTTTGTGTCCTCCAAACTTAATAAATTTTTATCTCATGCATAATTTATGTATTTGTATAATTATTATTTGTAATAATTGTATCTCATGCATAGTTTTCAATACTAATTTTAAACTGTGATTTCTCTATAATTTGTAGGTACAATGGCATCCAAATAATGCTGGCATAAGAAAAGGCACCTAGTTGGTAAGGTAGTTGCTAAGGCTTCTAGCCATATAGCTTCCATAGCTTAGTTTCACCCCATCAATTCTTCTCTACATGGTATGCAAAGGGTAGCACA
The DNA here is from genome assembly GCA_022539455.1 of Dendrobium nobile. NCBI lineage: Eukaryota > Viridiplantae > Streptophyta > Magnoliopsida > Asparagales > Orchidaceae > Dendrobium > Dendrobium nobile. The sequence continues at coordinate 10,992,010 of CM039724.1, forward strand.
TTTGTATGGGAAGCAAACCATATCATTTTGTTATTATGTAGTTAGATGTAATTCGAAACATAAGAATTTTACTAATTTTCTTCTTAACTTTCTTATTTGTAGGGAACAATCCTAGAAGCATCATCACACCTTCTAACAGTTCACGACTGGCCGGTAAATTGTCTAAGATTCATGGATATGTTATAGATGGTTAGCTTAGATTGTTTTGCTAGATGAGATACTTAAATATGGTTCACCAATTATTAACTAATTTAGTAGGAAAATGGCCACCATATACCAACACTTTTCACCTTCACATTGGAGAGATGACCATCACATTACAAGAAATGGTAATAATAGTTGGTGTTCAGATAGATGGGCCAGCTTTAGTGGGGCACACAGTAGTTGGACATGATGAATGTTAGTTGACTTTGATCGATTACTGTGATGAACTATTAGGCAGACATCCATACCACAATTTTGTCTACCATGACCCTTTTGGCCACTACATCACATCCAACTTTTGTATGGGTAATGCACATGCTTAGATTTTCATGCCACTCATATGGTTATGTTGGACTTTATGGTGTGACTCATATCGTGATCTGATTGAGCTGGATTTTTGGACACATGCCATGGCATACTTTCCATTCATCACGTGCTACCACATACTATCAAATACATCATGTTCATAGATACATTAGCAATACTTGACTATTATGGAGGATTTTAGGGTCATCAGTACATACACTCTTGGTGGAGCAGTCGTGGTGCACCTGTATAGAGAGTTAACTAAAGCAACAAGGCTTAATAAGGCCATTATAGCTTGGTGTATACATTTATTACAGATTCGAGCTTCGGAGCACCAATATGTTCGTAACCTGCACTTTATGTTATGTTCCTAATACAACTAGATGATCTGAGTGTTAGATTCAGGTATGAAGTACACTTAAGCATATTTAATCATAAATACATCACATTAAAATCTTCAAAGAATATGAATCTTACTTGATATAAGTGGAATGAGGACAATCTATGGTAATTGCCAATGAGAAATATAATAACCTATAGGGATGAGCTCGATGGTCTACTTTATAGTCGGATAATTTGGGAATATTTGTACTTCATAAAATGCTGCATAAATTTGATGCAAGAAATTCCTTTTTTGCGCAGGTCATTTGGGAGCCCTATATATAGGACATTCATGTTCATGTTGGATAGGTTTGTTTTGTTGGTCAAAATATATGGATTGTCAGAGTGCCTTTACTTAGTTAGAAGGGGGAGGAATGTCACTTGCCTGATTGAGGGCTTTGATAGTTTGGCTTCTCCCATACTATGATGTCCTCCTTATGGAGCCTAACTTCAAAGACTAGATGGTCGTGGGAAGTCCAACATGATTATGATGTTGTACCACTAGGCCCACATCTCCTTGTGAAAGAGTAAAGGAGGATACGTAGTTTCCTTAGAGTAACTTGGTGATGATGTGACTATGTTGTGCATCACTACTAGTAGTGGTACAAGTCCTAGGCTAAACTATGCATATTGAAGAACTTGTTGAGCACCTTGTAGTATGTAAAAATGAAGTTCACGTCATGTTAATAATCCCCACATTTTAAATTTCTTTAATAATAATGTTATAACTGTAGAGGGACTTCTTCCTTGAGACTGAGCAAGCTTTACAACATCACATCAATGACACTGAGAATAAAAATAAGCAATGAGAGATAAACATGGTTGTAGAGCTTTCCTATGGATTGCACTGGCAAATGCATATTGATAACCAATGCTATTTTGTTTATGTGGTTAGGCATGATACACCAGTCACCATGAGCTTGGATGCACCTGATCCTTATAATGGATTTACTGGCCCATCTTGGTATCATGATCAGGGACCTTTAGAGGATATCCTTAGTTACCAAATGCCACATGATTTACATGCCTACCTCAGCCCAGAGTTCATGCCTTGTAACATTCAGGCACCAGACATACCTCAGTCTGACATTGTTGGTGATGAACAACATAGGTTACGTGACAGACCTCTATGACCACCATAACATTACATTCCTTGTAGTGATGCTTTTCCCCAGAGACTACTTATGATGCATTAGTTGAGTTATGATTGTATTATATATGATGTTAGCTTTTGATGATCTCAGCTCCTGTTGATTTCAGGTTTTGATGATGTTAGCATTATAATGGATCATATATTTTGGTTATGCTTATTTTATGCAAATGACATCTTCATATATAATTATGTTTGAATTTGTTTTTTTTTTAATATTCATAAAATTTATTTTTTAAAGAAAATAAGCAGAACAACAAATAATTGAGCTTGATGGAAACATCTAAGTTAAAAATTAAGCAACATTACTCGACCATCCAAATTCAACCTTGTTAGTTGACTGAACAACATACACAACACTTGAAAACCTACATAAAACAAGTTGAACATATATTTAGCAAGGAACACCTTGCGACACTTAAGTAAACATTAGAGATATACTAAACGACGAGATAAGACCAAACAAGCTTACAAAGCATACAAGATGTGGTTATATTCTCACTTAGTAAACATATGTAAACATCTTTGAAGTTGGCTTTCCATCGGACAACATTTAAAGGGAAATTTGAACTTGTGCTGCAAATCTAGCCAATCAATCACATAAAAAAAAATTATACTTGTACCTCCATTAGCAATCTCTTTCATCAAATTTTCATAAAATTAATAATAAATTCATCTTCTTGAAGCAACTAAGGATGATAAAGAATGATGTGATCCATATCATTCATGGACATTTCAAGTTTATCAGGCGAAGCATCTCCACCTTGACATCATAACTGAAGATAATGCATTTGGAGGGCGTGTTGACCCACAAAATGATGATTATGTTTGTAGAATGTGACCTCTCTAAATTTATCCAACTTTGACAATTAAAAAAAAAAATATTCTTCTTATACACATTTATTTTCATCAACTCTTCAAACATCCTCATAAGCATGTAATTGTGATCTTTTCTCCACTCTTGCATGAAACATCTATATATTTCATTTTCCCTGGACTTCATCTGTAAAGAACTATCTAGGAATCTTCCCATATATTGGTGCAATCATCTATTTCCACTGTCCTGTAAATCTTTCGTTGGAGTGTCCCTGATTTTATGCATAATAGGCCAATTCATTAAAAAAAAAAAGTTTAAACCTCAACCAATGTAGCGCAATCACTTTAGTAAAGCAAATCCTTCTACAACTTCTTCACAACCTTTCTTACAGTTCTTAAAGAGATGTTTAGAACACATATTTATAACCAAATATAAAATTTTTGAATGAATAAATTTATATTAAAAAACATAAATGGACTGACGAAAAAGTAAAATATATAATGACAAAAATTAATAAAGATGATGTAGGAAAATCTTGATGATGGCACAACAAAACTTTGTAGCTCATGTCAGATAATTTAAATCATGTATGTCACAATTACTTTAACATCCAATGTCATCAATAATTGCTCTGCATAGATTCTTATGTGTACAGAACTAAATATCCACATCACAAATGAAAACATAAAATAACAAGTAGGGCTATATAATAGTATAATAACAAGCAACAAAGATTGGGTTATTCCTAAATTTATTTAATAATGATTGAGTTATTCCTAAACAAATTCTCCTTTAATTTTTACTAAGCACATGTTTTAAAAATTATAAAAATGTGGCTATAAAATATTTTCTTATCCTAACTATAGGCATAACATGGCTGCATAATTGAATAAAAGGGAAAATATGATTATTATTTAAAAAATAATAATATTTACTCTAGGTCGCGTGATTAGCCAGCGGCTTACTCAGTATGATGTATATCTCCTATTAAATTGGTGACTTACATTTAATATTTTTTTAACGTTAAATTACTAATGCTTACGCCTAGCTGACTCAGTAATGCCTAGTCAGCTGCTAATCGCTCGTTAAACGGGCAACTTTGCCTAGTATTAAACTTTTTTTAAGCATGCTTATCCACTTAATACAACTTTTAATTAAGCTTATTTTAAAAATTTTATCATAATTAAATTGGCACATGTAAGAAGTCATAAAAAAATATGATTATCTTCCTCGTTAGGTCAGGCAGCCAAGACTTTTTGTCCACTTTCATCTGTTCTTGACACGTCAATCATTGTTGCCAACCTAAGCATAATCTACCGCACAAACTGTAGTACATGTTTTAAAAAGCTATCCCAACGAAGCCTTAATCACTTGCATCAATCTTATATATTATTGACAGTCTAATGAAAGCCTAGAGCTTCCAACACTGCTTCTCTTTCTTTCACCTTTTCCCTTTTAATTATTCTCTTATTTATTAGCTATTCTTATCAGTATGATTCCAATATTGTCCGTAAGCAATAAGGGTTTCCAATAATAATTAAACAAAGTTGAAGAATCAACTACAATTTGAAGATAAAAACCCAAATGTAACTGTAATTCCATCTGGAAAAGTCCAAATGGAAAAATCCCATCATGCGGTGTCTGACATATTGGAATTTATACAATTCAAGTATTGAAAATTTCTTCTATTTTTATCAATAATTTACTGCTTCTGATCAAAGTCGGAAATATTCAATCTTACAATCATCCAAATAAAAAATCCTTTCGATAGAAAAAGTCGAATGGAAATAAATCATTGTATAAACCTCCCATTTGTGCAGAAAGACCACTTCACGCATAAAATATTCAAACCTCAAAATAGAAGAATTGACTGTTCAAAGAAAATCAAACAGCACATACAATTAGAAATTTAATTAAAATTGTATTTAGAATCATTAAATAAAATACACTTAAATTTTCTTGACACAGATCAAAATTCAATATAAATATCCCATACAGGCTGTATAAATCATTGTATAAACCTCCCATTTGTGAAATCCTGAAAGCTGCTTGCTGGAATTGAACTATTTATATATATCCATAGAAGGCCACAGAACCGCTTGGTGACAAATGCCTTCTAAGAACCACTAAACTAGCACGTCACTGCTAGAAGCTGTAAAACAGAGGACCAAGCCTAACGTATAGGTATCTACAAATAGCCAAAGTTGACGAAAAATAATAATAAACCAAAGAACTAAGTAAAAGAAAAAAAGTTATTCTTTTAGGCCATTTTCCTTAAAAAAATATTATAGTAAATAGTTAAGGATTCAAATATATTATTGCTATATGACCACTTTGTTTAAACTCCACATATATGCTAATTACATAACATTAGACTTATAATTCTTGTAATTAATGATTAATCTCCTTCCAATATTTTCTAGCCAGTCATACATGAACTAATTGCATAAACTAGTTAGGCTTGAACTTAGTGGAACGTTTAGCAAGATTTAAAGGCTGTCATAGTTAGAGTTCTTCAACTACATCAAATGGACTCATGCCGAATTGATTGATTAATCATATGGAGCTCACCCAAAGATAATATCAAATCTCAATTAGAAGACCACTCCTTAATTAAATATCCAAATAGATCACAAGAAAGAATATTAATTATTTCAATCAGGGGTGGACCCATCCTTAATTTTCAGGGGGGAAAAACTTATAAATAACTGTTGGGGTTGCCTCGAATTTGGCTCGGCCCTTCAGTACAAGAAAATGGATCAATAGCCACCAAAAAATAGAGACAAAAAGAAAATAGTCACTAAAGATGATTAATCATTCAATTTCTACAAAATGTATGTTGAAGTTTCCTTGAATTTGGCTCGACCCCTATTTGTTAATATCTTTGATCGTCGTACACTTCACAAATATGTCGGGGGTCCAAGGGGGCAGCACCCCATGGCGAGGTTAAACCTGTCGATCAGGTCGTGGGGTCAAGGGGCAGCAAATCCATTGTAAAAAATAGATGGAAATGAACAAATTACCTAAAAAATCATATAATAAAGAACAAAATCAAACCACCATTAAAATAATAAATGGAAATGGACAAATTACCCAAAAAATCATATAATAAGAAAAAAATATTTTTTAAAGGGCGACAATTGCATATAGATCCATTTATTATAGATCCATGTATTATTTACTCTCCTCTTAACTATTTGATAAATTATTCCATGTAAATTGTGCATGCTACATATCTTTTCAGAATTAATTTTAATACCTATCCTTAATCATGGCAAAACCTTTTTACACACAAAAAATGCGTAGGAAAATTGTTACATGGAACTTTACATGCAAGAGGACACATTGTCAAACAAGTATTAAAAAAATATGCATGAGATATGGTCCAATAGTGATTGCAATAATAAAGTGTCAAAATAAAAAAATTCTAGGTTATTGGAAGCTTAATGAAGCTACTAGGAAGGAACGTTACATACTATCTATTGATAGAGATCTAGGCATGCATATGCTCTTATTCACATTACCATGAAGAGTTTAATTAGGAAAAATATGAATTTTTCATTCATCAATTTTTTTAAAAAAATTTAAATATTATACCCTCTACTCTAAAATTTTATTATGTGATATAAATTCTTAAAGCATCATTTTTATTGCAATAGGATAATTCATGTAATTAGATTGAACAACAGTATTTTGTTGTAAGTGAGCACAACACTTTCTCATGGGTTCTCCACTTTACTCTATCTCTTAACTATTTGAATGGACTCATATACTTGCATATATTAAGTGGGGTTTTATAGTTTACATATCAAAGAAAGCCTAAGCATTATTTATGATTGATTTAATACATAGTTCTTACATCATTCAAAAGTTTACTCCATAGCCCAATCAATAGACTATGTCTCTATGAATATAGACTGTTGTTTCCACTCTTCATCATTGAATAGTGTACTCTTGTGAGGGAGTTGAGCATTATATTAAAGGTTATTTGCAAGTATTTCTAGTTTTTGAAGTTGGATATATAATGATGCTTAAGATTGTTTACCTAAAAACATTATCTTCTCTAAAATTTTTAAACTTGATGAGCTAGAGGGAAAACAAAAGAAAGAGAAGGAAAATGTCAAAGAAAAGTAGAAAAAGAAAAAAGGTATCCTACTCTTAAACATGATGTTCGATGTCGTCCTTTTCCTCCATCAAAAAGAGATTGTAGAATGGCTGGAGGGAGAGGTAGAGGATAGAAAAATGAAAGGGAAAAAGAAAATGAAAAGAAGATGAAAAGAAGTTAATACAAATAAAGGCGCCTATATTACATATCAATTTGGAATCCAATTTGAAAGATTAATTCTATATGTTTGAGAAAAATCAATAGGCTGTAGAATAGAAGCATAATATTGAATAGCTAAAGTTTGATATATCTATTAAAGAAAATAGCGATGTGGACAAGGTCCAAGTCACTAGGGAAGATAATTCAAATATATATACCATGGAAAGGTTAAAGAAGTATTTAAAGAACATAACCTTAACCCTGTTATTCCAAAATAGGGTAATGGGGTTGGTAGTGAAAGTCTCTCTAGCTCTTGACCCAGATTATAAAGCCAATACCTTTGTACTCTCTAGCAGCAAAATTATAAAAATTGATGAGATCCTTGATTATCCATTCATGAACGAAATAATAGAACTATTGTTTGACTTGTACTTAGATTGTGTAAAAAATTCAGTAACCAAGGTTTAACACCATCAACTTGAACTAGAGTTGAAGCCCCATAATTCAATAACTTATGGAGCACTAGATACCATAAATATACATCAAGAGAATCGATTGGATTCCTTACTCTATGTCCATTTGATGATGGTGGATATTTCTTAGTCATATTAAATAATCTAGAGTCTTACAAATGCTTTACATTATAAGTTAAATCTTTAAATGAATTTTAATTAGAGAATTCAGTTAATCTGGATGACTCTCAAGTTAGGGATGCACCCCCCAAACATGAAGAGGAGATTAATTCTATAGTTTATGATTTAAAAGAAATAAACTTGGCCAATAATGAAGCCCCTTGTCCAATCTTCATAAGTTTTATACTGAATGAGTTATGAAGAAATGCCTAGATTTTCTCAAAACATAGAAATTCACAATTTAGAAATTCAGCTTGATATTGTTCAAGTAAAACAAGCACCTTGATGGAAGCATTTTAAAGTTGAACAATAAGTAGAAGATGAAATCAAGAAATTAATTATTATTAGTTTCATTAGGAAAGAGAAATATCCAACCTGATTAGCTACTATTATCCTAGTATAGAAGAGGAATGATAAAATTTGTGTATTCTTTATTATAAAGATTTAAATAAAGCTTGTCTAAAAGGTGAGTTTTAATTGCCTATATTAGAACTCATGATAGATAGTGCAACATCACATGCAATATTCTCCCTTATGGATGTCTCATAAGGATACAATCAAATAAAAAGTTCTCCTAAAGAAGAAAAGTATGCAACATTTAGAAAACTGATAAAAATCCTTTTTTTTATAAAAATATTCCTAATGGATTAAAGAATGCTGGAGCAACATACCAATAAGAAATGATGAGGATTTTTTACAAACTTATCCACAAACAGATAGAGCATTATGTCGATGATTCATTAAATGTCTTGAAAGAGATGATCATTTATATGACATGATAATTAATTTCCAAAGATTACACCAATATAATTTAAAATTGAACCCACTTAAGTGTGATTTTGATGTCACTTCAATTCTAGTTTTTGTGGTATGACACCATGGAATTAAAGTAGATCTCAATAAAATTAAATTATATTACAAATGCCACCACCTAAGAGTATCACTCAATTGAGATCATTTAAATGTCGGCTGGCATACTTTAGAAGATTCATATCAAATCTCGTAGGAAGATGTCAACCATTTGTAGCTTTATGTAAGAAAAACATTCATTTCCAGTGGGATGATAGTTCCTAGATCACTTAGATAGTATAAAGAAATATTTGATATATCATCAAGTTTTGGCTACTCCTATCCTAGGGAAGCCATTAATCCTATATATAGTTGCTTTAAGTTAATCTCTTTGCTCGTTTTAAGCTCAAGTTAATGTGGAAGGGAAAGATAAAACACATGATTACCTAAGTAGATGGTCTTTTCCAATTGAATTAAATTATCCACCAATCGAGAAATATTGTCTAGCTAGCTATAATCTTCACTGCTTATAAGTTAGGAAACTATGTGTTATCATAGCAAGTAAATCAAATTTATAGAGTAAATCTATTGAAGTATCTGATGATTGAACCAATATTGTTAGGGAGATTAACTTGATGGTCGGTGATCCAACTACAATTCAAGAAGACCTTTGTACTCTTATGTTCTATAAAAGGACATGCTCTTATAAATTTCTTAGCAGCATACCTAATTCCAGATAATTTCCCAATAAATAATGAACTAACAAATGGGTATACCAAGAACCTAAAACTTAATAAGAAAGCTACTCGTCAATTTTATTTTGATGGTTCTATATATTTTTAACACTGCTATTGCCAGGTGCCAAGTCCTAGATGAAAAAATTGGAGGGTGTTGAAACTCGTTCACTATGAATTAGGTTGTTAAACCTAAGCTTATGTCCCAACGGCTAACCAAGAGGGTGGTGAATTAGTAATTAAAAATTAATCCCTCTTTTTAATTTTTAAACAAAAAAATAAACTTTAATGAGTTTTATAGAAATAGATTTTTCAACCATAAATTAGAAACAAAAATCAACAAAATAAAAAGCAACAAAAAATAAAAGACACAAGATTTATAGTGGTTCGATCAAACTTGATCTACATCCACTCCCCAGAGGCACCCTCCGAGTATTGCACTAATATCACTATTCACTCTCCTTTAGCACCCACAACAAGGTGGAGAAGCCTTTACAAAAACTCTTTCCACCACTACCCGGTGCGGTAGAGAATCGTCGTCCTTTTACACTATCTCCAGTGTTGGCAGAGAACCTTCGTCCTTTTACACTATCCATAGTGTTGGCAGAGAATCATCATCCTTTTACACTCTTTCGGTGTAGGCAGAGAACCCTTCGGCTGTTCACACTCTCCAAGTGTGGGCAGAGAACCCTTCGGTTGTTCACACTCTTCAAGTGTGGGCAGAGAACCCTTTGGCTGTTCACACTCTCCAAGTATCGACAGAGAACCATATCTCTTTAGCAGATCTTCTCACAAGAAATCTAAAAGGAAGAAAGAAAAGAGTGAAGTAATCCCAAATCACAAGTAGAGATTCTTACCTTTGAATACCAAGTGAAGCCTTCACGCTCTAGTAGTAGGAATCCTATTTCGAACTTTCTCTTACACTCTCTCCTTGACTCTTCTTTCAATAGGCCCAAAGATCAATAGGCAAAAAGATCAATTGGCAGTTTAGTTTGGACTATTTATATGAAATACAAAAAAAATCGTCCAAAATTTGCAAATATTCAAGTTAATATGCATTGGATCGTCCCGTACGATCGTGGATCGTCTTGGACGATTTTATATAAATGCGTTAGAAACGAACCTAATGTATATGGGTACGAAATAACTTTGTACACACACATCATCCCATACGAACTAGGTTCATCCGGTACAAACGGTTATTCCATAGGTCGGTTCCCAAAAACTGCAGAATGTCACTTAATTTTAAGAGTCCGTTCACTTCGTCCTGGGACGAATTATGGGTTCATCCGGACGAAATTTTTTCAGAGAGCAAATCATCCCGGGACGAATACACTTCGTCTGAACAAAAATTTTCTAGAGAACATTTCGTCCTGGGATGAATACACTTCGTCCTGGATGATCAGGACTTAGAAAAATTTTCTTTAATTCATGTTTATTCCATTGCTCTTATGAGGAGATAACTGGCCTAATCGTCCCGTACGATCAGTACAAAACTTTCAAGATCTCCTTAAGTGTGTGTGTGTGTGTATTCACTCAATTATAATCACTCCCTCTTAAAATTAATTCAAAGAAAAAATACAAGTTTTAAATACACAAAGTATCTCATGATGAATTTGATTTTGAAGTCTTTGTAGTCTGGAGTTTGATTTTCCTGAAATATTAGTACACACAAGAACAAAAATAACTCTTCCAAAAAAGTGTTAGGAGATAACTATACATAAAATAATAATACTTGAAATCATCAAAACTATACAAGTTGCAAGAATGTAAAATATGCAAATAGCAACTCTGTTAACAATCTTCCCCTTTTTTGATGATGACAAAACAATTATTGCTTGTATAATTTTCAAATTCTAGAAATCTCCTAAATTTCCCCTGAATTGATGAACACGTGTAAATAAGTAAGGAGGCATTTTTAGAAATATACAACAAACAAAAATAAAACAAACACACAACGTATACAACATACACAAAACACAAAACCAAAAATAAAAAAAAAATAGACACACACACATACAATACGAATCAAACAAAACCAAAACCATGATACAAAAAATTTCTCCCCCTTTTTGACAACAGCAAAAAGTAAAGATGAAAAAGACTTGAAATGTAAGCAGACATATGAAAATTATTTGATAATTCAATATTGAAAGTGATGACATAAGTTATGCAAATAAAATTAAAACATTAGACAAATCATATTAATTCATAGATCTAAGAAGAGATGTAACATTAATAATAGAAAGAATATATCAAAAACATGAGTCAATTTAGACTCTAAGATAGAGAAAATCATTGCAAAAAAGATAAATAGAAAATTTATATATTTTAAATTTCAATATAGAATATAAATGTACAGTAGATCAATTTGAATTAAGAGATTAAAAGATAATGGAAAGAAATAATTACCACATGTGGCGCTTTGCGCATCTTTTTCAAATTATTGGCAAATTTTTGTGTATCTTTTTACTTATGGGCTTATTTTGTGCCTCTTTTTCTACTTGTGAACTTACGCATTTTTTTTTTATTTTTGTACATTTGTATATTTTTTCAAAAGTAATTTTGATCTATCCAAAATCAATAATAAAAAATTTTAAATTTTTCTAAGTGCATAAATATTTATTGATAAGTGAAATATAAAATAAGAAAACGTCATAGTTGCAATAATAATATTAGAATTAATGTAGTCTAAATAAGAGACATGAAATTGACCATCTTAATTATATCAAGTTATAAGCAGAAGTTAAATTTAGAAAAAATTAGATTTTCTAATAAATTTAATTTTGACTTGCATTTCAAAGTATAACGCTATTAAGATAAAAAATCTAATGATTGTCATAAAGGCTAACACACATTTTAATACCATTAAATCTAAAATACGAGAACATATATTGATATCACTATGAAGATATTACAATCTAAGCTTAGGATATCAATACAAAAACAAAACATCTAAGAAAAGAAAATACAACAAACTTACTTATAACAACAACTAACACACAAACTATAGAAAATATATAAAATTAAGTGCAACTATCACTGAGAAGGACCCTGATCTGGAGGAGGAGGAGGAGGTGCAGCATCAAAGATGTTAAAGTAAGTACTCATCATAAACACATTGGTATAGATTTCACTCATCTGATCCCTCATAAAATTCATGTCATGCTGATACTGTGCGGCCTGCTGCTGAAGATGAGTCTCAATTTGATCAAAATATTGATCAAAATGAGTATCTAAGCGATCAAATATTTGAACCAAATCCTAATAATTTGGTTCATTGGCGGGTGCAGGTGCAGCTTCTAGTTCTTCCTCTGTATCACTAATGACATGTGTTTTACTTGGTTCTTCTTTGAAGATTGCTCTAAATAATCTATCGTTGTAGTAGAGCGGTTCTTCAAACTCTTGATCAGGATGAACCAAATTATATTTCTTGTCCAGAATGTAGGCAGCAAGATGTCCTAAGACGATGTTCTTCTTTCTCTTATGCTTTACATGTCCAATTTCAGACAGCCCACAAAGATAGTCAAGGATAAGTTGGGTTTATCTATAGGTTCTTTAGTCTTGATCAAGAAGGTCACCATAGAAAGAAGAGGGGTAATGTTGATCCTATAACTAGCTTTAGGAATAATAGAAGTTCTGAGGACATACTAGATGATTCGTGCATTTCAAACGAGATTAGAAACTTTAGCCACATATTTGTTCAGATTATTTCCTCTAATCACATTATTAATTTCATACCATGCATAATCATGAGTGTTGATCAAGTGATGGGATCTAGCTCCCTCTGTCCTTAAATTCAAAAAGGCTCCTAAGTCAGCCTGGAGATTTCAACTTTTTGTTTGAAGACAAAGAAACGAATGATAGAGTGGTCAGAAATAAAGGACATGTTGGCGAGGAAGTAGTGAAAGGTTTCTTTTTTGTAGAGGTAAACAAGGGTAAGGATAAAACCAAATTGTGTTGAAGCAAATAAGTTAATTACCTGAAAGGTAAGTTGTTCTTGGATTAGCATTCTGGAGGGTGTGATCTTCGCTGAGGCAAACCTAGGAAAAGATTCCTCATTTACTTTGGAAAGGAAGTTTTCAGAAGGATTCTATGTGGTTTCTTTGCCAGAATCTTTTGTCTCTTACTTGAACTTGCCATTTGGAAGAAGATCTAGAGTACAAAAGAGATTGAAAGTGAAGTTTTGAGTGTGACTGTTGAGTTCAAAAGCCATTCTATTTATTGAAAATGACACGTTCGTACCAGACAAAAAAATTTGTCCCGTATAAATTTTTCGATTCGTCCAGTACGAAAAAATTTCATATGGACGAACTAATGCGTCAAAATGAAACAACTTTTCATAATCAACACAACATACGAAGCGTCCTTTCATACATACTTTTGACCAGACTGATCGTACAGACGAACACATGTTCATCCTAGAATGATCAGAACTTATGATCATTTTAATGGCAGTTAAAACCGTCTCCTACATCGAACTGACATGTGTTCGTCCGGACGAACCAAAGGTTTGTACGTATGAAGTTTGTATTAAAAACTACCTTATTCATTCATCCCGTCATTTGAAAAACATTTTGTCCCGAACGATCATGACAATCGTACAGTCAAAGTGACACTAAAACATTGAAAACTGCACTCAGACGATTCAAAATCCGACAGTTTGACACATTATACAAATTGTCCCGTACAAAAAAATTTCATCCAGGATAATTGTCACTCAAAATTTTCAAATTTTTACACTCAATCAAAAAACTAAAACACAAACACACTAAAAATACAAAACAACGAAAAAACACAAACTCTAAATAAAGAAAATCATACATACAAGTTCATAAACACATAAAAACACACAAACACATTAACTAGTAAATAAACATCAATGTTGCAAAAATATTTTTATTTAAGCATTAAAATCAATCACACCAAGCCTTGTTCTTAATGCACTTAAAGTATCAAAGGCTAAAGGTTTTGTAAAAATATCAGCAAGTTGATTTTTAGTAGAAACATGAGTGAGTTCAATTTCCCTTATGAAATGATGCCTTATGTCTATATGTTTGGTTCTTGAATGTTGAATAGGATTTTTAGAAATACAAATAGTACCAGTGTTATCACAATAAATTGGAATAGTTCCTATAGTTAATCCTAAATCAATTAACTATTATTTCAACCAAAGAACTTGTGCCACACAACTTCCTAATGCAATGTATTCAGCTTCTGTAGTAGATAGGGCTACTGAATTTTGTTTTCTATTGGACCAAGAGACTAGAAAATTTCCAATAAATTGACATGTTCCAGAAGAGCTCTTTCTATCCACCCTACAACCTGCAAAGTCAGAATATGAATAACAAATTATTTCAAATGAAGAGCTAAACTTAGGATATCAAATTTTTAAGTTCTGAGTTTCTAACAGATATCTTAAAATCCTTTTCACTGCTGTCAAATATGATTCTTTTGGATCTGATTGAAATCTAGCACATAAGCAAACATTAAACATGATATCGGGTCAGCTAGCAGTCAAGTAAAGTAAAGATCCAATTATCCCTCTAAATTTCTTTTGATCAACAAATTTTCCCTTAGGGTCCTTATCCAACTAAACTGATAAACTCATTGGTGTACTAACAGGTTTAGCATTGTCCATTTCATACTTTTTGAGGATGTCCTTAAAATACTTTGAATGACTAAGAAATGTACCTTCCTCAATTTGCTTAATGCTAAATCCTAGAAAGTAACTTAAATCTCCCATTAGACTCATCTCAAATTCACTACTCATTATTTTAGAAAAAACATCACAAAGATTTTTATTTGATGATCCAAAAATGATATCATCCACATAAATTTGAACAAAGAGTATATCCTTTTTACATTTCTTTAAAAAAAGAGTTGTATCTACACTTCCTTTTTCAAAAGATCTTTCAAGTTAGAAGGTGCTCAACCTCTCAAACCAAGCCCTAGGTACCTATTTTAATCCATATAATGCTTTTTTTAACTTGAAAAGATGATTTGAGTATTTAGAATTTTCAAAACTGAAGGTTATTTTATAAAAAATATATTTTTGAATTACTCTATTTAAAAAGGCACTTTTTACATCCATTTGATAAAATTTGAATCCTCTAAAATAGGCAAATGCTAGCAAAATCCTAATTGCTTCAAGTCTAGCTACAGGGGCAAAAGTCTCCTCAAAATTAATCCCTTAAATCTGATTATACCCCTTAGCAATTAATATAGCATTATTTCTAATGACTGCTCCTAAGTTATTCATTTTTTTGAGTGCCCACTTAGTTTCAACTACACTTTGATCCTTTGGCCTTGTAGTTAATTCCCAAATTTTGTTTCTTACAAATTGATTCTGAAAGTGCTCCGATGGCACTAGAAAGTTTGTTAGGGATGTTAAGCCCTTATGAACTGGTCTAAGGCTTACCAAGAAGAGAGGTGAATTGGTAATAAAATTCTTTTCACAAAGAAATAAAATCACAAACCAAATCACCACAAACAAAGTGCGGAAATTAAATAAATACGGAAGCGATAATAAGAAAAGAACAGACCGAATTTATAATGGTTCGGTCAAACCTTGACCTACGTCCACTCCTTGGAGGCACCCTCCAAGTATTGCACTAACTAAGTGTCTCTCCTTTAGCCCCCACAGCGAGGCAGAGAAGCACTTACAAATTTACTTCCACCTTCGCCGGTGCGGCGGAGTCGTCGGGTCCTTTGACACCAAAGAGATCTTCTTCTTTGGTGAACTTACCTCGAGATAAGCCTTGAATCCAATGGTACTAAGGTGCGAGTTCGCCGGAGCAACCGTGTGGAATCCCCTTCACACTCCCTTGAGTTCCTCCTCCTCACAGGTTCTTCTCCCTCTCAAACTCTACCCTTTCCTCTCTCCCTTTCAAGCTCTCTCTTCAAGTTTCCCCCACAAGAACGAAGCTACAATGGCTGCCAAAGACACTTACAAAGTGCCTTGTCATAGCTTAAATAGAAGAGCTAAAAATGAGCTTATTAATGCAAGTTGCCGATATTATCATCCAGGATGATAGGTATATCCTCTTGGCCGATCAGTACAAATTCAGCTCGTCAGCCCAGGACGATTTGGGACAATCAGAAGAAAATTGGTTACATCATCCTGGCCGATATCACGATCATCAAGGCCGATTAGTTTAAAATTGATTTCAATCATCCTGATCATCGCCCTGAATTTGAGCTGTCCGATGTAGATTGTCCAGGACATCATCCCAGCCGATCAGGCGATTATCCCGGACGATGTGATCGTATCAATCAACCATTAATGCTTTTCAAAGATACTAGATCAATTTAGGCATAATTGAGTTAGATTGGCCTAGATGATATAAAGATCATCCTGGCCGATTTCCTAAAACAAAGAATTCCTTAACTGATTATGGCGGCTGATTATTTCTGAATTGAGACTATCGTCCTAGACAATACAGGTATCGTCCAGGCCGATCAGTTAATGTCGGCTTCCTTAATGAGGATGCCCTAATTAAGGTTTCAAATTTTAGACATATCATCCAGGACGATATAAATATCGTCCCGGTCAATATTACCAATAGTAGAAATCTTATAGGGAACAACAGGAAATCTTCCAAGTTACACATCAATAGATCCCGCACCAAATACAACAAACTCAAGAAAAAAAAGATTACGAACTGACTTAGACCTAGTCTACCCAATCTTGAGCTGATTCCAAATTGCAGTCCGATCGTGTGAACCTGAAACGTTAGTACATAAGGCAGTCATAGAGAAATCAGAATATTTGCTATCATCAAAATCATAAGCCATAGATCCGCAACAATCTCCCCCTTTTTGATGATGGCAAATATTTCAATTTGAATTTGCAAAAAGAACATTTTCTCCTAATCTCCCCCTTACAAGAATAACACTTTAAAAAATAGGGGAGATAAATTTTTTTATTTTTTTAAATTTTTGAAAGACAATAAAAATGATACAAAATTCAACAGTACGTTTTCCCCCTTTGGCATTATCAAAAAGAGAGGAGGCACAAATAAAAAATAAAACGAACAAAAGACAAAAACGTTCCCTGATCTAGTGAAAAAAAATAAATATTCTTAAAATGAGAAAGTTGTCTCTTAGTTTTAATCAAAAACTTAGTATAATTGGATTGACAACGCATAGCCCAGAAAAGATTAGAAATTCAAAAATTGATAATCCAAACTCAAGGTCTTTAAAAAGGATCAAAAACTTTTTAACTCAATATCTAAATCAAGGAATATATTAGAGAAAAAGACAACCATTTTTTAAAAACTCATTCCATAAAATATATCTAATAGAAGATCAAAGCATGAATTGTTGAACGTTGAATCAAGATTTTCAAACTCAAGTATCGAAAGTATCAAGGGTTTTCTTAAGCTTTTAAGAAGTATAAGAATGGTAAGCATTAATTTTGTGGGCTCATTTTATGCCTCTTGACAATTAGTTGGCGCACTGGGCAACTTTTGATACACTGTGTATATTTTAAATTTGACATTTTTACGCATCTTTTATTTTTGGCATCATTGGCCAATTTTTTGAATATGCTCCCTTTCTAAACTCTTAAAAATAAAGGAAAACCTATCTTAGTGACAAAGCGAATTTCTTGATTAAAAAAATTATGAGTTAGATTCAACAACTTGCAAAAGATTCCTATGCGATAAATAAAACGTAGGGAGATAAAAAATTTTGTTTCAAAAACTAATTTAAAAGATGAAAAAGATTTTAAATCAAAAGTAGAATAACCTCTTTTAGGAAACAGAGATTGAGAGTAAAAAACATGAGTTTCCTTCCTTTCACTATTTTAGAGAAGTCAAACACAACTTACCAAAGATTTCAAGAAAAAATAGGAAGTAGATTTTTTATTTTTATAAAAGTGAATGTGTGTGTTGATCAGAGAAAAACTTTCACGAAAATAAAAATTTCAAAGAATAAACAAAATAAAAACACAAAATAAAAATGAAAAATATAAAAACAAAAACACAACACAAAAACACAAAAGGCTTTTAACCATTATCTCTCTCCTGGTCGGATGCTTTAGAAACCAGATCTGTCCATGAGGTTTTTTGCCTTTCATTTATTTCCCCAGTTTAAATTTTGCTTCGCCTTGCCCTTTTCTTTTGTAGGAAGAATTTTAAATTAGGGCACTGATTTTTCATATGTCCAGGCTTCTTGCATCGAAAGAAAATAATGTCAGAAGAAATATGGACATCCTTACCACTTTTACCTTTTTTTCACTTTTGCTTATGCTTTGTTGAGCTTTGTGATTTGCTTAACAAGTCCTTGCATTCGTCACCAACTAAGCAATCTTTTTCCGTATCTTCAGTTTTTAGAATAATCATTTCACCTACATCCAAAAGTCTTTGACCCAAACCTTACTCGTAGGCAATGAGTGAGCCAATTAAATTATCAATAGAATAATCATTCAAATCTTCTGATTCATAAATAGCAACAAATTTGGCATCAAATTTTTCAAGTAAACAACGAAGAATTTTATTGACTTTTCTAAAATTTGAAAACTATTTTCCTAAGGCATGCAATGATATTACAATTTGAATGAACCTAGTGTACATGTCTAAGATCGTCTCATAAGGTTTCATGGAAAACAGTTGAAAATCATGCATTAACAAATTCAACTTGGATTGCTTGATTTCACTAGTGCCTTCATATATTGTGTGTAGTTTATCCCAAAATTCCTTACCAGTAATGCACGTAGATACTAACATAAAATCTTCAGAATTTAAAGCCCAGAAAAACCAATTTAAAGATTTTGCATTCAATTGAGCATTTACTTGTTCTTTCCTATTCCATCGATTAAAAGGAATATAAGTTTTAACTCCATTAATAATACATGACGGTGATGAATAACAAGTTAAAATCATATGCCACATGCAAAAATCAATCGATTGCAAGAAAATAGACATGCGAGTTTTTTTTTCCAAAAATCAAATGACATATTTTCAAATAAAGGAGGTCTGGCGATTGAATAACCTTCCGCAACATTACGATTATAATGGATCAAAATTCAAAAGCTTTTAAAAACTTATTTTATGAAAAGAAGCTCTAATACCACATGAAAGTGCTCTGATGGCACTAGAAAGTTTGTTAGGGATGAACTGGCCCAAGGCTAACCAAGAAGAGAGGTGAATTGGTAATGAAATTCTTTTCACAAAGAAATAAAATCACAAACCAAATCACCACAAATAAAGTGCGGAAATTAAATAAATGCGGAAGCGATAATAAGAAAAGAACACACCAAATTTATAGTGGTTCGGTCAAACCTTGACCTACGTCCACTCCTTGGAGGCACCCTCCAAGTATTGTACTAACTAAGTGTCTCTCCTTTAGCCCCCACAGCTAGGCGGAGAAGCCCTTAAAAAATCACTTCCACCTTCCCCGGTGCGACGGAGTCGCCGGGTCCTTTGACACCAAAGAGATCTTCTTCTTTGGTGAACTTACCTCAAGACAAGCCTTGAATCCGATGGTACTAAGGTGCCAGTTCGCCGGAGCAATCATGTAGAATCCCCTCCACACTCCCTTGTGTTCCTCCCCCTCACAGGATCTTCTCCCTCTCAAACTTCACCCTTTCCTCTCTCCCTTTCAAGCTCTCTCTTCAGGTTTCCCCCACAAGAACGAAGCTACAATGGCTGCCGAAGACACTTACAAAGTGCCTTCTCATAGCTTAAATAGAAGAGCTAAAAATGAGCCCTACAATTAGCTCTTCTATTTTGACTCAAGGAAAGAAAAAGATTAAAAATTGACTCAGACCTAGTCTACCCAATCTTGAGCTGATTCCAAATTGCAGTCCGATCGTGTGAATCTGAAACGTTAGTATATAAGGAAGTCGTAGAGAAATAAGAATATTTGTTATCATCAAAATCATAAGCCATAGATCCGCAACAGATTCAACTCTTCTTGCATGGCCAAAATCCAAAATTCATCCGAAAGTGCTTGATCAATATTTGTGGGTTCTATAGTTGAAATGAAAGCTAAATGATTTGCTTCTTTATTTAATCCACGCCTAGTCCTTACACCCTCACATGGTTCACCTATAATCAATTCCCTTGGGTGGTTTTTAGAAAATCTCAAATCTCTAGGAAAAGGGTTTTTTATTTCTAAATTTTCTTCCACATTTTCTTCCAAATTTTCTTCTAAATTTATTTTATCAATCTTTTGGGAGTTAATCTCAATCTCATCTTCTATAATATTTGTCTCTTCCATATTTCTAGATTCATCAAATATAACATGTGTGATCTCCTCAATTACCAAAGTTCTTCTATTGAATACTCTATAAAATTTTCCAACACTTAAGTATCCAACAAAAATTCCTTCATCAAATTTTGGATCAAATTTTCCTAAGGCAGATTTTCTATTGTTATGAATGAACACCTTGCAACCAAAAACATGCAAATCTAGCCAAACGTAATTTTAATAGAGACAAACCTAAGGAAAGATTCCTCTTTTGCCCTAGATAGAAAGTTGTCGTCTCCACTTCTCAAAGATGATCCCTTAGTGACTTTACCCAGCTTGCTAGAACTGGACATTGCTAAGTTAAGAAAGATTGGAAGAGGCTATTTAAGTGAATGAAAATAAATTTTAAAACCCT
This sequence comes from Dendrobium nobile, assembly GCA_022539455.1. Classification (NCBI taxonomy): domain Eukaryota; kingdom Viridiplantae; phylum Streptophyta; class Magnoliopsida; order Asparagales; family Orchidaceae; genus Dendrobium; species Dendrobium nobile. Next base: position 11,012,898 of record CM039724.1, read on the forward strand.
CCTATTTAAAGAAAAATGATCTTTCGTACATATGAAAAATAGTTCGTACTGTACGATTGAAGCTTCTTACATAACAAAATAAATTTTGTATGCACAAACAAATACGTTTGAAATGAAATGACTTTTCATAATCACACAAGTTATGAAGCATCCTTTCTTACAAGCTTTTTGACCATATGATCATACTGACAAACAAGTGTTCGTCTGGGATGATCGATTATTTAAGATCATTTTAAAGACGGTTAGATTCGTCCCCCACATTGAATGACATGTGGTTTGTATATCTGAATTATGGGTTTGTAAGTACGATCAATTATAATAACTGATTCTTCCCATATAATCTTCTAGGTGCGTACATACAAATTAATACACATAGTTCAGAATGATATAGGAATCATACATAATGATATGTATTGGAAAATTAAAAACTTTATGCAATAAAACAAAAAAATGATCGATATGCTATAAAATTTGTAGGGGATGAAAATAATTTTGTATAGTACAAATAGAAAACTTAGAAAATCATCACGATCATTCAAAAAAAAGAACTTTGATGTATAAATAACATGTCCAACACACAAAAATAAAAATCAAAACTAAGAAACTAGAAAAATAGATATAACACACAAAATAAAATACAAACAATCAAAAACATGAAAGACTCAAAAAAAGATATCAAGTTTACAAAAGATTTTTATTTAAGCATTAAGATTGACCACACCAGGCCTTGTTATTAATGTGCTAAAAGTATCAAAAGCTAATGGTTTTGTAAAAAAATTTTTTAAGTTGATTTTCAGTTGAAACATGATTCAATTCAATTTCTCCTTTGGATACTTGATCCCTAATGAAATAATGCCTTATGTTTATATGTTTGGTTCTAGAATGTTGAATAAGATTTTTTAAAATGTAAATGACACTAGTCTTATCACAATAAATTAGAATTATGCCTATTGAAAATCCTAAATTAATCAACTGTTAGTTTAACCAAAGAACTTGTGCCACATAACTTCCTAAGATAATGTATTCAACTTCTACAATAGATAGGGCTATGAAATTATATTTTCTACTGGACCAAGAAATTAAAGAATTTTCTATAAATTGACAAGTTCCAGATGCACTCTTTCCATTAAACCTACAACCTACAAAGTTTGAATCTAAATATCAAATTATTTCAAATTAAGAGCTAAACTTAGGATACAAAATCCCTAAGTTCTGAGTTTCTAAGAGGTATCTAAAAATTCTTTTTACTGTTGTCAAATGTGATTCTTTTAGATCTGATTGAAATCAAGCACATTAACAAATACTGAACATAATATCGGGTCTGCTAGTAGTCAAGTAAAGCAAAGATCCAATTATTTTCCTAAACTTCTTTTGATCAATAGATTTTTCCTTTGGGTCCTTTTCCAACTGAAATAAGGAACTTATAGGTGTACTAACTAGTTTAGCATTATCCATTTCATACCTCTTGAGAATATCCTTAACATACTTTGACTGACTGAGAAATATTCCCTCCTCAATTTGCTTAATGCTAAAACCTAAAAAGTAACTTAAATCTCCCATTAGGTTGATCTCAAATTCACTACTCATTATTTTAGAAAAATCATCACAAAGAGTTTTATTTGTAGATTCAAAGATGAAATCATCGATATAAATTTGTATAACGAGTCTATCGTTTCTCAATTTCTTCAAAAAGAGAGTGGTGTTTACACTTCCTTCTTCAAAAGATCTCTCAAGTAGGAAAGTGCTCAACCTCTCATACCAAGCCCTAGGTGCATGTTTTAATCCATATAATACATTTTTTAATTTAAAAACATGATTTAGATATTTTAAATTTTCAAAACTTGAAGGTTGTTTAACATAAACATCCTCTTGTATTACCCCATTTAAAAAAGCACTTTTAACATCCATTTGAAATAATTTGAATCCTCAAAAATAGGCAAAGGCTAGCAAAACCCTAATCCCTTCAATCTGATTATACCCATTAACCACCAATCTAGCCTAATTTCTAACGACTACTCCTGAGTCATTCATTTTATTTTTGAATACCCACTTAGTTCCAACTACAGTTTAATCCTTTGGCCTAGCAATTAATTCCCAAACATCTTTCTTACAAATTAATTCAATTCTTCTTGCATTGCCAATATCCAAAATTCATCCAAAAGTGCTTGATTTATATATGTGGGTTCTATATTTAAAATAAAGGCAGAATGATTGACTTCTTTGCTTAGTCCATGCCTATTCCTAACACCCTCACTAGGTTCATCTAAAATTAATTTCTTAGAGTGGTTTTTAGAGAATCTTAAATATATAGGCAACGAGTTTTCTTTTTCCACATTTTCTTCCAAAATAATCTTCTCAAACTTTTGGGAGTTATTTTCTATTTCATTCTCTTCCAAATTTGGCACTTCCAAAAATTCAGATTCATCAAATACAATATATGTGGTCTCCTCAACTACCAAAGTTCTTTTGTTAAATATATTATAAGATTTTCCAACACTAGAGTATCCAAAAAAAATTCCTTCATCTGATTTGGGATCAAATTTTCCTAAAGTAGATTTTCTATTATTATATATGAACACTTTACATCCAAAAACATGCAAATATGATAAATTAGGTGTTCTTCCCTTGAGAAGCTCATAGGGTGCTTTATTTAATTTCAATCTAATATTCACCCTATTCAGAACATAACATGCAGTGCTTACCGCTTCAGCCCAAAAATATTTAGGAAGTGAATATTCGCCAATATGGCTCAAGCAGCTTCAGTTAATATTATTTTATTTCTTTTGACTATCCTATTCTACTGAGGGGTTCTAGGTGTAGAAAAATTGTTATCAATTCTATTTTCTTTACAAAATTCCTCAAATTTTTCATTTTCAAATTCTCCCCTGTGATCACTTTGGATTGTTAAAATCTCACTCCTTAGTTTCCTTTGAATTCAAGTCAAAAAATTTTTAAACTCCTCAATTGATTCACTCTTATGATATAGGAATTTAACCCAAGTGAATCTAGAAAAATCATATACAATCACAAATCCGTATACCTTCCCTCCTCGACTTATAGTTCCAATCGGTCCAAAAAGATCCATATATAAAATCTTCAAAGGTTTACTAGTTCTAAGATCCCTATTGGACTGAAAAGAGGACTTCACTTGTTTTCCTAATTGACATGCATCGCAAAGGTGATCCTTAATAAATTCTAGTTTTGGTATACCTCTAACCAAATCCTTTTGGGTAATTTTTTTAAGATTTTTCATACTAGAGTGACAGAGTCTCCTATGTCATAACCATTTTTTTTGCTATGCCAAAACCATGATTCATCAGAAATAGTTTTCAAACAAAAAGCATTTAGAGTTTTAATACAACTTAAATCTAGCATAAAAACATTGTTTACCCATAATCCATGCGAAACATCATTACCATTTAGGCTTAATATGCAACTAATAAGACAACATTTTATACTATATCCACATAGCTAGCTAATATTTAACAAATTATGCTTTAAGCCTTCTACAAGTCGCACATTTTCAATGAAAATGTTTTGCAAGTCTCTAATCATACATGATCCAACCACTTTTCTAGTCGTGTTATCTACAAATGTAACCTTGCCTCCACTTCTGGCTTCCAGTGATATAAATTGCTTTGTGTCTTCAGTCATATTCTTTGAGCAACCACTGTCCAGGTACCGGCCTTGTATGAGAGTGTGCCTGTAATACTATCAAACGTTAGACTTGGAAACCCAAACAATTTTGGGTTCTTCTGTGGGCAAAATTAAATTTGATGTATGTATGGTATGAATAGGTTTATGCATCTTTGGTCTCCACACTAAATTATCTTTCCTAGCCAAAGTACAAGTGTATGATATATGTCCAGTCATGCCACAAGATAAAACATTTAACTCCAGGAAATGGGTTTCTCAAAATTTTATAGTAAAATTGTCTCTTCTTGGGTTTTAAAATTTTTGACCTCAAAATAGAATTTGTTAAATCTTCAAGTGTTGGGAGTTTCCTATTTTTCTCTAGAGCTTTCACTTTCAACTTAAGAAATGTGTTTACATCTTTCAAGATATTAATATCATAATTCAAATAGCTCTCTCTATTTTCATATTCATCCATAAAATCTTTGAATTATTTTTCTAATTTAGCATTGGATGATTTTAAAATTTCATTTTTTATTCAAGTTATCAAATTCATCAAGTAAGCTCATGTGGTTATTATCTATCAATGCATGATCTTTCTTAAGGATTTTGCGTTCTCTTTGTAATTCTTGCAATTCTAAATTCAGGCTAGCATGTATTTTCTTTAGTTTTTTATATACATAATGAATTCTTTCAAAAACTTATAACAATTCATTATAGGTCAACTCACATACCTCTTATTGATCTGAGTGATCAAGATTATCGGCCATTAAACACAAGTTCATGACTTCCTCCTCTTTTATTATTTTTGATGAATTCGAAGTTGAGTCAATCCAAAAAGCTCTTTGGAATCTTTTGTTACCCTTCTTCAAATTTGGTTTCTCCTCTACCTTCTCCTTGTTAGGAGTGGCAATTATGTTTGGGCAATCTGATTTTATGTGTCCAAGGTTTCTGCATTCATAGCAAATCACATCATTAGAACCTTAACATTCTTATTAAACTTACCCTATTCTATCATTGGCGTCTCTTCTGCTTCCTCTATAGAAAACTTCTAAATTGCCTAGTCATTAAGGCAATGTCGTTCTCATCCTCAAGTTGTGATAGATCACTCTCCAACTCCACCACATTTAGTGTAATATTCTTCTCTTTTCACTGTTTACCTACATCAATCTTCCTTTGACTAACTCCTTGCTTGTAAGTAATTAGTGAACCAAAAAGATTATCAATAAATTAAACATTCAAATCTTTAGACTCTGTAATAGCAATTTTTTTAGCATCATATGCAGTAGGAAAATAACAAAGAATTTTATTAACCATTTCAACATTCGTTAGTTTCCTATCCAATGCATGTAAAGAAGTGACAATTTTAGTAAATATTGTATACATTTCATAAATAAATTCATTTGGTTTCATTTGAAACAATTCATAATAAAGTAACAAGATGTTTATTCTAGATTGCTTTACTTTATTTATCCCTTTAAAAGTAATACAAACTCTATCCCATATGTCCTTTCCACTTTTGTAAGTGGAAACCCGCATGTAATCTTCTAACTTAAGTGCACAAAAGAAACTATTTAAACATTTAACATTTAGTTGTGCTAAGTCGCATTGTTCTACAGTACAATCTATAACGAGTGTTTCAACTCTAATACCATCAACTAATCTAGTTGGTTTTGTATACCTTTCTTGAACAAAGATCCACAAATGATAATATAGTGATTGTAAAAATATAGGAATGCGTGTTTTCCAAAAATCGAAAGGGATATTGTCAAATAACAAAGGTCTAGGATTGAGTAACGTTTTGGTGTGTTTCGATTTCCAAAAGTATCCATGCTCATTTTTTTAAAAACTAGTCTAAACTTATAGTTTTGAAGCAAAGCTCTGATACCACTTGTTGATTCTTGTTAAATCAAGATTATGTTGTTAAAACTAAACTAATGTTCCAAGGCTAACCAAAAGTGGGGGGGGGGGGTGAATTGGTAATTTAAAAAATTGTCTTAGATTTTAAAATTTGAAATCGTTGATTTACAGAGCAAGTTAATTAAAGTTTTAAAATAAAACTTTTCAATCACAGAAAATAATTTACAGTAAATAAAATGCAAAAATTTAAAAAACATAGAAATTTATAGTGGTTCGGTCAAAACACAAGCTACATCCACTCTATGAAAACTCTCTCTTTGGGTGTTGCACTATTACCAAAGTGACTCTCCTTTTGCCTCCACAGTAAGGCGGAGAAGCCTTTACAAAAACCTCTCTTCCACCAATCCCCGGTATGGCAGAGAATCGTCATCCTTTCACACTCTCCAAGTGTCGATAGAGAATCATCTTCCTTTTACACTCTCTAATTAACGGCAGAGAATCATCATCCTTTCACACCCTCTAAGTGTAGGCAGTGAACATTCATCCTTTCACATTCTTAAAGTGTAGGCAGAGAACCTTCATTCTTTCACACCTTCCTAGTATAGGCAGAGTACCTTCATCCTTTCATACCCTCCAAGTATTAATAGAGACTCGGATCATCTCCAAAGATCTTCTCACGAGCAATCTAGAAAGACAAGAGAAAGAGTGATATCAACAATTACAAAGAGATCCTTACCTTTGAGCAACCTTATGAACCCTTCACACTTCCTTTACAAAAAATCTCTCTCAAACACTCTCTTACACTTTCTCGTTCAATTTCTCTTGAAAAATCATGAAGATAAGACTTTTTACATCAGTTTTTAGTGGACCTTTTATACAAAAGACACAAAAAACCATCTTAAAAATTGAAATTCTCAATTTTGAGTGTCCACAATCATATAGAATGATTGGATTTTATACGTACAAATAGTTCAAAAAGTATTGCGCACAAACCTATTGTGAATTAGTACGAAACTATTTCATACCTGATCTATTGAGATAGACGCTGCTTAGCTTTGCATGTTTGACATTCTTGCAACTTGTATGTTTTTTATAATTCCAAATATTATTATTTTGATTATTATTTCTCCAAACATATTTTGAAAGTATTGTTTTTGCTCTTGTGTATACAAATATTTCAGGAAAATCATACTCTAGATTATTGAAGACTTAAAATCAAGATCAGCTTAGAGTGTTTTGTAAATTTAAGTATGTATTTTTTATTTTATTTAATCTGAGAGAATGAGATCGTAATTGAGTAACTGAGCACACACACACTGGGGGAGAGTTTCTAAAATTTGTAATTTTTAAACTGATTGTACGGTACAATACATGTTCATACGGGAAGATATGGTCAGTTATATTCCCTAATGAGCAGTGGAACAAAGAGGGTTAAAATGTTTTTTAAGTATAGATAGTACGGATGATATTTTTTGTTCATCCCAGGACAGTCTTCTCTATTTTTTTCAAATGTGAAGGTCATACGAATGATATTTTTAGTTTATCCCAAGAAGATCTACTTTGGATTTTCCAAATATGAAGTTTGTATGGATGATATTTTTCGTTCGTCCCAGGATGATCTTCTCTATTTTTTTCAAATGTGAAGATCGTATGGAGGATATTTTTCGTTCAACCATGGATGATCTTCTCTAGATTTTCCATATATGTAGTTCGTACGGACGATAATTTCCATTCGTCCTAGGATGATCTTCTCAAGATTCGCCAATTATGAAGTTTGTATGGACTATAATTTCCATTTATCCCAAGATGATCTCCTCTGGTTCATCCCCAAACACAGTTCATACGGACAATAATTTTCAATCGTATCGGGATAAAGGGCTCTGTTCTGTATACTTGTAGTTCGTCCTGACTTTTCGTACCAACAAACTTTGAAAAATAACTGTTAGTACCGGATGAACCCAATTCGTACAGGATGATGATTGGGTACGAAGGCAGTTCATTCTGATTCACATTTAGTTCGTACGTAATAGTTTTTATATTTTTGTGTGTATGAAATACGATCATACAGGATAATCATGGATGGTCAAATTTGAAAAATGTAATTTTCTGGATGGTTTTTTGTGTCTTTTCAATAAAAGGTCCACTTAAGACTGTCATTTAATCTTTTTGTCATTTGGTCTTCATGATTGGTGAAGAGTGATTGAAGGAGAGAGTGTGAGAGAGTGTTTGAAAGAGATTTGTTCCCATTGGAACATGAAGGGTTCACAAGGTTACTTAAGGGTAAGTTTCTCTATTTGTGATTTGTGTTTTCTTCACTCTTTCTCTTATCCTTCTAGATTACTCCAGTGAAGATCTTTCAAGAAGATTCAATTCTTTGCCGACACTTGGATAGTGTGAATAACCAAAGGTTCTTTGCCCACACTTGGAGAGTATGAACAGTGGAAGGTTCTCTGCCTACACTTGGAGAGTGTAAACAACAGAAGGTTCTGTGCCTATACTTGGAGAGTGTAAAAGGATAAATGTTCTCTGCCTACACTTAGAGAGTGTAAAATGATGAAAGTTCTCTGCCTATTCTTGGAGGATATAAAAAGACGAAAGTTCTCTGCCTACACTTGTAGGGTGTAAAAGGACGACAGTTCTCTACCGCACTAGGGATTGGTGGAAGAGAGTTTCTATAAAGGCTTCTCCGCCTTGCTGTGGGAGCAAAAGGAGAGTCACCTTGATATAGTGCAATACCTGAAGTTGGAGACTTCAGGGAGTGGAGGTAGGTCTTGTTTGATCGAACCACTATAAATTCTAATGTCTTTTTTTTTCCGTTGCTTTTTATTTTCTGTAAGTTTTAACTTTTTCTTATGGTTAAAATATTTCTTTTGAAAAACTTAAAATTGACTTTCTATAAATCATTAAATAGGTTTCAAACTTTTTAATCCAAGAAAGGGTTCAAGATTTTAAATTACCAATTCACAATCCCCCTCTTGGTTAGCCTTGGGACATTAGTTTAGGTCTAACAACCTATTCTAGAATCAATGAGATTCAACCAGTGGTATCAGATCTTTGTTTCAAAACCATAAATTTAAAATACTTTTTGATTAGCGACCATGGATACTTTTAGAAACTGAAACACACCTGAAGGGTATTCGATCACTAGACTTCCTTTTTTCGATAATATCCCTTTTGATTTTGGAAAACATGCATGTCTACATTTTTACAGTCTCTTGATTATCACATGTGGATCTTAGTACAGGGAGAGTATACAAAACTAACTAGTCTAATTAATGGCATTAGAGTAGAAACACCCTTTACAAATTGAACTATAAAAGAACGTGACTTAACACAACTTAATGCTAAATATTTAAATAGTTTTTTTGTGCACTTAAGTCAGAGGATTACATACGGGTTTCCACTTGCAAGAGTGGAAAGGACATATGGGATAGACTCTGTATAACTTATGAAGGGACTAATGAAGTTAAGCAGTCTAGATTAAACATCTTGTTACATGACTATGAATTGTTTCGCATGAACCAAATGAATTTATTTCTGACATGTACACAAGATTCACTCAGATAGTCACTGCTTTGCACGCACTAGGTAGAAAATTAATAAATGATGAAATGATTAATAAGATTCTCTATTATTTGCTTACTGCTTATGATACGAAAATAACTGCTATATTAAAGTGTAAAAATTTAAATGTTTTCTCTATTAACAATCTTCTTGGATCACTAATTGCTTACGAGAAATGAGTGGGCCAAAGAAAGATTCATGTAGGAGAACCACAAAGGGAGAAGAACATAGCATTGAAAGTGGAGGAGTCGGAGAGTGATCTATCACAACCTAAGGATGAAGACAACATCGCTTTGATGACTAGATAGTTAGAAGTATTCTGAAGAGGAAGCAAAATAGACGCCAATAATGGAACCGAGGTAAGTTCAGTAAGAATTTCAAGATTTCTATGATGTGATTTGCTATGAGTGTAGGAAACCAGGACACATTAAGTCAAATTGCCCAAAACTTAAAGCCACTCCTAGCAAGGAAAAGGTAGAGGAGAAACCAAATGTTAAGAAGGGCAAAAAAAATTTTGAAGAGCTTTATGGGCGGACTCAGCTTCAGACACATCAGAAACTGAAAAGGAAGAGGAAGTCACCAACTTGTGCTTGATGGCAAAAAATATTGATCAATCAGATCAAGAAGAGGTATTGACTTATCCTATGCTAATTTTTAGAAGTTTCTGAAAGAATATATGATGCATATAGGAAGTTGAAGAAATATGTTAGTTTTAACGTGAAATTACAAGAACTTTATAAAGAGCATGAAATCCTTAGGAAAGATCATGTATTAGTTGATAACAACTATATGAGCTTACTTGATGAGTTCAATGATTTGAATAAGAAAAATGTGAATTTAAAATCATCTAATATAGTATTAGAAAAAGAATTTAAAAATTTTAAGGATGAATTAAAGAGTGAAAAATATCGTCTGAATTATAGCAAGAAAATTCTAGAAGATATGAACACATTTTAAAAATTAAAAGTGGAAGATCTTGAGGAAAAAAGGATACCCCCAAGATTTGAAGATTTTACTAATCCTATTTTGTATCCAAAATTTATACAATCTAGGAATAGATAGAATAATTATAAGAAATTGAGAAATCCTTTTCCTGGAATCAAATGTTTTTATTGTGGCAAGATTGGACATATCTCGCACACTTGTACTTTAGATAGAAAAACTAATTTAGTTTTGAGATCGAAGATGCATAAATCTAGACATATCATACAGGCATCTACTTTAAAATAGCCAAAAGATGAACCCAAACTTATTTGGGTTCCCAAGTCTAACATTTGATGATTTTGCAGGCTTGCTCTCACACAAAGCCTCGTGAGAGCATATAGTACCTGGAAAGCGGTTGCTCAAAGTATATGACTGGAGATATTGCATAATTCATATCTCTGGAAGCTAGGAATGGAGGTAGGGTTACACTTGGAGATAACATCACAAGGAAGGTGGTTGGATCAGGTATGATAGGAAATTTGAAAAACTTTTTTATTGAGAATGTACTACTAGTTGAAGGCTTAAAGCATAATGTGTTGAGTATTAGTCAACTATATGATAAAGGATACTGTGTTAAATTTTTTCCTACTAGCTACCTATTAAGCCTAAATGGTAATGATGTTTTGCATGGTATACGGATAAATAATATTTATATGCTAGATTTAAATTGTATAAAAACTCCTATTGCTTTTATTTGAAAACTATTTCTAATGAGTCATGGCTATGTCATAGGAGGCTTTGTCACTCTAGCATAAAAAATCTTAGGAGGATTACCCAAAAGAACTTAGTGAGAGGCATACTAAAACTAGACTTTACTAAGGATCACCTTTGCGATGCATGTCAATTAGGAAAATAGGTGAGTCCTCTTTTTAGTCCAATAAGGATCTTAAAACTAGTAAACCAATAGAGATTTTGCATATGGATCTTTTTGGACCAGTTGAAATTATAAGTCTAGGAGGGAAGGTATACGGATTTGTGATTCTGGATGATTTCTCTAGATTCACATGGGTTAAATTCTTATATCTTAAGAGTGAATTATTTGAACAGTTTAAAGTCTTTTTGACTTTGATTTAGAGGAAACTAGGGTGTGAAATTTTAATAATTCAAACTGACCATGATGGAGAATTTGAAAATGAAAAATTTGAGAATTTTTGTAAGGAAAAAGGGATTAATCATAATTTTCTGCACCTAGAACCCCTCAATAGAACGGTGTAGTTGAAATAAAGAATAGAACAATGATTGAAGCCGCTCGAGCCATGTTGGAAAAATATTCACTTCCTATATATTTTTGGGCTGAAACGGTTAGCATTGCATATTATGTTCTAAATAGGGTGAACATCAGATCGAACTTGAAAAAAAATGTCCTATGAGCTTCTTAAAGGAAGAACACCTAATTTGTCACATTTAGATATTTTTGGATGTAAGGTGTTCATACATAACAGTGGAAAATCAGTTTTAGGAAAATTTGATTCAAAATTAGATGAGGAAATTTTTCTAGGATATTCTAGTGTTAGAAAATCTTATAGAGTTTTTAATAAAAGAACTTTGGTAAATGAGGAGACCACACATTGTATTTAATGAATTTGGTATTTTGGTAGAGCTGAATGTTGAAGATGATGAGATAGAAATAAACTCCCAAAAGATTGAGAAAGTTAATTTGGAAGAAAATTTGAAGATAGAAAATTCTTTGCCTAGAGAATTGGGATTTTCTAAAAACCACTCTAAGGAATTGATTTTAGGTGAACCTAGTGAGAGTGTTAGGACTAGGCATGGACTAAACAAAGAAGTTAATCATTCTGCCTTTACTTCTATAATTAAACCCATAAATTAAATCAAGCACCTTCGGTTGAATTTTGGATTTTGGCTATGTAAGTAGAATTGAATCAATTTGTAAGAAATGAAGTTTGGGAATTAATTAAAAGGCTAAAGGATCAAAGTGTAGTTGGAACAAAGTGGGTATTTAAGAACAAAATGAATGACTCAGGAGTTATTGCTAGAAATAAGGCTAAATTGGTGGTTAAGAGGTATAATCAGATTGAAGGGATTGTTTTTTAGGAGACTTTTGGCCCTGTAGCTAGACTTGAAGCAATTAGGGTTTTGTTAGCCTTTACATGTTTTAGAGGATTTAAGTTATATTAAATGGATGTTAAAAGTGTATTTTTAAATGGGGTAATTCACGAGGATGTTTATGTTGAATAACCTCTAGGGTTTGAAAATTCAAAATACCCAAATCATGTTTTTAAATTGAAAAAGGCATGATATGATTTGAAACAGGCACCTAGGGCTTGGTATGAGAGGTTGAGCACCTTCCTACTTGAGAGATCTTTTGAAAAAGGAAGTGTGGACATAACTCTCTTTTTAAAAAAATTGAGAGATGACATACTCATTGTACAAATTTATATTAATGATATCATCTTTGGATCTACTGATAAAAATCTTTGTGATGAAATTTCTAAAATAATGAGTAGTGAATATGAGATGAGCTTAATGAGAGATTTGAGTTACTTTCTAGGCTTCAATATTAAGCAAATTGATGAGGGTACATTTCTTAGTCAGTTGAAGTATGTTAAGCACATTTTCAAAAAGTATGAAATGAACAATACTAAACCTGAACACCTATGATTTTTTCAGTTTAGTTAGATAAATACCCAAAGGGAAAATCTATTGTTCAAATGAAATTTAGAGAGATTATTAGATCTTTGCTTTACTTGACTGCTAGCAAACTCGATATTTTGTTTAGTGTTTGTTTGTGTGCTAGATTTCAATCAAATCCAAAAGAATCACATTTGATAGCAGTGAAAAGAATTTTGAGATATCTCTTGGGAACTCAGAAGTTAGGGATTTGGTATCCTAAGTTCAGCTCTTTATTTGAAATAATTGGATATTTAGATTCAGACTTTGCAGGTTATAGTGTTGATAGAAAGAGTACATCTGGAACATGTCAATTTATTGGAAATTCATTAATTTCTTGGTCTAATAGAAAATAAAATTTCGTAGCCCTATCTTCTACTAAAGCGGAATACATAGCCTTAGGAAGTTCTATGGCACAAGTTCTTTGGTTGAAATAATAGTTGATTGACTTAGGATTTTCTATAGGCACAATTCCAATTTATTGTGATAACACTAGTGTCATTTGAATTTCAAAGAATCCTATTCAACATTCAAGAATCAAACATATTGACATAAGGAATCATTTCATAAGAGATCATTTATCCAAAGGAGAAATTGAACTTAATCATGTTTCAATGAAAAATCAACTTACAGACATTTTTACAAAACCACTAGCCTTTGATACTTTCAATACATAAAGAATAAGGCTTGTGTGTTTGATCTGAATGCTTAAATAAAAATTTTGCAACCTTGATATGTGTTTTTATGTGTGTTTTACTATTTTTGGATTTTTATATGCGTATCTATATTTGTTTCTGTGTTTTGTATGCATTTGAAATGTTTTTATCACTTCAGATTTCATGTTTTGGATTGATCGTGCGAATTTTCTAGTGTTCTATTCGTATTGTACGAATTAAATTCATATTGGAAGAATTTTATAGTGTATCAATTTTTGGGTAGAATAGGTTGCATGCAGTTTTTAGTTTTCAATACAGTTCATCTGTATGATCTTCAGATCATCCAGACGATATTTATTCATTCGTATGTACGCACATAGACATTTTTATGGTCAAAAGCAGTTATTATTGTTGATCGCACGTACGAACCTAAAGTTCTTACATACGAACACGTGGCATTAACATGGGGTGATGATTCAAACTGTCATAAAAATGATCTTAAATAACTGGTTGTCCCGAACGAACACCTGTTCGTATGTACGATCGTTTGGTCAAAAAGTTTGTATTAAAGGACACCTCGTAACTCATATAATTTCGAAAAGTCATTTCATTTTAAATGCATTCATTCGTACATACAAAATTTTATTTCGTACATACAAACTCAAGCATCGTATAGTATGAATCATTTTTCATACGTCCGAAAGGTCATTGTTCTTTAAATAGAAGGGCTTTAGAACTCAAATTTCATTCAATTCAGATGCCTTTTCTAACCTTCTCTTCTTTCAATCTTTCAATGGCAAGCTCAAGCAAAAGGGGTAGAGTGGCTAAGGAACTGACTAAGGGACCTTACTCAAGTAATGCTAAAGAAAATTTCTTGTACAAAATAAGTGAAGAATCTTTCCAAGGTTTATTTTAGCAAAAATCACCCCTTCTAAAGTTCTTCTTCAGGAGAACATTAATTTTCAAGTAATGCCACTTTTTGCCTCTACCTAATTCGGTTTTATCCTCACTTTGATCACTCCTACAAAAGGAAATTTTCCACTATTTCCTTGAAAACATGACTTTCAGTATGACCAGAGTAGGATTAGTTCCTATGTTTTGAAAAAGAGGATAGAAATAACCAAGGAGGATCTGAAGATTTTCTTAAATTTAAGGATTCCAGATATTAGAGCCTATACCTTGACCTCTGCCTCTAACTTTGATTGGACTGAGATAAACTGAGTGCTTAGAGGGATTAGAGAAGTATGTCATTTTCCTAAGGTAAATACCTTACACCAAGTTGCTAGAATCATCCTGCATGTTCTTAGGACTTCGATCATTCCAAAAGCTGGTGATCAACAAAATATCACTCCTCTTCTTTCCACTTTAACATACCTGATTATAACTGGCCAACCAATATATGAAACCCAATTGATCATTGATTACATGTATGGACTTTCAGAAATTGGCCATGCATTTCATAAGAGAAAGAAGAATATAGCCTTAGGACACCTTGTAACATACTTTCTTAAAAATAAGTACAATCTTGTTCATCATTTTCCATATTTAGAAGAGCCTATTTACTATAATGATGCTTCATTATGTGCAATCTTTGCTAAAGATGATGGAGGTGATGACATTGAGGGAGAAAGGGGAGCACCTGCACCTACACCTGCGCTTGCTGGTGGACCAACTTTTAAGAGATGGTTCATCATTTTGATCATCTTGAGACTCATTTTGATCAACATTTTAATCAAATTGAAGCTTATCTTTAGCAGCAGGATTTTTAATATCAGTAGGATATGGGCTGGGTAAGAGGTCAATTTGACTTGGTCAACATGAATATAGCTATGATGAGTAGCTATTTTAATCTATTCAACCAGCAACCTCTTCCAGATCAAGGCCCCTCAGAATTATTGATGTGCTTTTTCTATGTTTTTCTTTGCCAGTTCTGATGGTGTTTCGAGTGTTTGTGATTGTTTTTAGTTTTTATTTTTATGTTTAATGAATCTTGGATATTGATATCAATTGTGCTCCAATGTATTATCATTTATCTTGATATTAAAAAGAACTATCTTGTATTATTTTAGTTGTTTTTGATCTCTTTCAAAAATGTTCGTTAGCCTATATGATTATCTTAACATAATTTATCTAACAAGCAGTATAATTTTAAAAGCAATACAAAATTTAAATTCATTAGAAAAATCTAATTTAAAAAAAAAAAATGGCTTATAACTTGATCATGTTAAGGCTATTAATCTCATATTTCTTTTTAGACTAATATGATTTTAATATTATTATTACAATTTTGATGTTTTATTATTTTTATTTCTCTTTTCAATATAAGTATCTTTGACTTAGAGAAATTTGAACTTTTAAATTATCAATTTTGGAAAGATCAATTAAAAATAAACTTGAGAAATATACAAATGTTCAAAAATCAAAAGAATGCGCAATGGTTCACAAATTGAAAAAGAGGCACAAAATTAGTCCCATATAAAAAGATACACAAAGTGTGCCATGAAAATTGAAAAAATGTGCAATGTCGCCACAAGTATGAGATCTTTCCTCTATCTTTTAATCTTTAATTTCAAATAAATATTCTATTCAATTTTATTTTATATTGAAATTTGAAGTACATAAATTTTTATTTCATCTACTTTGCAATAATTTTCTTTATCCAATTGTCTAGACTAATTCTTGACCTTGATATATTTATCTTGTCTTTGTTATATCTTAATTTAAATGATATGAATCTTTATTTTTCTTTAATGAACATTAATGCTTTTATTGCAATTATAACTCCAACTCTTTTAGGATCAATTATCAAAAGCTTCTCATATAACTTCTTACATTTATGTTGTCTTTTTCTTCTTCTCTTTTGTTAAAAAGAGGGAGAAATATTGTTTGAACTTTTGTGTGTTTTTGTATTTTTTGTTCGTATTTAGGGGAGAAATATTATTTGTGCTTTGTGTGATAAAAACATAAAAATAAAAAAAAATAAAATTATTCATAATAGAAAAGTCCTTAAATTCACATGCTTATTCATTCATGCGAAGTTAAGGAGAAATTTAAGATTTTCAATTATACTCAATCAATAATTATTTTGTCATCATCAAAAAGGGGGAGATTGTTGAGATAGTTGCTACTTAGCTTTGCATGTTTGACATTCTTGCAATCTGTATATTTTTGATGATTCAAAATATTAATGTTTTCATTATTATTTCTCCTTAACATATTTTGGAAGTATTATTTTTGCTCTTGTGTGTACTTACTTTTTAGGAAAATCATACTCGAGATTGTTGATGACTTCAAATCAAGATCAGCTTAGAGTGTTTTGTAAATTGAAGTCCGTATTTTTCTTTTTATTGAGTCTGAGAGAGAGATATTGTAATTTTGTAATTGAGCACACACATACACACTGGGGAGAGTTTTTAAAATTTGCAATTTTTAAACTAATCATACGGTACGATACCTATTTGTACGGGATGATATGGTTAGTTATATTCCCTAATGAGCAATGGGACGAACAGAGAGGGTTAAAATTTTTCTATGTATAGATCTTATGGACGATATTTTTCGTTTATCCCAGGATGATCTTCTCAATTTTTTTCAAATTTGAAGATCGTACGGAAAAAATTTTCCATTCGTCCGATGATGATCTTCTCAGGATTTTCCAAATGTAAAGTTTGTACGGATGATATATTCTATTTGTACTAAGACAATCTTCTTTATTTTTATTAAATGTGAAGATCGTATGGACTATATTTTCTATTTATCCCAGGACGATCTTCTTTGGATTTTCCAAATGTGAAGTTTGTATAGACGATAATTTTCATTCATCCCAGGACGATCTTCTCTGAATTCACGAATTGTGAAGTTCGTACGGATGATAATTTTCATTCGTCCCAGGATGATCTTCTCTAGTTTGTCACCAAACATAATTTGTACAGACGATAATTTTCAACTGTATCGGGATGAAGGGCTCTGTTCTTTTACTTGTAGTTCGTCCTGATTTTTTATACCAACAAATTTTGAAAAATAACTGTTCATATAAAATGAACCCAGTTCATATAGGTTGATGATTGGGTATGAAGGCAGTTCATATCGATTCACATTGAGTTAATATCTAATAGTTTTTATACTATTCATATGTACAAAATACGATCATATGGGACGATCGTGGATGGTAAAATTTTTGAAAAATGTAGTTTTCTGGACTATTTTTTGTGTCTTTTCTATAAAAGGTCTACTTAAGATTATCATTTAATCTTTTTTTTCATTTAGTCTTCATGATTGGTGAAGAGTGATTGAAGGAGAGAGTGTGAGAGAGTGTTTGAAAGAAATTTCTTCCCATTGGAGCGTGAAGGGTTCACAAGGTTACTCAAGGGTAAGTATCTCTATTTGTGATTTGTGTTTTCTTCACTCTTTCTCTTGTCTTTCTAGATTGCTCGAGTGAAGATCTTTCAAGAAAATCCAGTTCTCTACTGACACTTGGATAGTGTGAACAATCAAAGGTTCTCTGCCTACACGTGGAGAGTGTGAACATCAGAAGGTTCTTTGCCTACACTTGGAGAGTGTGAACAGCGGAAGGTTCTCTGTCTACACTTGGAGAGTGTAAAATGATAAAGGTTCTAAGCATATACTTGGAGAGTGTAAAGGAATGAAGGTTCTTTGCCTACACCTAGAGGGTATAAAAGGATGAAGGTTCTCTGCTTATATTTGGAGGGTGTAAAAGGATGACGGTTCTCTGCCGCACCTGGGATTGGTGTAAGAGAGTTTTTGTAAAGGCTTCTCCACCTTGCTATTGGAGCAAAAGGAGAGTCACTTTAGTATAGTGCAACACCTGATGTTGGAGACTTCAGGTAGTGAATGTAGGTCTTGTTTAACCGAGTCACTACAAATTCTTGTGTCTTTTTTATTTCCACTGCTTTTTATTTGTACAATTTTTAACTTTTTTCTGTGGTTAAAAATTTTATTTTGAAAAACTTAAAATTACCTTGCTACAAATAATTAAATCAATTTCAAACTTTTTAATCCAAGAAAAGGTTCAAGATTTTAAATTACCAATTCACCCCCCCCCCCCCCCCCCGCCCTCTTGGTTAGCCTTGGGACAATAGTTTAGGTCTAGCAACTTATAATAGAATAAACGAGATTCATCATGATCATCGTTCGGTATGAACTATGTTTGTCTGGTATGAATAGCTAAAAAAATTTTCATCTTCATCGGGATGAAGAGGGAGCGTAATATTTCATACTCTGATCGGCGTACGTACAATGATGACATAGTACGATACGATTCATTATAAAAATTTCCAAGTTTGTTTGGGACGAAAAGGGACCAGTCCATTTCATACTCTGAACGGCGTACGTACGATGATGACATCATACGGTATAAATAATTCAAAATTTTTTAAAATTTGTCTGGATGAAAACATGGGATGAAGAAAACCATCACAATTTCATACTCTAGAAGGCATGTACTAAAATGGATCGTACAGTACGATCCATATTTAGAAAAATTATTTTTGAGCAAGAAGAAACTTATCCATTTGTACTCTGGAAGGCAAATACAAATAGGGTTCGTATAATACGATCCATACTTAGAAAAAATATTTTTTGAGCGAATAGGTACCCATCTATTTCATACTCTGGAAGGCATGTATGAACAAGGTTTGTACAGTAAGATCCATACTTAGAAAAATTTTCATTTCTTTTCGTTCAGCTGCTCGTTGGGAAAATAACTAACCAGATTGTCATGTACGAATGAAAATTATACAGTATGATCAGTTTAAAAATTTGAAGTTTAAACTCTCCCTCGATGTGTGTGTATGTGTGCTTAGTTAGTCAATTATAATCACACTCTCTTATACTCAATAAAATGGAAAATACATACTTCAATTACAATAAACTCTAAATCGATCCTTATTTGAAGTCTTCAACAATCCAGAGTATGATTTTCCTGAAATATTAGTACACATAAGATAAAAACAATTTTTCCAAAATATGTTAGGAGAAATAATAATCAAAGCAATAATATTTGAAATCATAAAAAATATACAAGTTACAAGAATATTAAATATACAGGAACCAAGTAGCAACTATTTCATCTATCACCTCAATGCTAAGGGCTGCTTGATTTAGCATACGAGAATGAGTTATCTTGTATACTGTGAACTTGGTATGTATCCTCATCCTTAGTAGACAAAAAGCGATCGTCATGGCGACGAGAGGAAGAGGAGATTCCTGGGATGATTTGACCTCATTCGCTTGAGCTCGCCATTGAGTATAAATAAGTGAAGATGAGTATATTGCGGAGAAATTGAGTGAAATGATCTTATTTCCCCTCCCATTTATAGAATTTTTTACTACATACAATACAATCGAGGATCGTACAATACAATCAAGCACATATTTGATCTGGATGATCAATTGGGAAAAGGTGGTCAAATCATACAATACGATCTATGTTGTATAGTATGATATGAAGGAAATACATTCATCCTGAGGACTCACTTGTACCACTATTTATGAAAATAATCATACAGTATGAATGGGGGTATTCGTATAGTATGAAGTGCAATAATATCATTCTGACCTAGCTTAATTCATCCCAATCCATTTGACACGTGGATCGTATAGTATAAAAGGGAGATATCATATAGTACAAAGGTAAATTATATCATATCAAACAATTTGAATGCATGGCCACATTTATCATATAATACGAAGAGTATCGTACAGTATGGTAGGCAGATCAAAAATTGAATATGGAATGTTGGCTGAATAGAGGGCTGTGATCTGTATATTTTGGATAAAGCATACATTACAAAGGTTAATCGTACAGTATCACAGGGATAGAAATTTGGTCATTTTGGGAGTTATGTGAGGTGAGTGTGTGATGATCGGGAAACACCTTAGACTAGTTTTTTGTATTTTTGTTTTTGTAGCTTTTTTTTTTTGTATATTCTTTTTATTTTGGATCACATATAAATATCTATGACACCAAGTTTTTTTCTCAAGGTGCTAAAAGTTTCATAGGCTAGTGGTTTCATGATTATATCTATCAATTGATCTCCTGTAGCTATATGGTGCAATTATATATCTCATATGGCTACATGATCTCTTATAAAGTGATGTCTAATGTCTATATGTTTTGTTTGAGAGTGTTGAATTGGATTTTTGGATATGAAAATTTACTAGTATTGTCACATATAATTAGGATGGTTTCTATGGGTAAACATTAATCTAGAAGTTATTATTTCAACCATAGCACTTGTGCAACACAACTTCCTACTGGTATATATTATGCTTAGGCCATAGAAAGGGCTAGTGAATTTTGCTTCCTACTAGACTAAGAAACTAAGGATTTTCCTATGATTTGATAGTTGTAAAGGTAATTTTCCTATCTACCCTACATCCTACAAAATTAGAATCTATGTACCCTATGGTTACAAACGAGGTGTTCAGCCTAGGATACAAAATTCCTAAGTTTAAGGTGCTTAGTAGATATTTAAGGATTCTCTTGACTGCAGTCAAGTGAGACCTTTTAGGGATAGCTTGTAATTATCCATAGGGCACACACTAAATATTATGTCTGGTCTACTAGAAGTAAAATAAAGGAGTGATATAATTATTCCTCTATATTTTTTCTGATCTACTAATTTTCCATTTGGGTCTTTGTCTAGTTGAATCATAGAACTCATGGGAGTGTTCATGGCCTTAGCACTATCAATTTCATACTTTTTTCAAACTATCCTTGATGTATTTAGTTTGGCAAATAAATGTTCCACCTTCCATCTATTTTACAATAAACCCAAGAAAATAATTCAGCTTTTCGATCATGCTCATTTCAAACTCGTTACTCATTATTTTTTAGTATTCATCACACAAGGTCTTATCTAAATATCCAAATTGGATTTAATCTACATAAATCTGAATATTACGAATTTTATCTTTTATCCTTTATAGAAAGAGGATGGTGTCTAAACTACCCTTTATAAATTCTCCTATAAGTAGAAATGAGCTAAGTCTTTCATACCAGGCTCTAGATGCTTGCTTTAACCCATATAGTGTCTTTTTTAATTTGAATATATAATTTAGAAATAGCGAGTTTTCAAATCCAGGGGGTTTCTCAATATAAACATCCTCTTTGGTTACCCCATTTAGAAAAGTGCTCTTAACATCCATTTGATATAGTTTAAAACCCTTAAAGCAAGAAAAAGCTAAGAGCACTTATTACTTCTAG
Source organism: Dendrobium nobile (assembly GCA_022539455.1). NCBI lineage: Eukaryota > Viridiplantae > Streptophyta > Magnoliopsida > Asparagales > Orchidaceae > Dendrobium > Dendrobium nobile. The sequence continues at coordinate 11,034,453 of CM039724.1, forward strand.
TCTAACTATTGGGGAAAAGGTTTCTTCAAATTATATGCCATCAATCTGGTTTTACCCCTTAATTAATAGTCTAGAATTATTTCTTGCTATGGTTTATGAGACATTCACCTTATTTTTAAAGACCTACTTTGTTCCCACTACACTTTGCTTTTTAGGTCTCTTGACTATACATCATTCCTGGTAAATATGTTCAATTCTTCTTGCATTTCTATAATCTAAAATTCATCTTTAAAAGTTTGATCTATACTCATAGGTTCTATCATACAAATAAATGCAGAATGACTAACCTCCTTCCCAAGTTCGTGCCTAGTTCCCACACCTTCCGATGGGTCTCATAAGATTAATTCTTTAGGAGGATTAGAAGATTATCTCCAATCTCTAGATAAATCTTTCTAATGTTCTTCCCTATCTCCTATGGTCATAGCATCTACTCCCTGAATAGCCTCTACCACATCTTCTTCAAATTTAGGTTCTGAGGACTTATCTAATTCATCAAATACTATAAGGTAGACTCTTCTATTACTAGGGTACTCTTATTAAAGATTCTATAGGCCTTACCTACAAATGAATAACCTAAGAAGACACCCTCATTGGCATGGGATCAAAGTTTTCTAAGGAAGATTTTTTATTGATTAAGATAAAACATTTTTAACCAAAGACATGCAAGTGCAAAAGATTCAGTGTCAGAGCCTTAAGGAGTTTGTAGGGTGTTTTATTTAACATCGACTGAATGTTCATCCTATTTAATACATAATACACAGTATTAATCACTTTTGCAAAAAGAATATCTAGGAAGAGTGTACTCAGCTAACATTATCCTAGTAGCTTTTATTAAGGTTCTATTCTTTCTCTCGGTTATCCCATTTTACTGAGGGATTTAGGGGCAGAGAAGTTATTCTCTATTCCTATCTCTTAATAGAAGAATTCAAATCTTTCATTTTGAAACTCTCCACTATGATCATTATGGTTTGTTAAGATTTTGCATCCTAATTTCCATTTAATTCAAGTAGAGAAAGTTCTAAATATCTCAAATGACACATTCTTATGTACTAGGAATCTTATCCAAGTGAATCTAGAGAAGTCATCTATAATCATAAATCCATAATTTTTCCCACCTAGGCTAGCTTTGCTAACATAACCAAATAGGTCCATATGAAGGATTTCTAGTGGCTACATGTAATCACATCCTTGATTGAAAGAAATGATTATTTTACTTTTTTTTCCTAGTTAGCAAGCATTACATAAATGGTCTTTGGTGAAGTCTAATTTAGGTATGAATCTAACTTAGGTATGCATCTAACTAGATTTTTTTGAGTTTTATTCCTAAGTCTTTTCATGCTAGCATGGCATAGTCTCTTATGCCATAGCCAAGTGTCATTCATTATTATTTTTAAACATAGTGAATTTGAATTTTCAATACTGTTAAGATCTAACTTATAAACATTATTTATTTATTTTCCTTCTAATATATGTTGATCATTTAAACTAATCAAGCATTTATCGATGAGAAATTTTATGTAAAATCCTTTGACACATAACTGACTAATGCTTAATAAATTATACTTTAAACCATCAACTAATAAAATATTTTAATTTTTTTTGAATTTCCAACAATACCTAAATCCACCACTTTCCTCGTGGTGTTTTCTCCTAAAGTCACCTTTCTTCCAATCATAATCTCCAGTCCAATGAACTTCTTCATATCTCCAATTATATGCCTCAAGCAGCCACTATCTAGGTACCATATGCCCTCAATAGGTCTTTCATGAGTGAACCCCTATAATGTCATTCAAAAGTTTGATTTGGGAACCCAAGTGAGTTGGCGTTCCTCCTTATGCTTGCATGAATGAGATGAATACATACTATATTGTGATGAATGTAATTTAGGTCTCCACACAAGGTGTGTCCTATAGTGAATCATACAGGTGCGGATTATGTGACCTATCATGCCATAAGAGAAGCACCTTACACCAAGAAATGGGTTCACTAACCAATATAGGTGGTGATGCCTCTTCTTAAAGTTGTGTGATGCATGCAATGCAGGGGGTTTGCTCATTTGGGCTAATGAGGATGATGGTTTGTCATTTTCAAGTGCTTTGAGTTTTTTCTTTCAAAGCTTTATTTTCATATTTATAAGCTGCCACTTCCACTTTTAACTGATATTCATTATTTCTATTTCCCATATAAGTTCATCTAATTTCTTAAACTCTTTTTTAACTCAATATGTGATATCTTGAAGGGATCATGTGCATAAGATAATTTAATATGCTTCTTATTTATTACATCAAACTCATCAAGCAGGGACATGTGATCTCCATCTTGTTACGGATCTATGGTTTATGATTTTGATGATAGCAAACATTTCTTATTTCTCTATGATTGACTTTTTGTACTAACAGGTCCGCACGATCAGACTGTAACTTGGAATCAGCTCAAGATTGGGTAAACTAGGTCTGAGTCAGTTTGTAATCTTTTTCCTTTCTTGAGTCTGTTGTATTTGCTGTAGAATCTGTTGATTTGTAACTTGGAAGATTTCTTGTTGTTCCCTATAAGATTTCTATTTTTGGAAATATCGGCTGGGACGATATGTGCAAAATCAAAAATCCTAATTAGGGCATCCTCATTAAGGCAGCCGTCATTAACGGATCGGCCTCGACGATACCTGTATCGGCTAGGACGATAATATCCATAATCAGTTTAGGAATTCTTTTTTGAGGAAATCGACCAGGATAATATTATTATCGTCCAGGACGATCTAACTCAATTATACCTTAATTGATCTGGTATCTTTGGAAAGCATTAATGGTTGACTGACACGATCAAATCATTCGGGACGATCTCCTGATCGGCCAGGACGATGTCTTGGACGATCTACATTGGATAGCTCGAATTCAGGGCGATGATCAGGATGATTGAAATCGATTTTAAACTAATCGGCCTGGATGATCATGATATCGGCCAGGACAATGTAACCAATTTTCTTCTGATCGTCCCAAATCGTCCTGGGCTGATGAGCTGAATTTGTACTGATCGGCCAGGATGAAATACTTATCATCTTGGACAATAATGTCGGCAACTTGTATTAATGAGCTCGTTTTGAGAGCTTCTATTTAAGCTTGGCATGACACTTTGTAAGTGTCTTTGGCAGCCATTGTAGCTTCGTTCTTGTGGGGGAAACTTGAAGAGAGAGCTTGAAAGGGAGAGAGGAAAGGGTGGAGTTTGAGAGGGAGAAGATCCTGTGAGGGGGAGGAACTCAAGGGAGTGTAGAGGGGATTCCACACGGTTGCTCCGGCGAACTCGTACCTTAGTACCATCAGATTCAAGGCTTGTCTCGAGGTAAGTTCACCTAAGAAGAAGATCTCTTTGGTGTCAAAGGACCCGGCGACTCCGCCGCACCGGGGAAGGTGGAAGTGATTTTGTAAGGGCTTCTCCGCCTAGCTGTGGGGGCTAAAGGAGAGACACTTGTTTAGTGCAATACTTGGAGGGTGCCTCCAAGGAGTGGACGTAGGTCAAGATTTGACTGAACCACTATAAATCCGGTGTGTTCTTTTCTTATTATTGCTTTTGCATTTATTTTCTTCCGCACATTGATTTCTGTGGTGATTTTGGTTTGAGTTTTATCTTTGGTTTTAAAGTTATCCAATTCACCTCTATTCTTTGTTAGCCTTGGGCCAGTTCATGAGGGCTTAACATCCCTAATGAACTTTTTAGTGCCATCAGAGCACTTTCAAGTGTTTTCAGAGCACTTTCTAGTGTCATCTGAGAACTTTTAAGTGGTATCAGAGCAGTTTTCATAAAATAAGTTTTTAAAAGCTTTTGAATTTTGATCCATGGCTAATTTTTTAAATCGTAATATTGCGGAAGGAAATTCAATCACCAGACCTCCTTTATTTGAAAATATGTCATTTTATTTTTGAAAAACTTGCATGTCTATTTTCTTGCAATTGATTGATTTTCGCATGTGGCATATGATTTTAACTGGTTATTCATTACCGTCACGAATTGTTAATGGAGTTAAAATTGATATTCCTTTTAGTCAATGGAACAGGGAAGAATAACTCAATGCTCAATTGAATGCAAAGTCTTTAAATTAATTTTTCTGTGCTTTAAATTCTGATGATTTTATGTTAGTATCCACGTGCACTACCGGTAAGGAAGTTTGGGATAAATTGCACACCATATACGAAAGCACTAGTGAAATCAAGCAATCTAAGTTGAATTTGTTAATGCATGATTTTGAATTATTTTCCGTGAAACCTTATGAAACGATCTTAGACATGTATACCAGATTCATTCAAATTGTAAACTCATTGCATGCCTTAGGAAAAGAGTTTTCAAATTTTGAAAAAGTTAATAAAATTCTTCATTGTCTACTAGATAAGTTTGATGCTAAAGTAGTTGCTATTTGTGAATCAAAAGATTTGAATGATTATTCTATTGATAATTTGATTGGCTCACTCATTGCCTACGAGCAAGGTTTGGGTCAAAGACTTTTGGATGCAGATGAAACGATCGTTCTAAAAGCTGAAGATACGGAAAGAGGAAGCTTAGTTGGTGATGATAACAATGACTTGTCAAGCAAATCACAAAGCTCACCAAAGCATAAGTAAAAGTGGAAAATAGGTAAAAGTGGCAAGGATGTCCATATTTCTTCTGACGTTATTTGCTTTCGATGCAGGAAGCCTGGACATATGAAAAATCAGTGCCCTAACTTAAGAATTCTTCCTACGAAAGAAAAGGGCATGGCAGAGCAAAATTTAAATTGGAGAAATAATGAAAGGCAAAAAATCTCATGGGCAAACCTGGTTTCTGAAGAATCGGACCAGGAGAGAGATAATGGTTAAAATGCTTATTTGTGTTCTCTTTTTTTTTTCTGTTGTGTTTTTGTTTTCATGTTTTTTTTTTTGTTTTTGTTTTGTTTATTCTTTGAAATTTTTATTTTCGTGAAAGTTTTTCTCTGATCAACACACACATTCACTTTTCTAAAAATGAAAAATCTGCTTCCTGATTTTTTTTAATCTTTGGTAAGTTGTATTTGACATCTTTAAAACAGTCAAAGGAAGGAAACTCATGTTTTTTTATTCTCAATCTCTATTTCCTAAAAGAGGTTATCCTACTTTTGATTTAAAATCTTTTTCATCTTTTAAATTTGTTTTTGAAACAAAATTTTTTATCTCCCTACTTTTTATTTATTGCATAGGAATCTTTTGCAAGTTTTTGAATCTAAATCATAATTTGCTTAATCAAGAAATTCAATTTGTCACTAAGATGAGTTTTCCTTTGTTTTTAAGGTTTAAGAAAGGAAGCATATTCAAAAAATTGGCCAATGATGCCAAAAATAAAAGATGCGCAAAGTCGCCTAATTAAAAATATAGAATACACAAAGTGTATCAAAAGATGCGCAGTGCGCCAACCAATTGTCAAGAGGCATAAAATGAGCCCACAAAGTTTAATGCTTACCATTCTTATATTTCTTGAAAGCTTAAGAAAACCCTTGATACTTTCAATACTTGACTTTGAAAATCTTGATTCTTGATTCAACAATTCGTGCATTGATCTTCTATTAGATATATTTTATGGAAGGAGTTTTTGAAAAATGATTGTTTTTTTCTCTAATTTATTTTATGATTTAGATATTGAATTAAAAAGTTTTTGAGCCTTTTTAAAGAACTTGAGTTTGGATTATCAAATTATGAATTTCAACCTTTTCTGGGTTATGCGTTGTCAATCCAATTCTACTAAGTTTTTGATTAAAACCAAGAGGTAACTTTCTCATTTTAAGAATTTTTTTTTCACTAGATCAGGGAATGTTTTTGTTTTTTTTTAGTTTTATTTTCCGTGCCTTCTCTCTTTTTGATAATGTCAAAGGGGGAGAACGTACTTGTATCTTTTGTTTTCTTTTTATAAATTTAAAACAACAAAAATATTTTTATCTCCCCTATTTTTTTAAAAAAGTGTCATTCAAGTGAGGGGGAGATTAGGAGAAAATATTATTTTTTGAAAATTCAAAAATGAAATGTTTTGCCATCATCAAAAAGGGGGAGATTGTTACGGATCTATGGTTTATGATTTTGATGATAGCAAACATTTCTTATTTCTCTATGATTGCCATTTTGTGCTAATAGGTCCACATGATCAGACTGCAATTTGGAATCAGCTCAAGATTGGGTAGACTAGGTCTGAGTCAGTTTGTAATCTTTTTCCTTTCTTGAGTCTGTTGTATTTGGTGTGGAATCTGTTGATTTGTAACTTGGAAGATTTCTTGTTGTTCCCTATAAGATTTCCATTTTTGGTAATATCGGCCGGGATGATATGTCCAAAATCAGAAACCCTAATTAGGGCATCGTCATTAAGGCAGCCGTCATTAACGGATCAGCCTGGACGATACCTGTATCGGCCAGGACGATAATCTCAATTCAGAAAGAATCAACTGCCATAATCAGTTTAGGAATTCTTTGTTTTAGGAAATCGGCCAGGACGATATTATTATCGTCCAGGATGATCTAACTCAATTATGCCTAAATTGATCTGGTATCTTTGGAAAGCATTAATGGTTGATTGACACGATCACATCGTCCGGGACGATCTCCTGATCGTCCAGGGTGATATCTTGGATGATTTACATCGGACAGCTCGAATTCAGGGCGATGATCAGGACGATTGAAATCAATTTTAAACTAATCGGCCTGGACGATCGTGATATCGGCCAAGACGATGTAACCAATTTTCTTCTGATTGTCCCAAATTGTCCTGTGCTGATGAGCTGAATTTGTACTGATCGGCCAGGACGATATACCTATCATCCTGGACGATAATGTCGGCAACTTGCATTAATGAGCTCATTTTGAGAGCTTCTATTTAAGCTTGGCATGACACTTTGTAAGTGTCTTTGGCAGCCATTGTAGCTTCGTTCTTGTGGGGGAAACTTGAAGAGAGAGCTTGAAAGGGAGAGTGGAAAGGGTGGAGTTTGAGAGGGAGAAGATCCTGTGAGGGGGAGGAACTTAAGGGAGTGTGGAGGGGATTCCACACGGTTGCTCCGGTGAACTCGCACCTTAGTACCATCGGACTCAAGGCTTGTGTCGAGGTAAGTTCACCAAAGAAGAAGATCTTTTTGGTGTCAAAGGACCCGGCGACTCTATCACACCGGGGAAGGTGGAAGTGATTTTGTAAGGGCTTCTCTGCCTAGCTGTGGGGGCTAAAGGAGAGACACTTGTTTAGTGCAATACTTGGAGGGTGTCTCCAAGGAGTGGACGTAGGTCAAGGTTTGACCGAGCCACTATAAATCCGGTGTGTTCTTTTCTTATTATTGCTTCCGCATTTATTTTCTTCCGCACTTTGATTTCTAGGGTGATTTTGGTTTGAGTTTTATCTTTGGTTTTAAAGTTATCCAATTCACCTCTGTTCTTTGTTAGCCTTGGGCCAGTTCATGAGGGCTTAACATCCCTAACGAATTTTTTAGTGCCAACAGAGCACTTTCAAGTGTTTTCAGAGCACTTTCCAGTATCATCTGAGAACATTCACATCTAAATCAAAAGGTTCTATAACTAAATTAGCATGCTTAGTTTGTAAAGTACTAAATTCAACATTAAGATTAACACAAACTTTCTTAAACTTTTATAAGAATCATGGATTTTTATTAGAATTAACCAACAAATCTTCATATGAAAGTTGACATACCTCATCTTGAGCAGATTGATCAAGATTATCATTAGCCATTAGATACAAATTTGTTGCCTCCTCCTCTACTTCTTCTTCTGACGGTTCTGAGGCAGAGTCAGCCCAAATTGCCTTCTGTGTCTTCGGCTTTCCTTTCTTATATTTTGGCTTCTCCTCGCCCTTCTCCTTAGTTGGATGGATCTTTATGTTGGGGCAATCAGTTCGGAGGTGTCTTGATTTTATTCACTCAAAGCAAATTGTGTTAGATGAAACTTCAGTATTCTTTGAGCTTTTACCTTTATCCTAGTTATTTTTGATGACATCTTTATTTTCTTTTTAGAAAATTCTTAAATTGTTGGATCATCAAGGCTATATCATCATCTTCCTCCATTACAAAAATTTAACTTTCTAATTTGTTTTCTTTTAGAGACACTGTTCACTCCCTTTTCTCTCCTGCATCATTTTGCCTTTGACCCACTCCTTGCTCATAAGCAATGAGTGACCCAAGCAAATTGTCAATGGAATAAAGTTTAAATCTTTGGACTTAGTAATTGCAATGATTCTAGCATCATAAGAACTCAATAAGCATATCAAAACTTTATTGACTTTTTGTAGAATTAGAAATCTCTCTACCTAGTACTTGCAAAGATGTCACTATCTGGGTGAACCTAGTGTATATGTCTGATATAATTTTGCTAGGTTTCAAGCGGAATAGTTCATAATCATGTAATAAAATATTTAATCTAGATTATTTAACCTCACTATTTCCTTCATACATGATACACAGTCTATCCCAGATCTCCTTACTAGTAGCACAGATAGGCACTCTCATGTAGTCTTATGATTTTAATGCATAAAAGAAATAATTCAAGCACATTGCACTTAATTAGGCTTGATCCCTATCCTCATTGCTCCCTTAACTAAATGTTATTTGAGTTTTAATGCCATTAAAAAGTTTAAAAGGTACAATGTAACCTTCTTGTACTAACATCCACAAACTCCTTTACATCCTAATCTACCTAGTCTCGAGTCTTCTATTTCCTTTTGCAGTACGTGAACTCCCTAAAATGTTAGTTCTCACAGACAAGAGTAACATTCAAAAATATTCAATGAAGAATAAAATAATTCAATCAATATTATTTGTCATCATTAAAATCTTAAACTAGGGGCCATAGACTACAACACTCATTTTGATCAATGTTTTGATCAAATTGAGACTCATTTTAATCATCAGGATGCATGGTAAAATAAGGACTTGGGGTGGATCCGAGGGCAGATTAACTCAATAAATATTAATGTAGATACGATCATTAGTTACTTTATGATGTTCACTCCTTAACCACCTCCAGACTAAGGGCCCTATGATTTTAATTATTACTTTTTATGTTATAGCTGTTGTTGAGATTTTGTACTTATTAATGAGATGTTTTCTTGTAATTTCATTTGTTGGTTTTTCATGTTGTGGTTCTTCCATTTCTAGCATGATGTATTATTTATATGTGTTTCAAGTATTAAATGGAATGATAGAATGATATTTTGATGTGTTTTGAAATTACACTTCTTGAAATGTTTATATTTTTGAAAACAAATCATTTATAATTGATCTCTAGAATGGAATCTTGAATTACTTTGGTCTAAAAATTAATTTCCTTGCAAACTTTAATTTCTCAAAATTTTAAATTAAATTATGTCTGGATGTAGATTAGAAGATCAATTTCATGTTTTTATAGATAAGTATTACTTAGCTATAACTGTTGTAAATTAGAAGTCTTAATTTTATTTTATTTATTTTTTAATGTATTTATTTTTGTTAATTATTAGAGTTTTTCTTAATATTTATTGATATTGGAAAGACTGAAATTATAAAAAGATATACAAAGTGTTCCAAACTGAAAATATGCATAAAGTGTGCCACAAAAAATTTAAACACGCGCAATGTCGCCAACTAAAAAAAATTCATACTATCCTTTCCTTTATCATTCCATCTCTTATAAAAATCCATATAATTGATAATCATCTTAACTATTAAATTAAAAAAATAATTAATCTTTATTTCAACATTTTTTAATAATTATTTTTATTTGATATGTCTAGAACAAATAGTGAACGTGGTTGATTTTTCTTATCTTAGTTGTTTTTTAAATTAAAAAATTTGAATTTTTCTTTCAAGCATTAGGTCGATAATATTTTATATACAATTAGTTTAAAATTTTCTTCTTCATCATCTATTTTGATTTATCCATAAAAACTTAACTTTTCAAGAGTTACTTCCCTTTTTATTATTATCAAAAGGGGAAATCATAATTTATTCTTTGAAGTATTGTTAATGTTTTATATTTCTTATTTGAGTCATTTGTAATTGTTTGATATGTGGTTAATATATTTGTGTTATTATTTGATATGTTTGTATTGGTCTGTATTGTGTGTGTTTAGTTGTTTAGTTATTTTTATTTATGTTTATTTTTAGATTATTCTTTAGGGTTGTAGTTTTGATTTTCATTGGAATCCCTTTGTTTTAAATTGATCATTCATTAAGGGGGAGCTTAGCAAAAAAATTTCTTTAGTATTAACTCAAACAATAATTATTTTGCCATCATAAAAAAGGGAGAGGTTATTGCATCTTAGATTTCAAAACTATATTTTTATATCATGTGAGTTATTGATAATAAAGAAATATTATTGTGTTGATTACTGCTTCTCCTAACATATAATAGATATAATTTATTTGTTTTATTTTTGTGTATTAATATTTCAGAGAAATCATACTCCAGACTGCCAAGGACTTCAAGATAGATTAGATTAGGGTTTATTGTAGTGAAGTCCATACTTTTAAACTAAACGTAATGTATAATTTTTAAATCATAAAAGATGATGCCAAGATAATCTCCCCAAAAAAAAGTTAAGCAAATAATGCTAAAAAGAATATGTACTATTTGTCCTATATGAAATTGGATTCGTACAGACGATTCATAGTGTATGAAATGGGTTTGTGCGAAATCTTATAGGACGAACTTGTTCAGTTTTGGACCATTCATATTATATGATATCAATTCGTACATATGGCTTAGAAAGTATGAAGGACAGAGTATGAAGGACAGAGTATGGTATTAGTTTTGTACATGATCGCACAGGGATTTTTAAACTATTCATATGTACGAAGTATAATCATAATATATGATCCAAGTACATTTAACTTGAAATTTTTATATTTCTGGATAGTTTTTCTTTTGCTTCATATATAATAGTCTTAAAAACTGACTATGACACTTCTTCTACAAATTTTCTCTTGGGAGTGATAGAGAGAGTGTTTAGGGAGAGTGTTTGGGAGTAAGGATAGAGAGATCTTGCAAGTGGAAATTATGAATAATTTATAAGGTTGCCCAAAAGTGATGATCTCTTTGTATGTATTTCAAATCTCTATCCTACAATTTCAAAGATTCTTGAGAGAGAATTTTTAGAGGAGATCCAGTACTCTTCCATCACCAGGAGGGTGAGAAAGGATGTTAGTACTCTACCGTTACCTAGAGGGTGAGAAAGGATGTTGGTACTCTACCATCGCTAGGAGTGTGAGAAAGGATGATGGTACTCTGTCACATCGGGGTTGGTGGAAGAGAGGTTATTATAAGGGCTTCTTCACATTGCTGAGCGAGCAAAAGGAGAGTCACTTTAGTATAATCCAAAACTTGAAGGAGTCTTCAGGGAGTGGACGTAGGTCTAGTTGGACTGAACCACTATAAAATTTTATGTTCTTCTATCTTCACTTTTTTATGCTTTTATTTTCTACACATTTAATTTTAGTGGTTGAAAGAATATTTTGAGAAAAGTTATCATTGTGCAAAAATACTAAAAACATTTTCAAAAATCAAAGAGAATTTTTAAAAAACCAATTCACCTCCCCCCCCCCCCCCCGCCCCCGTCTTAGTTAGCCTTGGGACAAATCTAATAGGTCTAATAACATATTTAAACTTTTAGTTGTTAGAGGAAAAATAAAAATAACATAAGATAGATGTGAATAATCCAGCCCATATGAATATAATAAAACCAACAACAAATAAGAAAACTAAAAACCCAAGCCTAGTTAGCAAACCATATAAAATTACTAGCATGTCGGATCCAATTACTAATGACACTAAGGCTCATAAGTGTAGCATCGACAATATCATGATGACCAATAATTACATGATGCTCAAATCTAAACCACCGCCAATACAAAAAAGGAGAAGCAAAATGACAATAAGGATAATTAAAAATAGGATAGCATGAAATTAGACTTAACCAGGACAACAGAAATAAAACATTGGTCCAAATATAAATTGCCTCCTGAACTAAAAAACCCATTGAAAGGAATATATTGAAGTAGACATTTGAATGAGATAAGCATTATTCTAGACAAATAATTGAAAATCTAGTGATTGAAGCAGGCAAATAATAAATATTTCAATCAGCCTGAAACTTAACTATTAACCCAACAACACAACCACTTAGCCCTCTAAGTATCAGAAGAGGTGAACTTGAGCAGAATAGGTGAAAAATATCATGCTCCAAAGGGTATAATCATTGCCAACCAAAAGCATACTCGGACCAGAACAAATCCAAAAAATAGTAACTTTATAATTATGAATAACAACCAAAGTAACCTTAATGACCATAAGATCTAGAACTAAAGGAATCCGAATGAAATGCAGAAACCCCAAAAGGAAACAAAAATAATTACCACAGGTAGCATTATGATAATTAATAGAACCATAACTGCAATTATAATTGATGAGCAACAGAAATCTTAACTTAGAAAGAGCACCAATACTTAATAAATCATAAAAGTTAAAGACAACCAATTGTTGTCCAATAAAAACCACATAATTCAAACCATCACAAACATCATAAAAAACATGAAAAAAACTGAATAGATGAAGCTCACAAAATAGATAACTACATAGCAAAACACCTAACAACAATCTCTCGAACCATTATCTTCACCAAAAACACCAGCAAAAAAAATTGCTGATCAGAGCAATAGAAGGACCAATCACCCCTAAAATTAAAATACCCAAGATATGAGCCAATGCCATTTCCATCATAACAACACAAGGAAATTAATAACCTCATCTTTACAAGGGAAGAAACAACATTAATAAAAAGCATAGAGAAAAGAAATAAGCCTGTAGAAATAACTCCAAAAGACCAAACCTTTCTAAGCCGAACCCAAAAAGCCATTATGTTGAACTAATGTAAGGAAGGCCAGCTGGTCCAACCTAATGAAGACTTTGAGGATACCATGAAGGGATTGCTACACAAATTCAGTAAACCCATATAAATTATAATGAAATTTAGCTTAGTACTCATCCACAATATTTCCTTCATGCAAAATATGTGTAATAGAATAGGAAATAAGGAACAACCACTATTTTATGTCTTTGATAATGTAAAAATTTAAAGGATTAGAAATATTGATATTCTCAATATACTGAATAAGAAGCATGGCATCAACTTCATTCCAAACATTAATAATACCTAACATGTTGCACAATTGAATCCTATAGTGAAGAGCATTAATTTTATGAATAAAACCATTAGTAGCATTGCTAGGACCTACAAGCAAAAGTAACAACAACATGACAACTAGAGTTATGAATAATATAACCACATCCAACATTATAATTGTTGACAGAGCCATCAATTTTTAGTTTAAACCCACCATGAGGTGGTTTAGACCATCTAACAATTCAATATTTACTACCATGAGGATTAAACTAATAAGAAAGACCAAACTCAGTAAAGAAATGATAAAAACCTTTAAAAGAATTAACATTAATAAGATTATCTAGAAATAGATGCAAAATTTTATCATTGACTTTAGCAATGATACTCTTGGCATTCATCATAAAGCCATCATGTTTAGACACATTTCTACTCTTCCATAGATATTAATAGATAATGATAGGTAATAGGTAAAACATTGTGAATATAGACTTGAGTAGGAATAAACCAATTATCTAAAAGATTAGTATTAGTTAAATAATTGACAGCACGCTGAACATTGAATATATTGCCAAAATTAACCAAACTTGTATAGTTATAGGACCATGACACAAAACATGAGTTAAATTTTTTGATATGGAAATAACATTGGAATTTAGATAGTATGAAAAAAAATTTCTTAAGTAAAATAGAATCAAGATGTAGATAATTATGTAAGATCTTCCTCGTAAGAAAAGAATAAGAGATTGGAATGTTGCAATGCCAAATTGTATAATAGAGCAATAATTTAGCATGAGATTTCCTAAAAGCATTCTAAACTTGCTTAAAAGTAAACTTACCATCATTAAAAAAATTAAACAAAATGCAATCATCATTATCCCAAAGAATAGGAATATTAAGAATCAGATTTACAATAAAATCAGTCACAAAATAATTTAGTAAATCCACATTCCAAAACCCATCTTGAATAAAGTAATTAACTTTGCAAGCAGAAGTAGAATGGGTATTCAATAAATTGTCAATGGATATTTTTCCCAACTAATTATCATGCCAAAAAAATATTACCAACTCCAACACCCCATTGTATAAGTTAATTTGCTTCCCACTTAATCGAGTAATGCATTCTCTAACTAAAGGAGTCCCCTTGCCTGAAGAAACAATTTTGGGGATGTTTGCCAACACAGTACTTAGCAGTTATGAATTTAGCTGAAAGACTCCTCTTAGATCAAAGAAGCATACTAAAGTTGTAAGAGAAAGCCTAAGAAATATCCTTCAAATTCCTAAAACCTAGTCTACCTTCATCATTACAAGGGAAGAACAACATTAATAAAAGCATAGAGAAAAGAAATAAGCATGTAGAAATAACTCCAAAAGACCGAACCTTTCTAAGCCGAACCCAAAAAGCCATTATGTTGAACTAATGTAAGGAAGGCTAGCTAGTCTAACCTAATGAAGACTTTGAGGACACCACGAAGGGATTGCTACACAAATTCAGTAAACCCATATAAATTATAATGAAATTTAGCTTAGTACTCGTCCACAATATTTCCTTCATGCAAAATATGTGTAATAGAATAGGAAATAAGAAACAACCACTATTTTATGTCTTTGATAATGTAAAAATTAAAAGGATTAGAAATGTTGTTATTCTCAAAATACTGAATAAGAAGCATGGCATCAACTTCATTCCAAACATTAATAATACATAGCGTGCTGCACAATTGAATCCTATAGTGAAGAGCATTAATTTAAAAAATAAAACCATTAGTAGCATTGCTAGGACCTACAAGCAAAAATAACAACAACATGACAACTAGAGTTATGAATAATACAACCACATCCAATATAATAATTGTTGACAAAGCCATTAATTTTTAGTTTAAACCCACCATGAGGTGGTTTAAACCATCTAACAATTCAATCTTTACTACCATGAGGATTAAACTAATAAGAAAGACCAAACTCAGTAAAGACATGATAAAAACCTTTAAAAGAATTAACTTTAATAAGATTATCTAGACAAAGATGCAAAATTTTTTCCTTGACTTTAGCAATAATACTCTTGGCATTCATCATAAAGCCATCATGTTTAGACACATTTCTACTCTTCCATAGATACTAATAGATAATGATAGGTAATAGGTAAAACATTGTAAATATCGACTTGAGTAGGAATAAACCAATTATCTAAAAGATTTGTATTAGTGAAATAATTGACAGCAAGCTGGACATTGAATATATTGCCAAAATTAACCAAATCTGCATAGTTATAGGACCATGACACAAAACATGAGTTAAATTTTTTGATATGGAAATAACATTGGAATTTAGATACTAATAAAAAAATTTTCTTAAGTAAAATAGAATCAAGATGTAGATAATTATGTAAGATCTTCCTCTTAAGAAAAGAATAAGAGATTGGAATGTTGCAATGCCAAATTGAATAATAGAGCAATAATTTAGCATGAGATTTCCTAAAAGCATTCTAAACTTGCTTAAAAGTAAACTTACCATCATTAGAAAAATTAAATAAAATGCAATCATCATTATCCCGGAGAATTGGAATATTAAGAATCAGATTGACAATAAAATTAGGCACAAAATAATTTAGTAAATCCACATTCCAAAACCCATCTTGAATAAAGTAATTAACTTTGCAAACAGAAGTAGAATGGGTATTCAATAAATTGTCAATGGAAAATTTTCCTAACCAATTATCCTGCCAAAAAAATATTACCAACACCAACGCCCCATTGAATAAGTTAATTTGCTTCCCACTTAATCGAGTAAAGCCTTCTCTAACTAAGGGAGTCCCCTTGCCTGAAGAAACAATTTAGGGGATGTTTGCCAACACTGTACTTAATAGTTATGTATTTAGCTGAAAGACTCCTCTTTGATCAAAGAAGCATACTAAAGTTGTAAGAGAAAGCGTGAGAAATTTCCTTCAAATTCCTAAAACCTAGTCTACCTTCAACAACCCCCCCCCCCCCCCCCCCCCCCCCCCCCCCCCCCCACCAATACAATTAGTCAAAGAAACTCACAGAATAGCCAATTAACCTTCCTTAGCATCCCAAAAAAATTTACTGAATAACCATTCCATCATACTACAAACATTTAAGGTAGGGATTAAAGTGTGAAATAAATAAATAAGAATATATCAAAGAACAGGATTGATAAAGTTCTAAACAATCCCCAAAAGATAGAAAGTTAAAAGCCAAAGTGGAAAGTTTATTGTGAATGTCGTTAAAGATATCATCAAACAAATGAGAATTCTTATTTCCTCCATAAAGAGGAGTACATAAATATTTAAGTAGGTAAACATTTATGAGAAAAACCAAACTTATTTTCAATTTCATTCAATCACCTTTGAGTTACACACTTAGCAGAGATGAAGCAACTCATAGAAGGATTAAAGATTAAAACACTAGCATGTTCAAACTTATTAAGAAATCTAAAGAAAATGTAAGGTATCTTAATAGAACCATTATAAAAAATAATGAAATCATTAGCAAAGCTCAGATGAGTAATAGGGAATTAGCCAACTATTCTAAATTAAAAATTTAGATGATTTCA
Source organism: Dendrobium nobile (assembly GCA_022539455.1). Taxonomy (NCBI): domain Eukaryota; kingdom Viridiplantae; phylum Streptophyta; class Magnoliopsida; order Asparagales; family Orchidaceae; genus Dendrobium; species Dendrobium nobile. The sequence goes on from CM039724.1 coordinate 11,051,160, forward strand.
AAACAACTCATTTAGGCCTCTAGAAAGATGCTCTATAGCTATGATAAACAAGGAAAGGGATAAAGGATCCCCTTGCCTAAGACCATTAGAAGATTTAAAGTAGCCATGGGACTTACCATTAAGAATGATAGAGAAATACAATTCTTTGAACTATTTTTGATAAGTTTGATAAAATCCATGTTGAACCAAATAGCTTTAAAATAGTATAGAGAAAATCCCAATTTAGATTATCATAAGCTTTGGTAATATCAAATTTAAAAATAATTTTCCCACCAGAAATCTTAGCCTCCAAGTCATGAACTAATTCCTGGGTAAGAAGAACATTATCAAATATAAAATGTCATTATCACATAACTAGTTTGCTCAAGAGAAATAATCTTAGGTAAGAAAAAAGAAAGGCTTCCCATTATTAATTTGGCAATAATCTTTAAAGAAGAAGAACATAAATTAATAAGATAGAAATCATTCCAAAGGTTAATGACCTTATTCTTAGGAATTAAAGAAATATAAGTAAAATTAAAAACTTAGGGTAAGGATTACCCATAAAGAAATTAACCAGGACATTCACCAAATCACCTTTAATAATAGACCAAGACTTCTAAAATAATTTAGTAGTAAACCCATAAGGACCAACCATAGAGTCAGTGTTCATACTTTTTGATAGTCAACTAAATTTCCTCTTCTAAAGGAACCTTAGTAAAAAAATTATAATCTTCCTCAAAAATGAAAGAAGGAATAAAACAGTAATCAAGATTCAAATCAGGATAAAAGCTTTTATTAAAAACTTTTTTAAATGCTCAATATGAGAGTCATAGATCAAAACAGGATCCTCCAAAGTAGATCCATCAGGTAAAGAAATTTTATGAATATGGTTAACCACCTTTTCATGATTGGAAATGTTATGGCATAATTTAGTATTCTTATCTCCCTCTATAAGAAATTTAGAAGTAGCCTTCTGTTAACATAAAGCTTTTTCTGTTTTCGGAAGCATCAATAAATAGGACAATATTATTTGTTTGTGGAAGTTTTGAAATCAAGTTTTGAATAGGATTAGTTTTCTTTGGAAATTTTGAACCAACTTTGGATTTTAATTTTAAGATTGAACACCCGACTAGACAAATCATACCACCTTGGGAAGTGGAAATAATATTTTAAAATGTGGTGCAAATCTAGAATTATAAATCGTACCTCGAATATCATATCCAGATCCAAAAAAGAACTGCATTTAACCTCAGATGGTCAAAATGGAGTTTGATCTAATTTATAACTATGATATTCTAGGTGGATTATCATTAATTTCATGTCCAAAGCATTAGAAAGTAATAATGTTTCTCTCCCAAGGGAAAATATATCACTGATTAATAATTATTCAAACATGATAATAATGATTGTTGTTGGTTTAATTTCTCCAAAGAAGTCTAATTTAAATTTAGAAATTTCTTTTGGGAAATTTGGATTCAATTTTCAATTTTGAAATCGAACTAACAATTATAAAATCCCCTAACAGTTTCAAATTCAAAATTATAAATTTTCTCTTGGCTATCATACCTTGATTTAAGGGTGAACCACAGACGACCCTAGAGGGTCAAATTGAACTTCAATCAAATATCCGACAAATATAATCAAGAGAAATGATCATTAATTTCATATTCAAATTGTTGTTAACACATGATAAATATCTCCAAAGAAAGATTACTAGTTTGATTTCAAATTGAAATGTCAATTTTGATTAGTAATCATATGATTATGATGATAACGATCATTAAAAGTTTGATTTCCCAAATGAAATATCAATTAAGTTTTAAAAATTGATGTGAGTTCTAAATCTCCTACGAATTAAAGTCCTTGTAGTTAATTACATCGTAAGGAGATTGAATTCCCTACGAAAACACTTGATCAAAATAGTGGCAAAATTTTGTTAAAATATTTTTAGAGGTTATATTAAAGGAGGTGAATTTTGGAATTTCAAGCTGGAATGGATCAAATTGGAGCACTTGTTTTCATAATTAAAGGAAGAAGAGTAGGGGACACTTTGAAATTTTAGAATACTCCATAAGTGTCCCAACCTAATCTAAGTGTTGGGCTTTAAATTTTGGATAGAAATAAGATTTAGTTTGAGTTACATTTTTTATTAGAAATTTAGGATTATGTTATGGGATTTTGGGGTATTATGATCTAAAATCAGCCTCGAATCCTAAATCTAAATTGTGCATTAAATAAAGTTAACCTGAACCTAATTAATGTAGTGCAAATTTTGGACTTACCCCAGCCTAGATTGGGGAGCATGCTAGCCACCTAGTCAATTTTAAATCCTTGAGTCCGATCATACTATGAAAGAGTGGTAGGGGCATCTTTATTAAAGTTTTGGAGAGATGGGGTTGATGTCAATAGATTATCCTAAGTGGCCCTTTGACTTATACTAGGCGAAAATGTTAAAGAAAATTGTAATTAGAATTTAGACTCTTTTAAATTTATTTCTAGTACAATGTGTGTTGGTCAAAATACTTAAATCATAAATTCTTCAAATTTAAAAAAAAAGCTTAAAATTAGTTTTTAAGAAGACTAGGCATCCTTAAATTTAGCATCTCATCCTCATAGGTCGGATTATCTAAACTCTACCAACAGGTGGGGAAGTATGAAAGTTTGATAGGGATGTTAAGCTCTAATGAACTAGTCCCAAGGCTAACCAAGAGGGGGGTGAATTTGTATTTTAAAAAATCTTTCAATCAAAAACACAATCTTAAACCAAAACTAAGATTCACCATAGAAATAAAAGTTTGAAAATTAAATGCGGAAGCAGTAATAAAGAACATAGAAATTTATAGTGGTTTGGTCAACTCGACCAACGTCCACTCCTCGGAGGTTCCCTCTAACTATTGCACTAAACTAAGTGTCTCTCCTGTTGCCCCCACAGCAAGGCGGAGAAGCCTGTTCAAAGCTCCTTTCCACCAACCAAGCTGAGATAAAGAATCCAACTCCTTTTGCTTCCTCCAGAAGTAGGCAGAGAACCCAACTCCTTTTGCTTTCTCCTGAAGCAGGCAGAGAACCTTGATCAGATGCTAAAGTAGACCGCTCTAGAACCCCCAAGGAACTAGGGATGATGACCAGAGAAGATGATGATGGATCCTTACTTGGAGCAACCTTTGTGAAACCCCTCATAAACTCCCCCTCATAAGATCCTCTCTCTCTCTTACTCTTCCTCTCCTCTTGGCTCTCTCAGGTTAGGACAACAGCCAAAGATAATCTCTTGGGTATAATAAGAGGTCTAAAATAGAAGAGCTTCAGAATAGGTCTTAATTGAAACAAATCAACTTTTTCATCTAGGAAGATATAAATATCATCCTATACAATCATTACAAAATTTGCTCAATCAGCCAGGATGATTTGGGATAATCAAAAAGTTTTTGTTCATATCATTGAAGCCAATAATATATCATCCTGTATGATTAGTACAAGTCGCTAAATATCATTCAGACCATCTCACTGAATGGACATCTGGATGATGGAAAAATAGCTTGAACATTCAGGACAATCTCGCAATAGTCTCGAATGATTGGTTTAATTCAGCACATATTATCTAGAATATCACCCTGAATAGAAGCTGGCCGATGTTTGATCATCCAGTCAATCCTGCGATCGTCTAAGACTACATGATCAAGCAATCAAACCTTAATTACTTTCCTTAATTACTAGATTAATTTAGGCATAATTGCATTGCATCATCCAGGATAATGTCCTAAATAATGTCAAAAAATAAAAGCTTCCTAAATAGATCTGGTGACTGATCCTTTCTGATTTGAGCCTATCGACCCGACCGATATGAATATCATCCAGGACGATGCACTTAATGATGACTGTCTTAATCAGGATGCCCTCTTTAGGGTTTCTATTTTTAACTGATTATCCATATCAATTTTTTGGATCGTCCCGGATGATGTGAGCAAAAATAGAGAACTTTAAAATAGTCAGAAAAATTCCATCAATTGTGTGTGTGCAAGGTTACTTTGCATTAGGAATCACATTATTTTCAATTGACTTAAGAAAAGGTAAAAGATAACAAACTGACTCAGACTAGCCTATCCAATCTTGAGCTGGTTCAAATTAAAATTTTAATCTTGTGGACCTGAAATGTTAGTAGGCAAGGTAGTCGTAGAGAAATAGAAGTGTTTATTATCATCAAAATTATATTACCTGAAAATAGATTTCCAACAATCTCCCCCTTTTTTAATGATAGAAAATAATTAAACAAATAAAACGAAAATACCTTCAAACACTACTCCTCCTTTTGACATCACAAAAAAGGAGGAAAAACCATAATCGAAAAAGTAGAAAACAAAGAACGAAAGCAAAGATTTTTTTAATCAAAGTATGAATATGACACAGTCTCCATGCGAATGATTTTAAAGACTTGTAAGACCAGTGAGTTAACATCTATGAAACATAAAAATGGTAGAATATCTGATCCTGTTAACCCTAGCTTGAACTTCTCTCAAGGAAAAATTATCTTTCAAAAACAAAAGACCTAATTCAGAACAAACTAATTGGATAAGAAAAAGAGATCCATTCAAAACTTGGTTTCAGAATAAATATCTTATAGAATAATATACAAAAGTAATTTTTCACAATCATAAAAATTGAAATCAAGCCTTTGAAAATATCAAGTGACATATGAATTCTTCTAAGATTTAAAGGTTTGAAAGAGAGGGAAGCTTTTTTTTGTGGGATTATTTTATGCTTCTTGTTAATTGATTGGCGGACTTTGCACATCTTTTGATTTTTGATACACTTTGTGTATCTTATAATTTTTTTGCGATCATTACGCATCTTTTGATTTTGGTGTCATTGGCCTTTTTTTTTTGCAAGCTAGATCCCTTTTCAAAACTCTTACATATTCTTAGTTATGAGTATATCTTTCAGATATTAGAGAAGAAAAACTCACTCTCTAATATAAGGAAGAATAAGTCATAAAACCAGACTCAAAATCATATAATAAATGCAATGACAAGATTTCAAAGAACTTGAAAGTAATATAATGATTTTGAACATTATATATATAAGGTAGATTACTGTAGCAATATATAAAATATCTTAATTGCAAAGTCCAATGATTAATTTGAGATAGACTTTTGTTTAGAAAAGAAAATTACACCACTAAAAGAGGTTAGAGGGAGGGATAGTATTAACGGTGTTTCTCCTTTTAACTAATTTAGGGATTTTTAGACATTGACTACAAATTTTCAAAAATAAAAATAAGGCGAAATATCATTTCTTTTTTTTTTTTTTGAAAATGCAAAAGGCAACTGATATAAACTAAAAGAATGGATACAACCTAGAGAGTGATAGAACACCTATCACACTCATCTTTAAGCAAAGCAAAAAAACTAGGAGGGATCTTATTACAATAAAAATCCTCCCAAGTGAAGTCTTCTACTTAAGCCAAATTAGCACATAAGTCTGCTAGACAATTACACCCTCTATAAACGAAATGAAAAAGAAACATACCAAAATCCTCCAAGAATGATAGGTCTTCCATCTCTTCATTGTTGTGAGAAGCTTTATTCAATGATCTCTGAAGATAATTGATAACGTTCTGATTATCCCCTTCGATGATAATCCCCTTAGCTTCGAATATCCAGAATATGTGAAATAATTTCATAGCCCGAATAGCCATCAGCTCCAGCAAACCAATGTCCCAATAGACACATTTGATTCCAAAAGCAAATAAGAATCTCCCTTTACTGTCTCTAAAAACTCTGGCAATCCCTGCATCATTAGAATCTAGAAGTGTAGAATCAAAATTACCTTTAATCCACTCAGGTGGAGGGGGGTGCCAAGAAGAATTGGATAGCTTACAAAGCTGATTGGCTCCCCAGTGATCCGAGAAGATACCATATTTTGAAGACGCAACAGTAGTCTCAATTGCCTTTGCCTCCAAAAAATCCATACCCAATTCATTGCATCCATGGGTGACATTATTCCTACTCTTCCAAGAAAAGTAGACAACTGTACAATACAGATTAACCAAAAATGGATTAGAGCTAGCCAAAGCCTTTAAACCATTGATACAATCAGACCAAGCATTGTATCTCGGAATGAGAAAACCCCAATCTTCCAAGGTGTCGAACAAGCGGACCAAAAAGCCAAAATTCACTGCAATATGCTCCTCATCCTTAGCAGCTGAACAACCTCTTGGACAGCCATTTGAATTGATAATTCTCCTAAACATGAAAGTTGGAATACCTCTATTAAGTAATCTCCACCAAAAGAAATGCACCTGAGCGGACAGTTTACTAAATCTGAGCCATTTCCAGTTATTTCCATTATAACAATTAGCATCTTGAATAAATCTAGTCAATACTGTTAACGATTACCCTGAAAATTTGTGAAGAAGTTCTCTGGAGTCCGTCCCATTTTCAATCTTTGTCTGTAAAATCAATTTGATTAATTCCGGTCTAAAGTATTTGTTTAACTCCTCCAGGTTCCAATCTCTATTCTGGACGAAAAAATTAAGCCTGGGAACTTCATGAACCGTGACATTGACAAACGTAGGCCAATTGGAAAGCCTTCTATTTTTGATCCAAATATCTCCCAGAGGATCAATGGACTCACCAGTAGCCACTTTCCACCTCAATGTAGGCTGTAAAGTCTTCATGCCATTCAAAAGAATTCTCCAAGTAATCGAGCAGTTTTGTTTCCTTGCTTCAGTGCAAATAGGATTCCCATATTTAGCTCTTAAAGTATTATACAGCAAAGAATTGGATTCCTTAATAAACTCCCAAGCATATTTAGACCTCAGAGGCCTCATCAAAGCATCCGGAGAAAGTAGTCCCGCTCCACCTTCGGCATAAGTTTTACAAAGCACCTCCCATGAAATGTAGTGCATACCATTATCATTATCTGCTTTTTCCAGATAAATTCTCTAAAAATCCTCTCCAATTTTCTTATAATACTGATGGGAATCAAAGAATGAGATACATAGAAGATCAAAATTGTCAGCAAGACGGACTTTACTAGCACAATTCTACCAGGTAATGAAAAGAATTTATTACCCCAACTGTTGATTCTAACTGATGCCCTCTCGAGCAAGAAAAGAAAATCAGAAGAAATCAATCTTTACAAAAAAAGATTAATCCCCAAGTACTTCATTTCCCGCACCACCTTAAAATTGAGGATTTTGGATAATAGTGTTCAATTCTTGAACTTTGGATTTGATCAGCAACACAGATTGCTCTGACAGCCTGATCCCATTAGCTTCTTCAGTTTGCAGATCATCCACTTCTTTTTTAAGTTTTTCTTTGAGCTCCATCAAGCTTTTGTGTTCGGATCTATTCCAAAAGAAAAGAGTTCTCAACACAAACATAAATTTCTTGTTTAACACCTCCATAGGATCACCTTTATATTTTTTGCTCCATGCTTTCTTGACAACGTGAAATGCAGCAGAATAAGAAAGCCACACATCTTCAAACCGCGGTATTTTAGGATGCTGGAAGTTCCAGAAATTAAGCTGAAGAACCACTGGACAGTGATCAGATGCAACCCGTGCCACATGTCGGTTAACACCATGAGGAAGAGCATCCAGTGCCTTGGAGTTGAGAAGACACCTATCGAGCCTCTCCCAAATTCGTGCCCCTCCACTTTTGTTATTACACCAAGTGAATTTAGGCCCAATCACTCCCACGTAATGGAGATCAAAACTGTTCATGAATGAATTCATCTCTTGAGGAGCAAGAGAGAATTTGATTTTTTTACCTCCCCTTTTGTCATCTTGAGAAAGGATGCAATTAAAGTCAACTCCAATAACATATAGTAACTCCTAAGAAGAGTGAGACCCTAAGCTTTCCCACAAACTCCTTCTACTATAAATGTCTCTACTCCCATATACAGTAGAGATGATCCAACTTCTCAATCACACATTGCTCATTTTCTGTAATTAAAGAAAAATTGGCCAAATCAGATCTCCACATCACCACAATCCCACCAGATAAACCATTGGATGGATAAAGAAAGAAATCCCAATCTTTACCCATATGTTTATTAAAATCCCATTTCTCCAAAGCATCAATTATAGTTTCCACAATGCCCACATAAATGGCCTTCCAATCACGAATTACCTCCTTCAAATATAGAGGGACCTCCCGCTTATTCGCCCCCCTACAGTTCCAAAAAACCAGGGAACTCATTTAATAATCGAGGGGGAAGGTCCCCCACCCATCTTTCTACTAACCCCTTCTTGTTTTTTAAGCCTAGAGGATTGATTGAGTGGTCCCAGAAACTTCAACTCCTTTTGAAGTTTTGGTTTAGGCTTACCACTAATTTCCATCCCTCTATTATCAAAATATGTAGGATTTTCAGCAGAAGCCTTATAATCCCCAGTTTCATCACTGTTAACAAATTCTCCCTCTTCAATATCCAGCTTTTTAGTAGAACAATTAACTGAAATGTTTCTTTCATAAAATTCCTCATCAATTTTACTTAGTAAATCGAATTTATTACTATTAGGAACAGAAAAATTTGTGATAGAAGGAATTACCGAATTGCATTCTGAGGACCCTTCTCCTACCAAATTCTGAAGATCCGATCCATCCAGCTCCCCGTTCGTTAGCATCACCACAGCCTTCTCTACAGCAGCAACCTGAGAGTCCCCCTGGACTTCTTTCTTCTTAAAAATTTGCTTAGAACCTTTTGGGATCAGATTGGAGTTAATCTGCCTAGCTCTTTTTTTATTGTTCCAATTTTTCTTCCTCATATTGACGTGGATCCAAGGTCCATAGACAAAAGTTTCCTTAGATGGTTCAAGCTTCTTGACTCCCCCATTACAGAAACCCTCCTCCGGAACAGAGCCATTCACCACATTTTTTTCTCCACAAGCAGTTGATAAATGACCAACTTTGCCACAATTATAACACAGAGAAGAAATCCTCTCATACTCAACATTTTGGAAAAACCTCCTATAAGGACCTTCAACCCACACTCCCAAAGGAAGTTGTTTATCAAGCTCCAGCCTAACACAAACTCTTCCAAACTTCCTCTTACTCCATTGTAACATATTCCCATCAATAAGAAGAGGAGTACCAATCATGGAAGCAATTCTTGCCACGTTGATTTCATCCCAACAAAATAGAGGAAGGTTAGGGAATCTAACCCAAACCGATGCGCTTAAGCCTTTCAAAGAAGATGGAGAGAAATCCGAGCTCCATCTATCCAATCCAATAATATGACCTTTAACGAACCAAGGTCCACCCATAATAACATTCTCCATAGTCTCAATGTCATCAAACGAACATAACATCCACCCTAGACCAGAGCAGTCAGGTGAAATTAGTTGAACTGATTCCATTGATGTCTTAGCTCCCATGTCAACAATGGGATAGAAATATCTGCTCCAAATGCCTTTACCACTATAGATAGATTCAGACAATCAGAATTGGCCTTTACATTTGGCTCAAACAGCTTCACAGCACTACCATCCTCTGTTAAGCAATTTGTGATTGCCTTAGAATCAATTTTAAGAAGATTTTGCTTTAACCACGGATTTGAACCCACCTTGTCTCCTCCGTTAACTAAGGCATTAAGATCATAGGCAATACAAATTTAATGCTGACATTTTCATAAACATTTGAAGAGCAACCTTTTGAATTTGGAATTGAAGGGAGTTCTGTCGATCCGCTGTTCCCTCTTACAGAATTATCATAATGATTGATAAAATTTTTCATACCAGAAGATGAGGAATTTTTACCGTCGGTGTGATTTATTTTAAGGCCAATTAAAGGTGATTCAGATTCTTTCCTTAAATCTAAGATTTCTTTTCCTTTACCAGGAGCAAGAACAGAGGAGATCGATAATGAAACAGCAGGTTCACGGATTATCAGATTCCCGTTCTTGGCAGTACGACCAGACTTCAACATGTTAACAAATCCAAATCCATCAGTAGCCTCGCTGTCGGCGATCGTAGCCAGGCCAACCACCGGCATCCTAAAATAGCCCGCCAAAAACAAAAACGAAAGATTCGAAAACTTTCTCTCTCTGAACGAAAACTAGAAAATTTAACTCATAATAATGAATATCATTTCAGCAATAACAAAAAGGAAAACCAAAGTAAAAACATTAGAGATGAAACAGCTATAAAATAACAAAAAACATAAAAAGCTAACTCAAAACTAGAAAAGAAAATAATAACAATCAACAGAGTAGTAAACATGCAATTTTGAATTTATTAAGCAGCAAAATTATGCAATTAAGAGCAATGAGCCTCCGCTTGTCCAAGTATCACAAACTCTCAGGAGGCCTTTTATGAGAGCAAGCTTGCAAAATTATCAAATGTCAAATTTAAGAACCCAAATAGGTTTGGGTTCTTATGAAAAGAAGAATGTAATGTATGTGTATTATGTTGTGAATCATGCAATTTGAGTCTCTACACCCAATGTGTACTATGGTGAATAGTGTAAGTATATGAGATGTATCTTAGCATGCCATATGAAAAACATCTAACTCCAGGAAAAAGATTTACTAATCTATTCAGGTTATAATGCCTCTTCCTAGGTTTTGGCTTTAGATCAAGTGTGAGTGTCTTCCTATTTATATCAAGTGCATTTAATTCAACTTTAAACCTCAAGTTAGCACTTTCTATTACAGCATTATCAACATTTAAATAGTGCTTCCTATGCTCAGATTCTTTAACATAAGTTTTAAAATTAGTTTTAAGTGAGGTGTAAGATGCTTTCAAAGAATCATGCTCAATAATCAATTCAGAATGTTTTTTATTTAATTCATCAAATTCATCAACTAATGACATATGATTGCTATTAAATTGAGTGTGTTCTTTACTTAAATTTTCATGCTCTTTTTGTAAATTCAAAAACTCCAATTTCAAACAAGCATGTGATTTCTTCAGTTTCTTATATAATGCATGAATGTTCTCATAAACTTCAAGTAATTGATCATAGGTTGGTTCATATATATCTTCTAGATCAGACTGACCAAGATGATCACCCATTAAGCACAAGTTTGTTGTCTCCTCTTCAGCTTCAGTCTCTAATGAGTTAGATGTAGAATCTACCCATAATGCCTTTTGGTATTGCTTCTTGTCCTTCCTATATTTTGGTTTCTCCTCATTCTTCTCCTTGCTTGGGTGCTCCTTAAGAGTAGGACAATCAACTTTAACATGTCCAGGCTTCCTGCATTCAAAACAAACAACATTAGAAGAACTTTTATAATTTTTGTTACTCTTACCCTTTTTCCATTTCTGATGGTACTTATGATTCTTCTTAGAAAGTTTTTAAATTGCCTCATGATTACAGTAACATCATCACTTTCAGACCAAAAGAATCAGTGTCCGTGTTGTTGGCCTTCAGCTCCACAATTTTCTCCTTTTTTTGCTCACCTACATCAAGTTGCCTTTGGTTCACCCCTTGTTCATAAGCAATGAGTTATGCAACTAAGTTGTCAATAAATAAGTATTCAAATCTTTGGATTCAATAATTGCAGTGATCATAGCATCAAAAGAAGAAGGTAAACATCTCAAAATTTTATTAACTCTTTCATAATTAGTTAACTCTCTTCTTAAAGCATGCAAATAGATGACAACTTAAGTAAACCTAGTATACATGTCAAAAATTGATTCAGTAGGTTTCATACAAAAAAGTTCATAGTCATGCAAAAATATATTCAACCTAGATTGTTTAACTTCATTGGTTCCTTCATAAGTAATATATAATCTATCCCAAATTTCTTTACCAGTAGCACAAGTTAAAACATGCATATAATCTTTTGATTTCAAAGTACAGAAAAAATTGTTCAAACATTTCACATTAAGTTGTGCTTTTGCAGACCTGTTTTCATAGATTAGAATTTTGATGATAACAAACATTCATGATTTTCTACTACTGCCTTGCCTACTAACTTTTCAGGTCCTCAAGATTGAGTGCAACTCAAGTCAGCTCAAGATTGGGTAGATTAAGTCTAAGGATGTTTGTATTTTTTTCCCTTTCTTGAGTCTATTATAAACAATATGATTCTTGATGCTAAGTAACCTTGCACACACACACCTTGAGAGAATTTCTGACTATTTCTTAGAGTTTACTATTTTTTGTAACATCATGCGGGATGATATTTATATCGGCCTAGATAATCGATTCAAAAATAAAAACCTTAATTAGGGAATCCTTATTAAGGCATTCGTCATTAAGCACATCGTCCTGGATGATTTTGTATCGACCATGACGATAGGCTCAAATTAGAAAGAATCAACCGCTAGATCTATTTAGGTATTACTTATTGACATCATCTCGGGCATAATCCTGGGCATCATCCCGGGCATCGGACTGGCCGATCCAGCATAATTTTTCTTAAATTAATCTGGTAATTAAGAAAAGAAATTAAGATTTTATTACACGATCACATCATCCTGGACGTTCATAGGATCAACCAGGACGATCCAACGGATGATTGGACATCGGACAACTCTTACTCAGGGAGATGTTCAGGATGATATTCCATGATTTGTACTGATCGGCCATGATGATATATTATCATCCTGGATGAAATGAATAAATTTCATCTGATCGTCCCAAATCATCCTGACTGATTGAGCTTATTTTGTACTGATTGTAGAGGCCGGAAAATAAAGTTGAAAGGTTACAATTAATGAGCTTATTTTGAGCTATTCTATTTAAGCTTTAACAAGGCACTTAGTATGTGTCTTTGGCAGCCATTGAAGCTTCGTTCTTCTGGAGGAAACTTGAAGAGAGAGCTTAAAAGGGAGAGAGAAAAGGGTGGTGTTTGAAAGAGGGAGAAGATCCTTGGACAAGGGAGTGTGGAGGGGGTTCCACACAGTTGCTCCGGCGATCTTGCACCATAGTACCATCAAATTCAAGGCTTCTCTTGAGGGAAGTTTTGGGAAGAAGAAGATCTCTTTAGTGCCAAAGGGCCCGGCTACTTTGCCGCGTCGGGAAAGGTGAAAGTGATTTTGTAAGAGCTTCTCCGCCTAGCTGTGGGGGCTAAAGGATAGACACTAAGTTTAGTGCAATACTTGGAGGGTGCCGCCGAGGAGTGGACGTAGGTCAAGGTTTGATCGAACCACTATAAATATGGTGTGTTCTTCCATTTATTATTTCCATATTTATTTTCCGCACTTTGATTTTCTTTATAGTGAATCTTGGTTTTGGATGTGATTGTGTTTTTTAGTTTTAATATCCAATTCACACCCCCCCCCCCCCTCCCCCTCTTGGTTAGCCCTTGGGACTAGTTCATAAGGGCTTCACATCCTTTTTTTTTGGGAAATGCACTTTGCAATTAAGAGAAAAAAAGCTAATTACAAACTAAAGAAAAGGCTCACATTCCTTCTTCAACAAAGAACAAAGAGAAGGAGGAATGTTAGCAAACGAATAGCTATCAAAGTAAAAGTTGGTATCAAAAGCTAAAGTAGCACACAAAGCAGCTACCTTATTACAAACTCTATGAACATGATGAAGAATTACCTTATTGAAATAGGTCAAGAAAAGAAAATCCTCCTCCATCCGATTGTAATATTGCCAATTATCCTTGTTCAAAGAATTTTGAATGAATTTGATAACATTGATGTTATCACCTTCAATTATTACTCCTTTACTTTCAAGCATCCACGGTTGAATGAGACTTCTAAGAGTCATAATAGCATCCATTTCAAGATGAGCAATATCCCAATGCATTCTCTTTTCTCCAAAAGCAATCAACAATCTTCCTTTATAGTCTCTAAAACACCCTCCAATTCCATCCCTATAAGAAGTAAGGATAGATGCATCCACATTAATCTTAATGCAATCAAGTGGTGGAGGGTGCCAAGAAGTTTGAAACTCCCTAGGGAGCTTAGCACCCCAGCTATCAATGACAGGAATAGAGATTTTAATAATAGAATATAATACATTAGCAGCTAGAACAGGAATGGAAATAGCCGTTTTCCCATGTTTTATAGCATTTCTGTTCCTCCAATTATGATACACTGCATTGCAATAATGTCCAACTGTGTTTGGTGTAAAAGTAGAGAGAGTTTTCAGCTCAACTAAGCATTCATTTATGGATTAAAAAAATCAGAATATAGATCCCCCAATTCTGGATCTGTCTAATGATTTTCTATAATTCTTTACACTGGACAGAGATATGTTCCAGATTTTCACACTCTAGACAGCCTCTGGCGCACAGATCTTCATTTGTAAGTTTTCTATACTTCAAAAATTCATTAGTAGGGATTGCTACTTTATTCCCTCTCCACCAGAAAAGCTCAACACGAGCTGACAACTTTAATTTCTTCAACCAAGTGTAAAATCCCAAGTCTCCTTCACCACTGTTCTCCTTACTGGAAGCTTCAAAAGCTCGGCCTGTTATTGTTTTTCCTGAAAAACAACAAATCTCTTCCAAATAATCCTCATTAGCATCCATATCCATTGGCAGTTGTAACATCAAAGTGATGATTTCTACAGTGTAAAAACATTGCAATTCCTCCAAATTCCAGAACCCATTATCTATAATGAAATGGCTGAGTTTAAGACCTTCCAAGCCTACACAGTTTGCTATAATTGGCCACTCAATCAATCATTTATCTAACAGCCAAATGTCCTTAAGAACATCAATTTTCTCCCATTAACCACTCTCCACCTCAAAAGAGGCTTTAAGTGTTCAGCTCCTTCATTCAAGACCTTCCAAGCAATTGATTTGCCATTACTACCACTACCGTGCCACCAACTACATATTTGGCTGTCATAATCTGATGTAATAACAAGTTCTGATTTTTCAACAATCTCCAAGTCAATCTTGCTTTGAGAAGACCAGCTCTACTAACCGCTGAATGAAAATTCAATCATTCTTGAGCTTTTGGTTTACACATAGTTTTCCAAGCAATGTAGTGCATACCCTTTTTTCCAACCCTTTTATGCCAAATAAAATTCCTGCAACATCTATCAATCTCATGGAGAACCTTCTTTGGAACCAAAATGTGAGTAGAAATAAAGTTAGGTAGATTTAATAGAATAATTTTCCCCGCCAAAAATAGGCATTTACTTCCCCAAGTATTCAGTTTATGCATAACCGAATCCAAGATAAATTTGAAATATGTTTTTATAGGTCTTCTCAACATCAACTTAACCCCAAGATACTGAAATTCTTCAACTATTTTAAACTTCAGAATTTTCTTCACCTGTAACATATCCACTCTATTCATCCCCTTACTAAACATGATTTGAGATTTGGTATTGTTAACTCTTAATCTAGTCCACGAACAGAAATCCATAACAATTTTATTCAACTTGGCGGCAAGATTCTTTGAAGCTTGAGAGAAAAGCAAACATCATAAGCAAACAGCAAGTGACTTACCTTGTGAGCTCTTTGCTAAATCTGAATTCCCAAATCTTGACCTCTTTGCTCCATAGCCAAAGAAAAAAGTTGAGAACACATAATATACAGATATGGCAATAAAGGGCACCCTTGCCTAATACCATTCTCTGCAATAATTCATTTGGAGGTTCTACCATTTATAATAAAGGAAAATCTAGCATTCATAACACATTCCATAATGAGAATAGTCATCCTCCTTGGAAACCCAAACATGTTTAAAACTTGAAATAAGGTTTCCAAATTCATACTATCATGAGCTTGATTGCTCCATATCAAGCTTAACCGCCATAAGACCCTTTCTCTTCTTAGAAATTCTAAGCTTATGGACAACCTCTTGAGCTTGTAGACAATGATCAGACATTGATGTACCATTAAGGAAAGCTGCGTGTTCTTCAATGTTACACTTAGCAATGTAATTTTTCATTCTATTTAAAATCATGGTAGCCACAAACTTATAAGTTGACTGACACAAACTTATAGGCCTATAGTTGGAAGGGATAGTAGGTTTTTTAATTTTGGGAATAAGAACAATAACTGAATCCTTCCACTCATTATACATAATACCGATTTTAAAAAAATCATCAATAGCCTTCCAAGTGTCCTCCTCCACAATCTTCCAATAAAATTTGAAAAAAGAAGTAGTAATGCCATCTAAACCAGGGGATTTATTATTACCTTACTTGAAGACAGCCTTGGTCAAATCTTCTTTAGTGAAATCTGCTTTAGTAATTCAGCATCCTCCTTGGAAATTCTCAGATTTTCTAGAAAAGAAGGCCAATCCGTGAGCTTACATTCTCTGGCTAACCATTTTTTATGAAAAAACCTGTAAAAAACAGTTTCAATTTGCTCCAAATCTTCCACAACAGTCCCATTCTCATCTTTAATCTGCCAAATCATGTTTATATTCCTCTTAGCCGAAGCATATTGATGAAAATAATTAGAATTAACGTCTCCATCTTGCTGCCATCTAATTTTAGATCTTTGATTCCACCAAGTTGAGAGTCTACCCAAAGTAACATTAAGATCATGTACTTTGTTCCTCAATATTTTCAGCTTTTCTACCGTTAAGCCTCCTTCACTAGATTCTTCAATCTGTAGCTGTAAGATGTCCTTCTTCAACTCATCTTTTAAAGAGTTCAGTTCTTTACACTTGTTCTTATTCCAGTAATAAAGGGCTTTTAATGATCTTCTCAATTTCCTTTGAAGGATTTCAGCGCTAGAGCCAAAATCCAACTTATTCCAAGCTTTGGAAATAATGTTCCAAGTGGCTGTATATGATTTCCATGTATCTTCAAATCTTAAGAAAACTGATTTTTGGTTTTGAGGTTCCACTAAATTGATGGAGATAGGAGCATGATCCGAAGCAACTCTAGGTAAGTGACGCACCTTAACCATTGGAATATTGTGAAGATCTGCATAATTTAAAAGACACCTGTCAAGTCTCTCCCAAATTCTAGAATTTCCTTCCTTATTATTACACCAAGTAATAGCTAGGACCCACAAATCAAATATCATGGAAATCATTAATCATTAGAAACATATTCATATCTTTAGACCCATTAGATAGATAGAATCTCTTTCCACCCTTCTTATCCTCCTTAGAGAGGATGCAATTGAAATCCCCCCCTATGATGCCTGGTTCATCCCCAGTAATACAGTCTTCAAGCTTCTGCCAAAGTAATCTATAGGTTTGAGCATCCTTACCACCATAGACAGTTGCAATATTCCATTTACCCAAAGCATTGATGTTGAGATATCCCATAATCAATTGGGAAGAATGATCAACTATTTCAAAGGAATCAAACTCCTTTTTCCACATCACCAAGATTCCACCTGACGTGCCAATCGCAGGATGATGAAAATGATCCCAATCACTCCCAATAATTTGGTTAATATCATTCCTATCAATAGAAGATATTTTTGTTTCAGTAAGCCCCACAAAAAAACCCTTATAGTCTTTCACAATCTCTCTAATGTATAGGGAGGCCTCTCTCTTCCTAGCCCCCCTACAATTCCAAAAAATGATGGAAGCCATTAAGAAACAATAGGGGAATTATCCCCTATCATTCTACTATTTTTCTTGTCCCCTCTCCTTTTCCTTTGATCTGTTTCCATAGGTCCCAATGATCTCAATTCTTTCAAAAGCTTGATTTTACCTGAATTTGTAACTGAAACCAATTGATCTTCATAATCCTGTATAGCGTTAGAAGCAGGTAATTCTGGAGTAACAACAACTTCATTTGAATCCAACAGCTTGGATTTCTTCAGCAGCTCCACACTAGCCTTCTAAATAACTTCTCCCTCTTCCAAATCACAATCCAAGGCTTGAAATTTATTCAAAGCAACTGGTATCTCCTGCACCTGAATGTCTTCAGATGCTATTATAGCTTCAGGAACTTTTACAAATATTTCTTCTGTATT
The DNA here is from genome assembly GCA_022539455.1 of Dendrobium nobile. Lineage (NCBI taxonomy): Eukaryota > Viridiplantae > Streptophyta > Magnoliopsida > Asparagales > Orchidaceae > Dendrobium > Dendrobium nobile. Next base: position 11,068,944 of record CM039724.1, read on the forward strand.
TACTGGATCACCCAGCTGTTCAACAACCATTGTCTGTTTAACAAAATCAACAGGTTTATAAACCTGTCTACTTTGAGTATTCGCTCCATTATTCCTTTTATCATTTTTGAATCTTCGACTTCTGAAGTTAACATGGATCCAAGGGCCATATTTTTCACTCCATTAACTCCATCATCCTTTACAACATCACTTTGTTTCAATACTTCCTTAGATTCTTGAATGCTTTTCTCCTTATCCAGCACTAAAATAGCATCTGGACAGACATTTTTATTGTGTCCAACTCTTCCACACTAATAATAGAGAGACGTCAGCTTTTCATATTCCACACGTTGAAAGGTTCTTCCGTGAAGACCTTCAATTCAATCCACACTTCCTTAGGGAGTTTCCTTTCCAAATCAATTCGAACACAGCACCTAGCATATTCTCTTTTACCCCACTTAAAGGAATTCCAGACAGGCATCATAGGAACTATGATCATAGAAGCAATTAAGGGGATATTTTCATCATCCAAGTAGCTTAAAGTTAATCCAGGAAATCGAATCCACACCGGAGAAGTAAGACCCTTTAGCAATTCAGTGGAGAAGGACGATGACCATCTATCCATACCAATAATGTGGTTCCCAATATACTAGGGACCTCTACTTAAAACTTCCTCCATGGAATCCATGTTAGCAAACGAACACAGAATCCAGTTACAACCCAATGTAGTTAGATGAAAACTACCATACTTACTCCATTGCCGTCTGAGTTCTTGACTACAAATTGAGAACGGTATGTCCTGTCATAGTACCTTGATAACCAATGATTTCTTCAACACTTGAGAATTGGCCATTTCCTTATCAGTGTTTAGCTTAACAGCCAAACCATCTTCAGTCAATTGGGTAGAGTTAACATTAAAATTCAATTTGATGTGCTACGTCTTTTTCCAGACCGACGTGAATTTGTTAACAGAAGCAATATCACAATTCAACTTAACAACCTCATCCACTTTATCTCCATCTTTCTCAAAAGCAACTGCAAGATTTTTATTAATCTATTTCTGGTTCTCTGAATCAAGCATACCAGTGCAATTCTTCATTTTCAGAATAACATCTAATGATGATAACGACTCTGTATCCAGTTTCGAAGGAAAAATTGGAATAACTTCTTCATCAGTGATTCAATCAACAACAACACCTTTGCCTTTCCCTTCCACTATCGGTTCTAATCTCGTCGGAGGCCTATAACCTTCCCTGATCACCAAATTAGACGAAATCCGGGGCGCTTCTTGATCCAAAGAATCATTGTGATTTCTACTGGGTTTCTATTCAGCAGGTTTTTGAAGAACATTACGATGAATATCGAGTGGAAGATTACCGCCGGCAAGCTGCTACTGGCGGTCAGGGATCGCCATCCGCCCAACGCGATCTGATCACAAAAGCTCGCAAAAGAAGAAAATCAAAAAATAAGAATAGTTTCTCTCTCTAGAAAATCCCACAACTTCTCTCTCTAAGTGCCCAATCAATTTGGTGAAAATCTTGTTATCCTTTTACCTTCTCAATTTGGTGAAGTAGTTAAGCCCTCCTTTCACTACCTCGATCCAACGAAGTCACCATATCCTCCTTTCACCTCATTAATCAGATGGAGTCATTGAGTCTTTCAACTCCTCTGTCAAGTGGAGTCATTAATGATCTTTGGCCTTCAAAGTCTTTATGATATAAAACTTCTCTCAAGAGACACACCAATATAACTGGAGGACCTTCGGCTTAACATCCTTAACGAACTTTTAAGTGGTATCAGAGCGGGATTCATAAAAACAAGTTTGAAAGCTTTTTGAATTTTTTATCCATGGCTAATTTTTGTAATCGTAATATTGCAGAAGGTTATTCAATCACCAGATCACCTTTATTTGAAAATATTACTTTTAATTTTTTAAAATTTGTATTCTACTTTCTTGGAGTTTATTGATTTTCGAATGTGGCAAATGATTTTAATTGGTTATTCTATACCATCACGTATTTTAGATGGAATTAAAATTGATATCCCTTTTAATCAATAGAGTAAAGAAGAACAAATATTTGCTAAATTGAATGCTAAATCATTAAACTATTTTTTCTGTGCTTTAAATTCTGATGACTTTATGTATGTATCCACGTGCTCTACAGGCAAGGAAATTTGAGATAAATTACATAGTTTATACGAAGGCACTAGTGAAATCAAGCAATATATATTGAATATTTTAATGCATGATTATGATTTTTTTTGCATGAAACCTTATGAGATGATCTTAGACATGTAAACTAGGTTGTTTTAAATTATGACATCATTACATACTTTAGGTTAAGAGTTTTAAAACTTTAAAAATGTTAATAAAATTCTATATTGTCTACTTGATAAGTTTGATGCAAAAGGTTTTTCTATTTGTGAATCAAAAAATTTGAATAAATATTTTATTGATAATTTGATTGGCTCACTCATTGCCTACAAGCAAAGTTTGGATCAAAGACTTTTGGATGCAGGTGAAATGATAGTGCTAAAAGTTGAAGACATAGAGAAAAGTGGCTTAGTTGGTGAGAAAAAAATGATATCTTAACAAGCAAATTGAAAAGCTCACTAAAACATAAGCATCGACATAAGTGGAATAAAGATAAAAAAGTTAAGAATGTTAAGATTTCTTCTGATGTTATTTTATTTGGATGTAGAAAACCTAGACATATGAAAAATCAGTGCCCTAATTTGAGAACTCTTCCTGCAAAAGAAAAGGGTAAATCTAAGCAAATTATAAAAATAGCAAATAATGAAAAGCAAAAAATCTCCTGGGCAGACCTAACCTCTAATTCATTAAATAAGGAGCAAGATGAAGTTTAAACCATTGTTTATTGACTTTATTTTTTTGTGTTTGCATGTTTTGTTTGTTTTTGTGTATTTTTGGTGTTTTTTTGGATTTATTCTTTTTTCTTTTTCATTAAAATTTTTAATTTTGTCTTTATTCTTTTTTCTTTTTATGTAGTATTTTCTCTAATCAACACACACATTACCACCTTTTAAAAAAATATTAAAAAATAAAAAAACAATATTGAATATAAAAAATCTACCTCCTATTTTTCTTGAATTCTTATATAAGTTGTGGTTGCCTTCTCTAAAAACAGTCAAAATAAGAAAACTCATAATTTTTACTCTCAATCTCTATTTTTTAAAAGAGGTTATTATACTTTTGATTTAAAATCTTCATCATATTTTAAATTAGATTTTGAAACTGAACTTTTTCATCTCCGTACATTTTATCTATCGTATAGGAATCTTTTGCAAATTATTGAATCTACCTTATAATTTTCTTAATCAAGTAGTTCGTTGTGTCAATAGAATGTGTTTACTTTTGTTTTTAAAATTTTAGAAAGATAGCATATTAAAAAAAAAGAAAAAATGGCCAATGATGCCAAATAAAAAAGTGGCCAATGATGTCAAATCAAAAGATGCACAATGACGCCAAATTAAGAAAGATTATACAAAGTGTATCAAAAAGTAAAAGATGTGAAAAGTGCGCCAAAAACTAATAAGAGGTGTAAAATGAGCCCACAAAGAGTATGTTTACTTTTTCTGTATTACTTAAAGCTTAAGAAAACCCTTGATATTTTTGATACTTGGTCTTAAAAATCATGATTCTTGATTCACCAATTTTTGCATTAATCTTCTATTAGATATATTTTATGAAAGGAGTTTTAAAAAATTAGTGTTTCTTTTTGTAATTTATTCTTTGATTTAGATATTGGATTAAAAAATTTTTGAGCTATTAAAAGAATTTCAGATTAGATTAACAATTTGTAAATTTTTTACCTTTACTGGATTATGTGGTATCAATCCATTGTTTACTAAGTTTTTGAATAAAGTACAAGGTAACTTTTTCTTTTTTAAGACTTTTTCGTGCCCCTTCTCTTTTTGATAATGTCAAAGGGGGAGAACGTGCTGTTGTATTTGTATCCTTTTTCACAAAAATTAAAAAAGAACAAAAAATTTTTTATTTCCCCTATTTTTTAAAGTTTTATTTTAGTAAGGGGAAGATTAGGAGAAAATCTTTTTATTTATGCAAATTCAACTAGTAATATTTGCCATCATAAAAAGGGGAAGATTATTGTGGATCTATTTATATGGATTAGAATTTTGATGATAGTAAACATTCATAGTTTTCTACGATTGTCTTGCCTACTAATTTTTCAAGTCCACAAGATCGAGTGCAACTCAAGCCAGCTCAAGATTGGGTAGATTAAGCTTGAGTCAGTTTGTATTTTTTCCTTTCTTGAGTCTATTATAAATAATATATTTTCTGATTCTAAGTAACCTTGTACACACACACCTTAGGAGAATTTCTAACTATTTCCTAGAGTTTACTATTTTTGGTAAAATTGTCCGCGATGATATTTATATTGGCCTGGATGAACAGTTCAAAAATAGAAACCCTTATTAGGGCATCCTTATTAAGGCAGCCATCATTAAGCACATCGTCCTGAATGATTTTGTATCGACCAGGGTGATAGGCTCAAATCAAAAAGAATCACTCGCTAGATTTATTTAGGTATTACTTATTTTTTGACATCATCCCGGGCATCATCCTGGACATCGGCCTGGCCGATCTAGCATAATTTTTTCTAAATTAATATGGTATTTAAGGAAAATAATTAAGATTAGATTACACGATCACATCATCCTGGCAGGATCGGTCGGGATGATTGGACATCGGATAGGTCTTATTCAGGGCAATGTTCAGAACGATATTCCATGACTTGTACTGATCGGCGAGGATGATATATTATCATTCTGGTTGATATGAACAAATTTCTTTTGAAAATCCCAAATAATCCTAGCTAATTAAGCTTATTTTGTATTGATCGTACATGTTGATATTAATATCATCATAGACGATGAAAGTTCGTTAGGGATGTTAAGCCCTTAAGAACTAGCCTGAGGCTAACCAAGATGGGGGTTGAATTGGTATTTTTTTAAAAATATTTCTTCGATAAAGCACAACACTAAAGCAAAATAATTCACCATAAGAGTAGCGAATGCGAAAATTAAATGCAGAAATAAAACAAAGAAAGATCACTCCAAATTTATAGTGGCTCGGTCAAACCTTGACCTACATCCACTCCTCGGAGGCACCCTCTGATTATTGCACTAACAAAGTATCTCTCCTTTAGCTTCCATAGCTAGGTAGAGTAGCCTTTACAACAGACTCCTTTTCACCAACCCCGATGCGACAAAGAACCAACTCCTTTAGCTTCCTCCTAAAGAGGGCAGAGAATCCAGACCTTTTCCTGTAGTAAACCTCCCAAGAACCTCCTAAGGATGAAGGAGGAAGAATGGAGATGTTGATTTGGAAGCTTGCTTGGAGCAACCTTTGTGAACCCTCTCACAAACTCCCCCTCACAAGTTCCTCTCTCTCTCTCTCTCTCTCTCTCTCTCTCTCTCTCTCTCTCTCTCTCTCTCTCTCTCTCTCTCTCTCTCTCTCTCTCTCTCTCTCTCTCTCTCCCTCTCCCAAGGCTCTCTCAGGTCAAGATAGCAGCACTTAAGGTCTTAAGTATGAGAAAATCTAAGTCCTTTAAATAGAATTTTAAGAACTGATATTATTGTCCAGGACGATACGATCAGTACAAATTAAGCTGAATCAGCAGGGACGATTTGGGATGATCAGAAGAAAATGTGTTACATCATCTAGGCTGAACCATATCTTCCTAGACGATTAGTTTAAATTCGAGGAAAATCATCATGAACATCGCCCTAAATAGATTCTGGCTAATGTCAATCATCCAGTCCATCGTCCTTGCCGATCCTACAATCGGCCCGGCCGATGTGATCGTATAAATCAGCTTTAACTACTTTCCATAATTAATAGATTAATTTAGGCATAATTGTGCTGCTTCTTCTAGGCCAATGTTGCAATCAACCTGGATGATTCCCTAAAATAAAGAATACCTAAATTGATCATGGCAGCTGATTCTTTCTTAATTGAGCCTATCGTCCTGGCCAATACAAGGATCGTCCAGGATGATCTGCTTAATGATGGCTTGCTTAATTAGAGTTTTTATTTTTAGTCTGATCATCCTGGCTGATATGATCATCGGTCAGGCGATGTTCTCAAAATAGAAAACAACAGAAAAACCCTCAAGTGTGTGTGCAAGGTTACTTAGGATCAAGAACCACTTTTATAATTGACTCAAGAAAGAAAAAAATATAGACTTGACTCAACCAAAATCTATCCAATCTTGAGCTGGCTTGAGTTGTATTCGATCTTGTAGACCTGAAAAATTAGTAGGCATGATAGTCGTAGGAAATCATGAATGTTTGCTATCATCAAAAGTCTAATCCATAAACTCAGATTTACAACAATCTCTCCCTTTTGATGATGGCAAACACACCTAGAAAATTTCAAGCAGTTATGGTAGTTTAGAAAAAAAATGTGACAAAAAAATAGATCACTAAATTCCAGAAATTAAATTACAAGATAGATCAAGCTACTCCCCCTTTTAACATCACAAAACGGAGGAGGAAACAAAAAAAAAAGAACAGAAACTAAAAAAACCATAACAGAAAAAACAAACTACAAAAAATGGAAACTAAACTAGTAAAAAGAGGGACCCTAATCATCAGTCGGAGGTGGTGGTGGCTGCTTGAAGAAACTACAAAATGTCGCAAACTGTGCCCCAAATAAAGCCATATCTTGGTCTTCCTGGTGCTGCTGGTGTGCAATATAGGCATCGAACTAGGCCTCCCACTTATCAAATATCTCCACCAACTGATCGAGCTGAGAGTGCTGGCAAAAAGAATAGGTTCAGGAACAGGAGTGGGAGCCTCCTCCTCCTCGGCCCCCTGAGCTTCCCCTTCCCCTGGGTGGAGACGAGTACTGTGATGGATGTTGAAGGAATTGTTTGAGTAGAAAGATGGCGGATGGTTGGGAGGAGCAGGATATTTAAGGTTGTATTTGGATTCCAAAACATATGCAATGATGTGTCCACCACTACACGGTGCGGCAGAGAATTGTCATCCTTTTATTATCTTCCCAGTGTTGGTAGAGAACAGTCTGTCCTTTCACACTCTCCCGATGTAGGCAGAGAACCCTCCGTTCTTTCACACTCTCCCAATGTAGGTAGAGAACACATCATCCTTTCACACTCTCCTAGTGTAGGCAGAGAACCCGTCGGCTGTTCACACTCTCTAAGTGTAGGCAGAGAACCTTTCGTCCTTTTACACTTTCCAAGTATCGTTAGAGAACCAGATCTCCTTGACATATCTTCTCACAAGAAATCTAGAAGAAAGGGAGAAAAGAGTGAAGTAATAAAAAATCACAAGTAGAGACTCTTACCTTAGAGTACCAAGTGAAACCTTCACGCTCCAGTAGTAAGAATCCTCCTTCAAACACTCTCTCACACTCTCTCCTTGACTCTCCTTTAAGTAGGCACAACGATCATGAGGCAGAAAGATTATGAGGCAATTTTAATTGGACTTTATATAGGAAAGACACAAAAAATCGTCCAAAGATTACTGATTTTCAAGTCCTTACAAAGTGGATCGTCCTGTATGATCGTAGATCATCCTGGACGAACTTACTTAAATCAGTTCCATACGAACCTAATGTATATTGGTACGAACTGACTTCATGCCCGATTATCGTCCCGTACGAACTAAGTTCGTCCGGTACGAACAGTTATACCATATGCCAGTTTGATAAACTGCAGAAAGTTATCAAAATTGGAAATAATAAAACATTTCCATCCTTGGACGAATAATAGTTCCTCTGGATGAAATTTTTACAGAGAGCATTTCGTCCTGGGCCGAATAGGAACTCGTCTGAATAAAAATTTTCCAGAGAGCATTTCATCCTGGGACTAATCGAAATTAGTCTGGACAAAATTTTTACAGAGAGCATTTTGTGATGGGCCGAATATAGGATTTCATCAGAACAAAAATTTTCCAGATAGCATTTCATCTTAGGATGAATTGAAGTTCGTCTGGATGAAGCTTTTCTAAAGTGCAATTCGTCCTTGCACGAACAGGATTTCGTCTAAAAGAAAATTTTTCCAGAGAGCATTTGATCCTGGGACTTAGAAAAATTTTCTTACTTCCAATTCATTCCATTGCTCTTCCAAGGGGATAACTGACTTGATCATCCTGTATAAACATGATTCGTCCTGTACGATCAGTATGAATTTTAAAGACCTCCCCAAGTGTGTGTGTGTACTAAATTACTTAATTACAATCACTCCCTCTCAAACTCAATACAATAAAAAATACAAGCTTCAATTTACAAATTATCTCATGCTAAATTTTGATTTGAAGTCTTCATTAGTTTGGGGTTCGATTATCCTGAAATATTAGTCCACACAAGAGCAAAAAAAATTCTTCCATAAAGTGTTAGGAGAATACAAAACTTAAAACAAAAATATTTGGAATCATAAAAAAAATACAAGTTGCAAGAATGTAAAACATTCAATTAGCAACTCTCTTAATAATCTGTCCCTTTTTGATGATAACAAAACAATAATTATTTGTATAAATTTCAAATTTTAAAAATCTCCTAAACTCCCCCTGAATTATTGAAGATATGAAAATAAGGAGGCATTTCACAACAATTTTATCTTTTATCTTTTTCCTTTTTGATACAAAACAAAATAAGCACACATATATGATATAAACAAGCACACATATATGATACAAATAAACACACAGATAAGATACAAATAATATTTTCTCCCCTTTTTTTCAACAGCAAAAAGAGAAGAAGAAAAGGAACAGAAATGTAAGCAGTCAGATGATAATCCTTTGACAATTGATCCTTGAAAGTGATTGAAATAAATATTGCAAATAAGTTCAATTCATTAGGTAAATAAAAATGATTCATAGAATTTAAGAAGAGATATAACATTGATAATAAAAAATATATCCAAAATACGAATCAATTTAGACACTAAGATAAAAAAAATCATTTCAAAAAGGATGAATATAAAATTTGTATATTTCAAATGTCAATAAGAAATATAAATGTATAGAAGATCAATTTGAATTAAGAGATTAAAAGATTGTGGAAAGAAATGACTACCACATGTGGTGCTTTGCGCTTCTTTTTCAATATTTTTGGCACATTTTTGTGCATCTTTTAACTTGTGGGCTTATTTTGTGCCTCTTTTTCAAATTGTAAACCACTACGCATTCCTTTTAATTTTTTGTACATTTGTACATTTTTCAAGAGTAATCTTGATCTTTCAACAATCAATAATAAAAATTTCAAATTTTTCTAAGTGCATCAATACTTATTGATAATTGAAATACAAAACAAGAAAACGTCACAATTACAATAATAATATTAAATATTAATGTTGTCTAATAAGAGACATGAAATTGACATTCTTAGTTTTATCAAGTTATAAGCAAAACTTAAATTTAGAAAAATTAGTTTTTCTAATGAATTCAATTTTGAGTTGCATTTTAAGTTATAGCTCTTGTAGGATCAAAAAGGTTTAGGGATTTCATATAGGCTACCACTCATTTCAAAAATAGATTAAAATAACAAGATAACTTGTATTGAAATCATTATAATGGATATTACAAACTAAGGAATGATATCAATACCACATAAAACTCAACATACAAAAACATAAAATGAAACAAGCACATAACTAAAACAAAATACATCACAATGTAACACATCACAAACTACTACATCACAAAGCACATCAACTAAAGAAAAACATAACCAAGTACATGAATTACTCTGATGGACCCTGATCTGGAGGAGGAGGAGGTACAGTACTGAAGAAGTTCAAATAACTGCTCATCATAAGCACGTTGGAACTAATATCATTCATCTGCACTCTCATGTACCCCATGTTCTGATTGTATTGAATATCCTGCTGCTGCAAATGAGTTTCAATTTGATCAAATCTTTGATCAAAATGAGACTCTAAGCGATCAAATCTTTGAATCAAATCCTGATAATTTAGTTCACTAGCAGGTGCATATGCAAGTTCATGTTCCTCCTCTGAGTCACTAATAACATGTGCTTTGCTTGGTTCATCTTTATTGAAGATTGCCCTAAAAGATCCGTCTTTATAGTAGAGAGGTTCTTCAAAATCTTCAACTGGATGAACCAATTCATACTTCTTTTCCAAAATGTAGGCAACAAGATGTCCTAAAGCTATGTTCTTCTTTCTTTATGTTCAACATGACCAATTTCAAAAAGTCCATAAAGATAGTCAAGGATTAGTTAGGCTTCATCTATAGGTTGTTTGGTCATAATCAAGTAGGTTACTATTGAAAGAAGAGGAGTAATGTTGACTCTATCACTAGCTTTAGGAATTATAGAAGTTCGAAGAACATGCTGGATGATACGAGCATTTCAAACAAGAGAGGATCTTTTAGGCATATGCTCCTTGAATACAATTTTTCTAATCACTTCATTAATTTCACTCCAATCAGAATCAATAGTACTGGTCATGGTATGGGCTCTAATTGCCTCAGTCCTTAAGTTCAAACAGATTCCTAAGCCAGCCTTGGTAATTTCAAATTTCTTCTAAAAAACATAGGACTTGATTACATAATGGTCGGAGTTGAAAGACATGTTTGCTAGGAAATAATGAAAGGTCTCTTTATTGTAGAGGTGGACTAGTGTGAGAATGAGACAAAATTGAGTTGAAGCAAACAAGTTCATTACATGAAAGGTTAATTGTTCCAGGATAAGAATTCTAGACGGGGCGATCTTAGCGGAGGCAAATCTAGGAAAAGATTCTTCATTGTCTTTGGACAGAAAATTATCGGAAGAAATTCTGTGTGGACCCTTAGCAAGAATCTTTTGTCGCTTGCTTGAACTTGCCATGGATAAGATCTAAAGGAAGAAAGGGTTCTGAAAGGGATGTGTGAGTGTGACTGTTGAGTTCAAAGTCGGTCAATTTAATGAAATATGACTGTTCGTACAGACAAAAATATTTTCGTGCAGTACAAAATTCAGTTCGTCCTGTACAAAAAAAATTCTTATGAACGAACGAATGAGTCCAAAATGAAACGACTTTTCGTAATCACTCAACTTACGAAGCGACCTTTCGTACAGACTTTTGACCATACGATTGTACATACGAATAGGTGTCCATCCCGGACGATAAAAAATTTATGATCATTTCAATGGCAGTTGAAACTGTCCCCCACATCGATTCGCCAAGCGTTCGTCCGGACGAACCAAAGGTTCGTACGTACGAATATAATATTAAAAACAATCTTATCCATTTAACTATCATTCAATCATCCCGTCATTTCATAATTTTGTCCAGACGATCGTGACGATCATATAGACGAAGTGTAAAAATAAAAATAGAAAAATTGCATGTAAATGATTCTAATCCGACAGTTGACACACTACACAATTCATCCGGTACGAAATTTTTTTCATCTTGGATGAATGTCACTCTATTTTTCAAAACATGCACTCAATAAAAACTAAAATACAAACAAAACAAAAATACAATAGAAAAATGAAATCACAAACTCAAAATATAGAAAAGATCACAAACACAAGGATACACACAAACAATACTAACTAAAAACACACATCAATGTTGCATAAACATTTTAATTAAGCATTCAAATTGATCACACCAAGCCTTGTTCTTAATGCATTGAAAGTATTAAAGGCTAAAGGTTTTATAAAAATGTCTGCAAGTTGATTCTTAGTAGAAACATGAGTGAGTTTAATTTCTCCTTTGGATACATGATCCCTTATGAAATGATTCCTGATGTCTATATGTTTGGTTCTTAAATGTTGAATATGAATTTTAGAAATACAAATAGTACTAGTGTTATCACAATAAATTGGAATAGTGTCTATAGTTAATCCTAAATCAAGCAAATATTGTTTCAACCAAAGTACTTATGCCACACAACTTCCTAACGTAATTTATTCAGCTTCTGCAGTAAATAGGGCTACTGAATTTTGTTTTCTACTGGACCAAGAGACTAAAGAATTTCTAATAAACTAACATGTTACAGAAGTATTTTTTCTATCCACCCTACAACCTACAAAATCAGAATCTGAATAACCAATTATTTCAAACAAAGAGCTAAACTTAGGATACCAAATTCCTAAGTTCTGAGTTTCTAACAGATATCTTAAAATCCTTTTTACTGCTATCAAATATAATTCTTTTGGATCTGATTGAAATCTAGCACACAAATCAACACTAAACATGATATCAGGCTAGCTAGCTGTCAAGTAAAGTAAAGATCCAATTATCCCTCTAGATTTCTTTTGATCAATAGATTTTTTCTTAGGGCCCTTATCTAACTGAACTAAGGAACTCATAGGTGTACCAACAGGTTTAGCATTATTCATTTCATACTTTTTGAGGATGTCCTTAACATGCTTTGTCTGACTAAGAAATGTACCCTCCTCAATTTATTTAATGCTAAAACCTAGAAAGTAACTTAAATCTCCCATTAGACTCATCTCAAATTCACTACTCATTATTTTAAAAAAATCATCACAAAGATTTTTATTTGAAGATTCAAAGATTATGTCATCAACATAAATTTGTACAATGAGTATATCCTTTCCAACTTTCTTCAAAAAGAGAGTTGTATCAACACTTCCCTTTTCAAATGATCTTTCAAGTAGGAAGGTGCTCAATCTCTCATACCAAGCCCTAGGTGCCTGTGTCAATCCATATAATGCCTTTTATAATTTGAAAAATGATTTAGGTATTTAGAATTTTCAAAACTTGGAGGTTATTTTACAAAAGCATCCTCTTCAATTACCCAATTTAAAACGACACTTTTTACATCCATTTGGTACAATTTAAATCCTTTAAAATAGGCAAAGGCTAGTAAAACCTTAATTGCTTGAAGTCTAGCTACAGGGGCAAAAGTCTCCTTAAATTTAATCCCTTCAATCTGATTATACCCCTTAGCAACTAATCTAGCCTTATTTTTAATAACTACTCACAATTCATTCATTTTATTTTTGAATACCCACTTAGTTCAAACTACACTTTGATCATTTGGCTTTGTAGTTAATTACCAAACTTTATTTCTTACAAATTGATTTAACTCTTCTTGCATAGCCAAAATCTAAAACTCATCCAAAAGTGCTTGATCGATATTTGTGGGTTCTATTGTTAAAATGAAGGCTGAATGATTGACTTCTTTATTAAATCCAAGCCTAGTTCTTACACCCTCACTAAGCTCACCAATTATTAATTCCTTTGGGTAATTTTTAGAAAATCTCAACTCTCTAGGAAAAAAGGTTTTCTATCTCCAAATTTTCTTTCAAATTTATTTTATCAATCTTTTGGGAGTTAATCTCAATCTCATCTTCTATAACATTTGGCTGTTTCAAAATTCCAGATTCATCAAATACAATATGTGTGGTCTCCTCAATTATCAAAGTTCTTTTGTTGAATATTCTATTAGATTTTCCAATACTTACGTATCCTATAAAAATTCCTTTATCTGATTTTAGATTAAATTTTCCTAAGGCAGATTTTCCATTGTTATGAATAAACACCTTGCAACCAAAAACATGCAAATGTGATAAATTAGGTGTTCTTTCTTTTAGCAACTTATAGGGTATTTTATTTAATTTAGATCTCACATTCACCCTATTCAAAACATAACATGCAGTGCTAACCAACTTAGCCCAAAAATATTTAGAAAGTGAGTATTCTGCCAACATGGCTCGAGCGGCTTCTATTAATATTCTATTCTTTCTTTTGACTACCCCATTCTGCTGAAAGGTTCTAGGTGCAGAAAGTTATGATCAATTCTCTTCTCCTTACAAAAATCCTCAAATCTTTCATTCTCAAATTCCCCTTCATGATCACTTCGTATAGTCATAATTTCACATCCTAGATTTCGTTGAATCCAAGTCAAAAAGTTTTTAAATTTCTCAAATCATTCACTTTTATGAAATAGAAATCTAACCTATGTGAATCTAGGGTAATCATCCACATTCACAAATCCGTATACCTTCCCTCCTAGACTTACAGTTCCAACTGGTCCAAAAGAGATTCATATGCAAAATCTCCAATGGTTTACTAGTTCTAAGATCCTTATTGGACTAAAAAGATGACTTCCTATTTTCCTAATTGACATGCATCACAAAGGTGGTCCTTAGTAAAAACTAATTTTGGTATACCTCTCAAAATAAAAATTCTTAAGATTTCCAATCATACTTGACCCAACCACCTTCCTTGTGGTCTTTTCTCCAAGTGTAACCTTGCCTCCACTCCTGGCTTCCAGCAATATGAATTATGCAGTATCTCTAGTCATATGCTTTGAACATCCGCTGTCCAAGTACCATATGCTCTCACGAGATTTTGTGTGAGAGCGACCCTGCAAGATTATCAAATATTAGACCTAGGAAACCAAACAAGTTTGGGTTCTCCTTTTGGTAAATTATAAAGAGATGCATGTATGATATGTTTAGGTTCATGCATCTTAGGTTTTCACACAAAATAAGTTTTATTCTTTAAAGTACATATGTGAGCTATGTGTCCAATCAATCCATAATTGTTACATTTGACTTTTGGAAAAGGATTCCTAAGTCTTCTACTATTCATTTGTCTAATTAGGGATTGCATAAATTTAGGATACAAAATAGGATTAGTGAAGTCTTCAAGTTTAGGGGGTATCCTATTTTCCTCGAAAGCTTTTACCGTTAATTTGTAAAATAAATTCATATCTTTCAAAATTTGATTTATATAATTAATTCTATAAATTTTGCTCTCAGATTCATCCTTAAAATTTTTAAAATATTTTTCAAGTTCTACATAGAATGATTTTAAACTTTCATGATTTTTATTCAAGTCATCAAACTCATCAAGTAATTTTATGTGGTTGTCATCAATTAAAGCATGATCTTTCCTAAGGATTTCATGATCCTTTTGTAGTTCTTCAAATTCTAATCTTAGACTAGCATATATTTTCTTCATTTTCCTATATGCATCATGCATGTGTTCAGAAACTTCAAAAAGCTCATCATAAGTTAAGTTACATACCTCTTCTTACATACCTCTTCTTGATCGGACTGATCAAGACTATCAGCCATTAAGCTCAGATTAGTGACTTCCTCTTCCTTTTCTATCTCTGATGAGTCCGAAGCTAAGTCCGCCTAAAAAGCTCTTTGGAATTTTTTCTTGCCCTTCTTCATAAATGGTTTCTCCTCTACCTTCTCCTTGCTAGGAGTGGCTTTGAGTTTTGGGCAATCTATCTTAATATGTCCAGGTTTTCTACACTCATAGCAAATAACATCATTTGAAATCTTAACATTTTTATTATATTTACCTCTATTCCATTGCTGGCATCTCTTATACTTCCTCTTAAGAAAGCTTCTAAATTATCTAGTCATCAGTGCGATGTCGTCTTCATTCTCAGGTTGTGAGTGTTCACTCTTAAATTTCTCCACTTTCAGTGCTATGTTCTTCTCCCTTTGTGGTTCACCTACATCAATCTTTCTTTGGCTAACTCCTTGCTCATAAGAAATTAGCAAACCAAGAAGATTGTCAATAGAGTATATGTTTAGATCTTTAGACTCTGTAATTGCAGTAATTTTAGAATCATAAGTAGTAGGCAGACAACAAAGAATCTTATTAACCATTTCAGCATTTGTTAGTTCCCTACCCAATGCATGAAAAGAGGTGGCTATTTGTGTGAATCTTGTGTACATATAAGAAATGGATTCATTAGGTTTCATGCGAAACAGTTCATAATAATGCAATAAGATATTAAGTCTAGATTGCCTAACCTCATTAGTCCCTCATAAGTTATACAAAGTCTATCCCATATGTCCTTTCCACTCTTGCAAGTAGAAACCCTCATGTAGTCTTGTGATTTAAGAGCACAAAAGAAACTATTTAAGCATTTGATTTTTAATTGTCCTAAGTCATGTTCTTCTACTATCTATTCCACAAAAGGTGTTTCAACTCTAACTCCGTCAACTAGTCTAGTTGGTTTTGTATACCCTTTCTGAACTAAGATCCACATTCAGTAATCAAGTGACTGTAAAAATATAGACATGCGTGTTTTCCAAAAATCAAAAGGAATATTATCGAACAATGGAGGTCTAGTTATAGAGTAACCCTCAGGTGTATTTCGGTTTCTAAATGTAGCCAGCTATGTTAATCAAAAAGTAGTCTAAACTTACGATTTCAAAACAAAGCTCTGATACCACTTGTTGAAATTTGTTCAATATGAATTAGGTTGTTAAACCTAACTTATGTCCTAGTGGCTAACCAAGAGGAAAGGTAAATTGGTAATTAAAAATTTAGTCCCTCTTTATAATGTTTTAAACCAAAAATAAACTTTAATGAATTATGTAGAAATAGATTTTTCAAACACAAGTTAATAACGATAAAAATAAAAGCAGCAGAAAAATAAAAGACACGAGATTTATAGTGATTCGATCAAACACAACCTACAACCACTCCCTAGAGGCACCCTTCGAGTATTTCACTAATACCACTAGTGACTCTTTATTTGCACCCAAAGCAAGGCGGAGAAGCCTTTACAAAACTCTCTTCCACCACTACCCGATGCGATAGAGAACCGTCGTCCTTTTACACTCTACCTAGTGTTGGGAGAGAACCGTCTGTCTTTTCACAACATCCCGGTGTAGGCAGAGAACACTCCATTTTTTCACACTCTTCCAGTGCAGGCAGAGAACCTATCGTCCTTTCACACTCTTCTAGTATAGGCAGAGAACCTGTCGGCTGTTCACACTCTCCAAGTATAGGCAGAGAACCTTTTGTCTTTTCACACTTTCCAAGTGTCGGCAGAGAACCGAATCTCCTTGACAGTTCTTCTCATAAAAAATCTAGAAAAAAGAGAGAAAAGAGTGAAGTAATCAAAAACCAAAAGTATAGACTCTTACCTTTGAGTACCAAGTGAAACCTTCATGCTCCAGTAGTAAGAATCCTCCTCCAAACACTCTCTCCTTGACTCTCCTTTCAGTAGGCACGAAGATCAGTAGGCAAAGGATTATGAGGCAATTCTAATTGGACTTTATATAAAAAATTAACAAAAAAAACATCCAAAAATTACTGATTTTTAAGTGTTTACAAAGTGGATCGTCCCGTACGATCGTGGATCGTCTTGGACAAACTTACTTAAATCAGTTTCATACGAATCTAATGTATATTGGTACGAACTGACTTCATACCCGATTATCATCCCGTACGAACTAAGTTCATCCCATATGAACTGTTATACCATAGGTCAGTTTGACAAACAGCAGGAAGTTATCAAAATTGGAAATAATAAAACATTTTCGTCCTGGGATGAATAATAGTTCGTCTGGACGAAATTTTTACAGAGAGCATTTTGTCCTCGATTGAATAGGAACTCGTCTGAATGAAAGTTTTCCAGAGAGAATTTCGTCCTGGGAAGAATTGAAATTTGTTTGGATGAATTTTTTACAGAGAGCATTTCGTCCTAGGCCGAATATAGGATTTCATCAGAACAAAAATTTTCTTGAAAGCATTTCATCCTGGGATGAATTGAAGTTCATCTGGACGAAATTTTTCCAGAGAGCAATTCATCCTTGCACGAACAAGATTTCATCTGAACGAAAATTTTCCAGAGAGCATTTCATCCTAGGACGAATAGAAAAATTCGTCTGGACGATCAGGACTTGGAAAAATTTTCTTACTTCCTCTTTGTTCCATTGCTTTTCCAAGGAGATAATTGACTTGATTATCCCATATGAACATGGTTTGTCCCGTAGGATCAGTATAAATTTTAAAATCTCCCCAAGTGTGTGAGTACTAAATTATTTAATCACAATCACTCCCTCTCAAACTCAATACAATAAAAAATATAAGCTTCAATTTACAAATTATCTCATATTGAATTTTGATTTGAAGTGTTCATTAGTCTGGAGTTCGATTATCCTAAAATGTTAGTCCACAAAAGAGCAAAAACAATTCTTCCAAAAAGTGTTAGGAGAATACAAAACTTAAAATAATAATATTTGGAATCATCAAAACAATATAAGTTACAAGAATGTAAACCATGCAATTAGCAACTCTCTTAACAATGTGGAGATTTGCATAAAATTCAAAAAGAAATTTAGAACTAAAGGGGACTGCGAGGGTGAGAATAAAGCAAAGAGAGGTGTGAGTGAAATGATCCAGTACTGGATAGGAGAGGTAGGCTGGATTGACAATTCGGGAGAGAGTAATGCTTCACTCTTTATAACGGTGGTAGGCAGCCGATCGTCTGCCTCCTGAAAATAAGGGTCCAGCGTGCCCCTCGAGGAGCTGACAAATTTCTAACAAGCACGTTTTTCTCTAGCCATTAGCAAGCAAATAGGAAGTAAACAAGAGAGGAGAAGAAGATTAAAGTGAGAAACATTGGCTGGAAGGCTCTGAATTTAAAGGATCATCCAGGCTGATCGCAGGATCGTCTAGGACGATCCGGGCTAATTTTTGTGAACAGGCTGGTTGGTCAAAAAGGTGGTCTGATCGTCCGGAATGATCAGATATCGTCCGAGATGATTAGATACAGACGATCGTCCAGAGGAGTTAGGCCGAACGACCGTTGAAAAAGCAGATTGTTCAGGCCAATTAGGTGGATCATCTAGGATGATGCTCAATAATGGATTATACCAGCCGAATTTAAAACATTTTAAATCATGCACCACGTGTATCGTCCAGGACGAACAGTGGATCTTTTAGGATGATTGTCCAAAAATGGATCATCCCGGGAAATTTTAAAGATTTTAAACGTACTGACACGTATATCATCCAGGATGAATAGGTGTATCAGACTAGATGATTACAATAAACGCATTATCCATGACAAAAATATAACAGCCAGGACGATCAAGATGATTATAACAAGGACGATCATATTTTCCAGGACGATAAAGGATTGTCCAGGATGATGAGAGCAAAAAAGTCCGAATATTCAGTAGATTTAGTTTTCGAAGCAAGAAAAGCTGATTGTCCAGGATGATATAAATATCGGCCAAGACAATGTGACAAAAAATTTCAAATCAAAGGAAGGATGGAGATGATCAGAGAAGGCCCAAAAATAATAAAATAAAAAAAATAACTACGATAAAATAAAAAGCCATTAAAAAAAGTTTTTTTTTAATCAAGGCATGAACATGATATAGTCTCCATGTGATTGATTTTTAAAAATCTTTAAGTTAATGAGTTAATAATTTCAAAATTCCAAAAATTGTAAAATATTCAATCATGTTAACCCTAAGCTCGGACTTCTTTTAAGGCAAAATCTTCTTTAAAATTAAAAATCCTAACTCAGAAAAAACATTTAGATAAAAAAAAGAGATCCGATCAAGACTTGGTTTCAGAAAAATATCTTATAAAATAATATATCAAAGTAGTTTGTTAAATCGTAAAATTCGAAATCAAGTCCTTGAAAATCTCAAGTGATATATAAAATTTTCTAATTTTTAAGAGTTGGAAGAAAGGATGATAGCTTGCTTTTTGATGGGCTCATTTTATGCCTCTTGTTCATTGAATGACGCACTTTGCACATCTATTAATTTTTGATACACTTTGTGTATAATTTTTTTTCAATTTGGCGTCATTGTGCATCTTTTGCTTTTTCCATCATTGGTCTTTTTTTTTTCAAGCTAAATTCTTTTTCAAAAACTCTTAAATATTTTTAGTTGTGCGTATATCTTCTGGATATTAGAGAAGAAGAAAACTCATTCTCTAATATAGGAAAGAATAAACCACAAAATAGAATAAAAAATAATATGAGAGATGCATTGATAAGATAACTAGAAATATTGAAGTAGCAAAAAAACTTTGATTATTATAAATATAAGTTAGATTACTGTAGCAAGGTAGAAAAGATCTCAATTGCAAAATCCATTTGTTAGTTTGATTTAGACTTTTGTTTATAAAATAAAATTTCACCACTAAAATAGGTTAGAGAAAGAGACACAATCAGCAGTGATTTTACCTTTTAGCAGATTAAAGAGATATAAAATATTGACTATAAATTTTCAAAAAAAAATAAAAATAAGGCATAAGATATCAATTCTGCGATGATTTGAAAGAGAAAAGAAATTAAGGCCTAAAAAATAAAGTAAAAACAAAGAGAAACATCTACAAAAAGAATAAACAACAAAAAGACTAAAAAAAAAATAAAGCAAGGTAATCAGCAGATAACAAATCAGAATATCAGTAGAAATCAAGTTCATGCATTAATGTCAATCACACCAAATCTGGTCCTTTAAGTGTTGAAAGTATTGAAGGCCAGTTGTTTTGTAAATATGTCAGCCAGTTGATTCTTAGTTGCCACATGGTGTAACTCAATGTCTCCCTTAGTCACATGATCTATAATAAAATGATGCATAATGTCAATGTGCTTAGTCCTTGAATGTTGGATATGATTCTTAGAAATGCAGATGACACTAGTGTTATCACAAAGAATTGAGATGGTGCCTACAGGTAATCCTAAATCCAGTACTTGCTATTTTAGCCAAAGAACTTGGTCCACACAACTTCCTAAAGCAATGTACTCAGCTTCAGCAGTGGAAAGAGCAATAGAGTTTTGTTTTCTAGTAAACTAGGAGGCTAAACAATGTCCTATGAATTGGCAAGTTCTAGAAGAGCTTTTTCTATCCACCTTACATCCTGCAAAATCAGAATCAGAAAATCTAATAATCTCAAAAGAAGTGCTGTGCCTAGGGTTCCAGATTCCTAGGTTTTGGGTCCCTAAAAGGTATCTAAGAATTCTCTTCACTACAGCCAGGTGGGATTCCTTAGGGTCAGCTTAAAATCTAGCATAAAGACAAACATTAAATATTATATCAGATTAGCTAACAGCCAGGTAAAGTAAAGATCCAATCATCCCTCTATACTTCTTCTAATCAACTTATTTTCCATTTGGATCCTTGTCTAATTGAATTCATAAGGTCATAGGAGTATTAATTGGCTTGGCTTTATCCATTTTATATTTATTCAAGATGTCCTTTATGTACTTTATTTGGCTCAGAAAAGTTCCATCATTCAATTATCTAATGCTAAATCCCAAAAAGTAGGATAATTTTCCCATCATACTCATCTTAAACTCCTTACTCATTATTTTAAAAAAATTAATGCATAGCCTTTTATTAGAAGATCCAAAAATTATATCATCAACATAGATCTGAACATTGAGTAAATCATCTCCTGCTTTCCTCAGGAAAAGGGTGCTGTCTACACTCTCCTTAACAAACTCCCTTTCTAGTAAGAATGTGCTAAGCCTCTCATACCAAGCTCTGGGTGTCTGCTTTAATCCATATAAGGCCTTTTTTAATTTGAAAACATGATTTAGAAATTGAAAACTCTCAAAACCTAGGGGTTGTTATACAAAAACATGCTCTTTTATTTCCCCGTTTAAAAACGGCACTCTTAACGTCCATTTGGAAAAGCTTAAATCCCTTATAATAGGAAAAGGCTAATAACACTCTAATGGCATCCAATCTAGCTACAGGGCAAAAGTCTCCTCAAAATCTATCCCTTCTATTTGGTTATACCCCTTAGCCACTAATCTTGCCTTATTCCTAACCACCACTCTAAAATCATTCACCTTATTCTTAAAGATCCACTTGATTCTAACTACACTTTGTTCCTTAGGTCTTTCTATAAGCTCCCAAACATCATTCCTAACAAATTAGTTCAACTCCTCCAACATGGCTAAGATCCAAAACTCATCAGAAAAGGCTTGGTTTATGTTGGTGGGTTCAGTCATTGAGATAAAGGCAGAGTGGTTCACTTCCTTCCTAAGTCCATGTCTAGTCCTAACTCCATCAGAAGGGTCTCCTAAAATCAGATCTTTAGGGTGGCTCGAAGATTATCTCCAATCTCTAAGAAAGGTGTGATAAGGTTTAACCCTTTCCTCTAGATCTACATCTTCTACTCCTTGGGTAACCTCTCCTACTCCTTTAGTATTTTGGTGCTCTGCTTTCTTCTCTAATATTTTTACTCCAGTGGTAATCTCCCCAACATCATCATCATCCTCAATTCTAGGCTTTCTAGGATTAGAATCATCAAACACTACATGAGTAGTTTTCTCCACCACCAAAGTCCTCTTATTTAACACCCTAAAGGATTTCCCAACACTAGAATATCCTAAGAGCACTACTTCATCAGATTTTGGGTTAAATTTTCCTAAGTGAGGCTTCCCATTGTTGTGAATGAAAACCTTACAATCAAAGACATGAAGGTGAAAAAGATTGGGCGTCCTACCCTTAAGAATCTCATAGGATGTCTTATCTAATTTGGCTCTAACATTCACCCTATTTAACACATAACAAGCCGCATTAACCGCTTCAGCCCAAAATATTTTGGAAGTGAATACTCATCAAGCATGGCTCTAGCAGCTTCCATTATGTTGCAAATCTGTTTACATGAATTATGATTTTGATGTTAACAAACACTCTTGTTTCTCTACGACTGCCTTGGCTACTAACATTTCAGGACCACAAGATCATACGGTAATCAGAACCAGCTCAAGATTAGGTAGACTAGGTCTGAGTCAGTCTGTAATTTTCTTCTTCCCTTTCTTGAGTCAATTATAATCTTTAAAGTGTTCTGATGCTAAGTACCCCTACACACACAAATTTAAATGATTTTTCTATCTGACTTAGAATTTTTATTTTTACTCACATCATCCCGGACGATATTATTATCGTCCTAGATGATTGGGTTCAAAACAGACACCCTAATTAGTCATCATAGTTAAGGCAGCCATCTTTAGCTGATCAGCCTAGACAATACATGTATCGGCCATGACGATAGGCTTAAAATAGAAAGAATCAACTGCCATGATCTATTTAGACTTTCTTTATTTTTGGCAATCGGCCAGGACGATCTTGTATCGTCTTGGACTATTTGATAAAATTTTGCCTAAATTAATCTGGTAATTAAGGAAAGCAATTAAGGATGACTGATAAGATCACATCATCTTGGACGATCGCAAGATTGGGTGGGATGATCAGTTTTCAAAAAAAACATAGTTGCTCCTAGATGATCAATATCGGACAACTCAAATTTCGGGTGATGGTCTGGCCGATCAAGATCGACCAGCTCAAATTCTGAACGATGCTCAAGATGATTTTCCTCTGATTTGAACTATTCGTCTGGGATGATCATGAGATCGGCCTGGATGATCAAGCTATTTTGGAGTCGTTCAGACCTCATTTCAGAGCGATTGTCTGGCCGATATTTTGTGATTTAAACTAATCGTACAGGAATATATAATTATCATCCTAGATGATATGAACAACTTTCCTCTGTTCATCCCAGATCGTCCCTACTGATTAGGCTTAAATTGCACTGATCATACAGAACAATATACTTATCGTCGTTTATGATAAAGTAGGCAACATGCAATTATTGAGTTATATTGAAACTCTTCTATTTAAGAGCTATTATTCCATATTTTGAATAATCTTTTGCTACTGTTTTGACCTGAGAAAGCCTAGAGGAGAGAGAGAGAGGGAGAGAGAGAGAGGATCTTGTGAGGGGGAGCATGTGAGGGAGATTCATAAGGGTTTCTCCAAGCATTGTTCCACTTCTTCTTTCACTAGAGTCTCTTGTCCTTGGAAGGGTTGGGAGAGGTAAGCTTCAGCGATTGATAAAGGTTCTCTGCCTGCTTCAGGAGGAAGCAAAAGGAGTTGGGTTCTCAGCCTTGCTGGGGGTGGCAAAAAGAAGGTTTTTATAAGGGCTTCTCCGCCTTGCTGTGGGAGCAAAAGGAGAGTCACTTTGGTAGTGAAATACTCGGAGGGCACCTCCGAGGAGTGGACGTAGGTCAAGTTGACCGAACCACTATAAACCCTTGTGTTCTTTTTTCTTCTTCTGCACTTAAATTTTTTTTTCACACTTGTTTTTTCTGTGGTGATTTTGGTTTGAGCTTTGTTATGCTTTGATTAAAAGATTTTTTTAAATACCAATTCACCCCCCCCCCTCCTCTTGATTAGCCTTGGGCTAGTTCATATTTGGCCTAACATCTCTAACAAACTTTCAAGTGGTATCAGAGTGAGATTCATAAAAACTGAGTTTGAAATTTTTTAAAATTTTGATCCATGGCTAACTTTGGAAATCGTAACACAACTGAAGGATATTCTATTACACGACCACCTTTGTTTGACAATCTTCCTTTTGATTTTTGGAAAACTCGCATGTCTACTTTTCTACAATCAACTGACTATCGCATGTGGATGCTTATTAAAGAAGGATATTCTTCACCTTCTCGTGAACTTAATGGAATTAAAACTGAAGTGCCTTTTATTGAATGGACTTTTGATAAAAGAGATTTAGCTCAACTTAATGCGAAGGGTTTAAACTATTTTTATATGCTTTAAAGTCTGAAGATTACATGTGTATTTCTACTTGCACTACTGGTAAAGAAATTTGGGATAGTTTGTGCATTACTTATGAAGGAACCAATGAAGTTAAACAATCTTGTTTGAATATTCTCGTTTGAAAGTTCTCGTATGAATCAATTTCTGATATGTATACAAGGTTTACTCAGATTATAACTTCTTTGCATGCCTTAGGAAGAGAACTTTCAAATTATGAAAAAGTGAACAAATTTTTGAGATGCTTGCCTTCCTCTTTTGATTCTAAAATCACCGCCATTACTAAATCTAAAGATTTGAATACCTATTCGATTGATAACTTACTTGGCTCACTCATTGCTTTTGAGCAAGGGGTGAATCAAAGAAATCTTGATGCAGGTGAGAAAAACAAGGAGAAAATTATGGCATTAAAGGCCAACAAAATAGACTCTGATTCTTCCAGGTCTGAAAACAATGACATTGCCTTAATCATAAGGCAATTCAAAAGCTTTCTAAGGAAGAGTCACAAGCATCATCAAAATTGGAGAAAAGGTAAGAGTAACAAATATTCTAAAGGATCTTCTGATATTGTTTATTTTGGATGCAGGAAGCCTGGACACGTCCGAGCTGATTGTCCTTCACTTCAGGATCACTCAAGCAAAGAAAGGAGTGAGGGGAAGTCTAAGTTCAGGAAAGATAAGAAGCGAGTTCAAAAGGCATTCTGAGCAGAATCTGCATCAGATTCATTTGAGATTAAACCTAAAGATGAGACAACAAACTTGTGCTTAATGGGAAAAGATCATCTTGATCAAAGTGATGAAGAAGAGGTATGTAAACCAACCTAAGATCAATTGTTTGAAATTTGTGAAAAAATTCATGCATCATACAAAAAACTTAAGAAAACTCATGCTACTTTGAAATTGGAGCTTTTAAATTTACAAAAAGAGCATGAAATCTTAATCAAAGATCATTTAACGATTGATTCAAATCACATGGCTCTACTTGATGAATTTGATGAATTAAATAAAAAGTATTTGGAATTGATTGATGAGCATGATTCATTAAAAGCTTCACACACCTCACTTGAATCTGATTTTAAGAAATCTAAAGAGATGGAGCAAAATTTGAGGATAAAGAATGCTGCTTTAGAAAGTACTAACTCAAGGTTTAAAATTGAATTGGAAACAATTAAGAGAAATTGGATAACACCCACCTTTGATCTAAAGCCAAGACCTAAGAAGAGGCATTATAACCCAAACCATTTAAGAAATCATTTTCCTGGTGTTAGATGCTTTTCATGTGGCATGCTAGGACACATCTCACACACTTGCACTGTTGACCATAGTACACATTGGGTGTGGAGACCAAAATTGAATGATTCACAGCATAGCTCACATGCATTGCATTCTACTTTTCATAAGGAGGGACCCAAACCTATCTGGATTCTTAAATCCAACGGTTGTTGATTTTTGCAGGATTACTCTCACCAAAGATCTTGTGAGAGCATATAATTCTTGGACAAACGGAGGCTCGTGGCTCATAATTGCTTAAACTTACTGCTTAATAAATTCTTGATTTGTATTTTGATTATTTTTTGTCTTTTGTGCTATTATTTTTAATATTTGTTTGTTTTAATTGTTTTTACTTTGGGTTTCTTTGTCTTTATGATGATTTTTCCTAGTTCTTAAATTTTAGAGATTTATAGCCAATGATTAACATCTCTAAATCGGTTAAAGGAAGAAACATCGTTGATTGTTTTCCTCCCTCTAACCTCTTTTAGTGGTATAATCTTCTTCTCTAAACAAAAGTCTTTCTCATATTAACAATTAGTTTTTGAAATTAAGATCTTTTTTACCTTGCTATAGTAATCTATCTTATATGTACAATATTCAAAGCTTTTATATATCTTTCAAGTTAAATGAAATCTTGCCATTCCACTTATCATATAATTGCTTAAGTCTACTTTATGGTCTATTCTTCCTTATATTAGAGAGTGAGTTTTTCTTCGCTAATATCTAGAAGATCTACTCACAACTAATTATATTTTAAGAGTTATTGAAAAAGGGATCTAGCTTGCAAGAACAAAAAATAAAAAGGCCAGTGATGCCAAAAATAAAAAGATGCGTAATGACGTCAAATTAAAAAATTTATATACACAAAAGTGTATCAAAAATCAAAAGATGTGCAAAGAGCGTCATTCAAATTGATAAGAGGCATAAAATGAGCCAATATAAGACAAGCTTACCCCTCTTTCAAACTTTTAAAATTTTAGAAGAATTCATGGGTTACTTGATATTTTCAAAGGATTAATTTCAAATACCATGATTGAGATAAATTGCTTTGGTATATTATTCTATAAGTTATTTTTCTTAGAAGCAAGTTTGAATGGATCTTCTTTCTTTCCAATTAGGTTATTCTGAGTTAGGTCTTTTATTTTCAAAAGACAATTTTTGCCTTGAAAGAAGTCTGAGTTAGGGTTAACAGGATCGGATATTCTACCATTTTCAAATTTTGACTTTGTTAACTCATTGATCTTTCAAATCTTTAAAATTTAATTATTTGGGCAATTTATCATATGCATGATTTACTAAAAATTAAAAATAAAAATTAAGAACAAAATTTTTTTTCTCTTTTGTTTGATTTTATGTTTTTGTTGTTGTTTTTAGATTGATTTTATTGTTTTCAGGACTTCTCTGATCATCTCCATCTTTTCTTTAAACTTCCAATTTTATCACATCGTCCTGGCAGATATACATTTGTCTTGGACAATATGATCAACTCTCATAAAAATCCATATGCTGGACTTTTCTGACCTTGCTGAACTTCATCGTACCGGACGATCCTATATCATCCTGGATGATATGATCGTCATCTGCTTCAATCATCTTGATCGTGTTGGCCGATTAAATTTCATCCTGGCCAATGCTTTTATGAAAATCAACCTGGCCGATACACCTGATCGTCTAGACGATCCACGTGTCAATATGTTTAAAATCTTCCGTGACGATCCATTTTTAAATAATCATCCAGGCCGATCCACTATTCGTCCTAAACGATACACATGGCGCATAATTTAAAATGTTTTAAATTTGGCCCGTACGATTCATTATTGAGCATCGTCCTGGACGATACACCTATTAGCCTGGATGATCTATTTTTTCAACGGTCGTCTGGCCTGACTCCTTGGGACGATCGTCTGTGTCTAATCGTCCCGGTCGATATCTGATCGGCCCAGATGATTAGACCGCCTTTTTGACCAATCGTCCTGTACGTAATTATTGAACCTGATTGTTTTGGACAATTCTACGATCATCCTGGATGATACAACCGATTCTTTAAATTCAGCCGAATTTCAGCCATTTTTCTTCACACTTTCTTTTCCTTTGCTTTATACTCTCTGTTTGCTTATTATTTCTTGCTTATGGCTGGCGGAAAGCTCATTCGACAAACCTCTATAAGCTCCTCGAGGGCAACACTAGACCCTCGATTCAGGGAGGCAGAAGATCAAGCTACCTACCATCGATACAAAGAATGCGAGATCACTCTCTTCAGAATAATTAATTTTGTCCACTTCTCATATCCGGTATTAGACATCTTCACTCACACTTCTCTGTGCTTTATTCTTACTCTCACTATCCTCTTCTCTTCAGAACTCCTTTTTGAATTTTTTGCAAACCTTCGCATAAACTTCTCCTACACAGCCCTCACCTCTTATGTGAATCGACTCCTTGTCGAGATCACATACCAGGACTGTGCTGAACTGTTGCAGCTATCCACCATTGAGGATAAGTTGCATATCCTTGTCTCTGATCTTGACTATAATTGGCCATCTATAAACCACTTTCTTCGCCACACCAATGCCCCCATTCATGTTGGAGAGACTAGCTTTTTACTCAAAGATACTAGGACAATCCAACATGTCCTCCGCACTTCCATTATTCCGAAAGCCAGGGACTGAATCCACATCACTCCACTTCTTTTACTTACTATCTTTTACATCATGGCCCATAGAGAGTTTAATGATACTAACCTGATCTTTTGATATATTGATCATTTGACAACAATCCGAGATCTAGGACATAAGAGGAAACCCAACCTTGCTTTAGGACACATCATTTCATATATTCTTGAAACCAAATACAATCTTCAATATCCTACTCCACCCAACCATCCGCCTCCCTGATTCACAAATAGTTTCTTAATTATCCTTCATAGTACTCATCTCCACCCAAGAGATGGGGAAGCTCAGAGGGCTGAAGAGGAGGAGGCTCTTGCTCCGGTTCCTGAACCTGATCCTCTCCGCCAGCACTCACAACTAAATCAGTTGGTGGAGAGATTTGATCAGTTGGAGGCTGAGTTTGACACCTTCATAGCTCACCAACAGCAGCAGCATAATGAGGACGTAGCACGCTAGTAGCAGCAGCACGACCAGGACATGGCATGGTTTGGGGAACAATTTCCTTCGCTCTATTGTTACTTTCAGCAGCCACTACCACCACCTCCATCTAATGATTAGGGTCCCTCATTTTTCTAGTTTTAGCGTCTGTTTTCTATAGTTAGTTTTTTCTGTATTGTGTTTTTCTTTTAGTTCTAGTTGCTTTAGTTCATTTTTAGTTTCTTCCTCCTTTATGAGATGTCAAAAGGGGGTGTATTATGGTTGTACTTATACTTTTCTAAAATTTGAAAGCTTTCCATGTTCTAGTACTGATCGTCGAAGTGTTTGCCATCATCAAAAAGGGGAAGATTATTACAAATCTATTTTTATGAATTATGATTTTGATGTTAGCAAATAATCTTATTTCTCTACAACTACCTTGGCTACTAACATTTTAGGACCATAAGATCGGACGGCAATCGAAACCAGCTCAAGATTGGGTAGGCTAGGTCTGAGTTAGTCTGTAATTTTCTTCTTCCCTTTCTTGAGTCAATTGTAATCTTTGAAGTGCTCTGATGCCAAGTAACTCTACACACACACACACTTGAGTGACTTTTCTGTCTGACTTAGAATTTCTGTTTCTACTCACATCGTCCCGGACGATATTATTATCATCCTGGACAATCGAGTTTTCAATAGACACCGTAATCAATCATCATAGTTAAGGCAGCCATCTTTAGCTGATCATCCTGGACGATGCATATATCGGCCAGGACGATAAGCTTAAAATAGAAAGAATCAGTCGCCATGATCTATTTAGGCATTCTTTATTTTTGGCAATCGGTTAGGACGATCTTGTATCGTCCTGGACGATTTGATATAATTATGCCCAAATTAATCTGGTAATTAAGGAAAGCAATTAAGGATGATTAATACGATCACATTGTCCTGGACGATCGCAAGATCGATTGGGACGATTAGTTCAAAAAAATCTTAGTTGCTCCTGGACGATCAATATCGGACAACTCAAATTCCGGGCAATGGTCTGGCTAATCAAGATCGGCCAACTTAGATTCCAGGCGATGCTCTGGACGATTTTCCTCTGATTTGAACTAATCGTCCGGGACGATCATGAGATCGGCCGGGACGATTAAGCTATTTTGGAGTCGTCCAGACCTCATTTTAGAGCGATTGTCTGGCCAATATTCTGTGATTTGAACTAATCATACAAGATGATATAATTATCATCCTAGATGATATGAACAACTTTCCTCTATTTATCCTAGATCGTCCTGACTGATTAGGCTTAAATTACACTGATCGTACAAGACGATATACTTATCGTCCTGGATGCTTGCAATTATTTAGCTATTTTGAAGCTCTTCTGTTTAAGAGCTATTATTCCATGTTTTGAACAATCTTTTGCTACTGTCTTGACCTGAGAAAGCCTAGAGGAGAGATAGAGAGAGGGAGAGAGAGAGAGAGGATCTTGTGAGGGGGAGCTTGTGAGGGAGATTCACAAGGGTCGCTCCAAGCATTGTTCCACTTCTTCTTTCACTAGAGTCCCTTATCCTTGGAAGGGTTAGGAGAGGTAAGCTTCAGTGATCGATTGAGGTTCTGTGCCTGCTTCAGGAGGTAGCAAAAGGAGTTGGGTTCTCTGCCTTGCTGGGGGTGGCAAAAATGAGGTTTTTGTAAGGGCTTCTCTGCCTTGTTGTGGGAGCAAAAGGAGAGTCACTTTGGTAGTGCAATACTCGGAGGGCGTCTCTGGAGAGTGGACGTAGGTCGAGTTGACCAAAACACAATAAACCCTTGTGTTCTTTTTTCTGCTTCCGCACTTAATTTTTTTTTTCCGCACTTATTTTTTCTATGGTGATTTTGGTTTGAGCTTTGTTGCGCTTTGATTAAATTTTTTTTTTTTAAATACCAATTCACCCCCCCCCCTCCTCTTGGTTAACCTTGGGCCAGTTCATAAGGGCCTAACATCCCTAACGAACTTTCACACTAAGGTTCGGTTCTTCCTTTCAATTACTTCGTTCTGCTAAGGGGTCCTAGGAGCTGAGAAGTTATGGCTAATCCCATTGTCCTCACAAAAATCTCAAAACCTATCATTTTCAAACTCTCCCTCATGGTCACTATGGATGGTCAAGATCTAACAACCTAGCTTTTTCTAAATCAAAGTGAAGAAGGATCTAAACTCATCAAATGACTCATTTTTGTGTGACAGAAATCTAATCCAAGTAAACCTCGAGTAGTGATCGACAATCAAAAAATCATAGACTTTCCCTCCCAAGCTGGCAGTGCTAACGGATCCAAACAAATCCATGTGAAAGACTTCTAAAGGTCTAGAGGTGCTAAATGTCCTTAATGGAGTGAAAAGTGGAGTGAATTTGTTTTCCTAATTGGCAGACATTACAAATGTGATCTTTTGAAAACTTAAGCTTGGGGACACCTCTAATTAGGTCTTTTTGGGTCATTTTCCTAAGAGTTTTCGTAGTGGCATGACATAATCTCCTGTGCCACAACCATGAATCATCAATAGCAATTTTTAAGTAAAATGAGCAGCACATTCAATGTTATTTAAATCAAGCATATAAACATTGTTGATTCGCTTTTCCTGTAAAACAATGTTATTATTTAAGCTCATAATGCATGAATTTGCCAATAATTTTACGACGAAGCCCTTGTCGTAAAGCTGATTGATGCTGAGCAAGTTGTATTTCAGTCCATCTACAAGTAAAATATTTTTAATCAAAAGCTTCTTAAAATTACCAATTATACATGAGCCTACCACCTTCCTGGTGGTATTGTCTCCAAGAGTCACCTTGCCTCCTATCCTAGTCTCCAACAATATGAATTGATTGGCATCACCAGTCATATGTCGAGAGCATCCACTGTCTAGGTACCACATGCTCTCATGAGGCCTTTTGTGAGAGCTTTCCAACAAAATTATCAAATATCAGATTTAAGAACCCAAACATGTTTGGCTTCCTTCTTATGGAAAGTAGAATGCAATGCATGTTGTGGATCATGTAACTTGGGTCTCCAGACCCAATGTGAGCTATGGTGAATGGTGCAAGTGTGTGCTATGTGTCCTAGCATGCTACATGAAAAATATCTAACTCTAGGAAAATGATGCACTAATTTACTCCTATAGTGATGCTTCCTTTTAAAAGCAAGTAATGGTTTATTTATAAAAACTTTGAGATTTGTTAATTCTTTTTCTAACTTAGTATGGGATGATTTTAAAGAATCATGTGCATCAAATAAATTATTATGATTTTTGTTTAATGCATCAAACTCATCAAGTAAAGCCATGTGGTTACTATCAATTTGAGAAATTTCTTTTAAAAGATTTTCATGCTCTTTTTGCAAATTTAAAAATTTTAATTTCAAACTAGCATGAGATTTTTTGAGTTTTTTATATGATGCATGCATGTGCTCAGAAATTTCTAATAATTGATCATAAGTTGGTTCATATACCTCTTCTTGGTCACTTTGACCAAGATTATTGTCTGCCATTAAGCACAAGTTTGTTGTTTCCTCCTCAGGTTCAGTTTCAGAGGAATCTGAAGCAGAATCCGCCCAGATTGCCTTTTGGAATTGCTTCTTGCTCTTGTCCTTTTTGAAGTTTGTATTCTTCTCACCCTTCTCCTTACTTAGGTATGCCTTAAGCGTAGGACAATCAGTTTAAACGTGGCCAGGCTTCCTGCATTTAAAGCAAATTGTATCATTAGAATTCTTAAAGTTTTTGCTACCCTTACCTTTATTCCACTTTTGATGATTCTTGTGCTTCTTCCTTAGAAAGCTCTTAAATTTCCTTGTGATTAAAGCAACATCATTGCTTTCAGACCTAAAAGAGTTAGTGTCTGAATCGTTCGCCTTAAGTGCCATCATTTTCTCCTTCTTCCTTTCACCTACATTAAGATTTCTTTAGTTC
This sequence comes from Dendrobium nobile, assembly GCA_022539455.1. Lineage (NCBI taxonomy): Eukaryota > Viridiplantae > Streptophyta > Magnoliopsida > Asparagales > Orchidaceae > Dendrobium > Dendrobium nobile. The sequence continues at coordinate 11,101,566 of CM039724.1, forward strand.
ACCCCTTGCTTATAATCAATGAGTGAACCAAGTAAATTATTGATCGAATATGTATTTAAATCTTTTGATTCACATATTGTAGTAATTTTTGCGTCAAAGGAGGAAGGCAAACATTTTAAAATTCTGTTTACTTTTTCATAGTTAGAAAGTTCTCTTCCTAATGCATGCAATGAAGTAACAATCTGAGTAAACTTTGTATACATTTTAGAAATCGATTCAAAAGATTTCATATGAAAAAGTTCATAATCATGCAAGAGAATAATCAAACGGGATTGTTTGACTTCATTAGTACCTTCATAGGTGTTACACAATTTATCCCAAATTTTTTTACCAGTACTGCAAGTGGAAACACGCATGTAATCTTTCAATTTCAAAGCAAAGAAAAAATAGTTCAAATATTTTGTATTTAATCGTGCTAAATCCCTATTGTCTAGAGTCCATTCAGTAAAAGGAAGTAGAATAATGATGCCATTCAATTTTCTAGTTGGAGGTGTATAACCATCCTTAAAAAGCATCCACATACGATAATCAATTGATTGTAAAAACTTAGACATGCAAGTTTTCCAAAAATTAAAAGGAATATTATCAAATAAAGTTGGTCGGGTTATAGAATACCCTTCCGTAGTATTACGATTTCTGTTGTTAGCTATGGATCAAAATTCAAAAAGTTTTCAAACTTAGATTTTATGAATCCTGCCCTGATATCATTTGAAAGTTCGTTAGGGATGTTAAGCCCTTAAGAACTAGCCTGAGGCTAACCAAGAGGGGAGGGGGGGGCGGGTGAATTGGTATTTTTAAAAACAAAATTCTTAGGTAAAGCACAACACTAAAACAAAAATAATTCACCACAAGAGTAGTAGATGCAGAAATTAAATGCGGAAGTAAAACAAAGAAAGATCACACCGAATTTATAGTGGTTCGGTCAAACCTTGACCTACGTCCACTCCTCGAAGGCAACCTCCGAGTATTGCACTAACTAAGTGTCTCTCCTTTAGCTCCCACAGCTAGGCAGAGAAGCCTTTACAACAGACTCCTTTTCACCAACCCCAGTGCGACAGAGAATCGACTCCTTTTGCTTCCTCCTGAAGCGGGCAGAGAATTCAGACCTTCTTCTAAAGTAGACCTCCCATAAACTTCCCAAGAATGAAGGACGAAGAATGGAGGCTATGACTTAAAACCTTGCTTGGAGCAACCTTTGTGAACCCTCTCACAAACTCCCCCTCACAAATCTCTCTCTCTCTCTCTCTCTCTCTCTCTCTCTCTCTCTCTCTCTCTCTCTCTCTCTCTCTCTCTCTCTCTCTCTCTCTCTCTCTCTCCCCTCCCTCTCCGAAGGCTCTCTCAGGTCAAGATAGCAGCACTCAAGGTCTTAAGCCTGAGAAAATTTGGGTCCTTTAAATAGAATTTTAAGAATTGACATTATCGTCCAGGATAATATTTCTATCGTCCTGTATGATCAGTACAAATTAAGCTCAATCAGTAGAGATGATTTGGGATGATCAGAAGAAAATTAGTGACATCGTCTAGGCTGATACCATATCGTCCTAGATGATTAGTTCAAATCTGAGGAAAATTATCCTGAACATCGCCCTGAATAGATTCTGGCCGATGTCAATTGTCCAGTCCATCATCCTGGCTGATCCTACGATCGGCCTAACCGATATGATTATGTCAATCATCTTTAATTACTTTCTATAATTACCAGATTAATTTAGGCATAATTCTGATGCATCGTCCAGGCCGATGCTGCGATCATCCTGAACGATTCCCTAAAATAAAGAATACCTAAATTGATCATGACGACTGATTCTTTCTTAACTGAGCCAATCGTCCTAGCCAATACATGGATCGTCCAGGACGATCTGCTTAATGACGACTGCCTTAATGAGATGCCTTAATTAGGGTTTCTATTTTTAGTCTAATCATCCTAGCCGATGAGGTCATCGGCCAGGCCGATCTTCTAAAAATAGAAAATAACAGAAAAACCCTCAAGTATGGGTGTACAAGGTTACTTAGCATGAGGAACCACTTTTATAATTGACTCAAGAAAGGAAAAAATATAGATTTTACTCAACCTAAATCTACCAGATCTTGAGATGGCTTTAGTTGCATTCGATCTTGTGGACCTGAAAAGTTAGTAGGCAAGGCAGTCATAGGAAATCATGAATGTTTGCTATCATCAAAAGTCTAATCCATAAACTCAAATTTGTAACAGACGATAAAGTTGGTAAGTTACAATTAATGAGCTCATTTTGAGCTCTTCTATTTAAGCTTTGACAAGGAATTTAGTATGTGTCTTTGGCAGCCATTGAAACTTCATTCTTCTGGAGGAAACTTGAAGAGAGAGCTTGAAATGAAGAGAGGAAAGGGTGGAGTTTGAGAGAGGGAGAAGATCCTTGGAGGGGGTTTTAAGGGAGTGTGGAGGGGGTTCCACATAGTTGCTCCAGCAAGCTTGCACCTTAGTACCATCGGATTCAAGGCTTGTCTTGAGGGAAGTTTTGAGAAGAAGAAGATCTCTTTGGTGTCAAAGGGCCCGGTTACTCCGCCGCATCGGGGAAGGTGGAAGTGATTTTATAAGGGTTTCTCTACCTAGCTGTGGGGGCTAAAGGATAGTCACTAAGTTTAGTGTAATACTTGGAGGGTGCCTCCGAGGAGTGGACATAGGTTAAGGTTTGACTGAAACACTATAAATCTAGTGTGTTCTTTCCTTTATTATTTCTGCATTTATTTTCTGCACTTGATTTTCTTTATAATGAATCTTGGTTTTTGAGGTGATTGTGTTTATTAGTTTTAATATCCAAATCACACCACCCCCCCCTCTTGGTTAGCCTTAGGACTAGTTCATAAGGGCTTAATATCCTTAACAAACTTTTATGTGCTAAATCTCTTTCATCAAAATTCCATTCAATAAAAGAAACTTCAGTTTTAAAGCTATTAATTTCACGCGACAGAGGTGTATAACCATCCTTAACAGGCATCATACGTGATAGTCAATTGATTTTTAAAAAGTAGACATGCGAGTTTTCCAAAAATCAAAAGGAATATTATCAAACAAAGGTTTTCGTGTAACAGAATATTCTTCCTCAGTATTATGATAACCAAAGTTAGCCATTGATCATAATTCAAAAGTTTTTAAAAACTAAATTTGATGAATCCCGCTCTCATACCACTTGAAAGTTCAATAGGGATGTTAAACCCTAATGAACTAGTCCCAAGGCTAACTAAGAGGGGGGTGAATTGGTATTATAAAAAATCTTTCAATCAAAAACACAATCTTAAATCAAAACTAAGATTCACCACAGAAATCAAAGTACAAAAACTAAATTCAGAAGCAATAATAAAGAACACAAAAATTTATAGTGGTTCGGTCAACTCGACCTACATCCACTCCCCGAAGGCGCCATCAGAGTATTGCACTAAACTCAGTGTCTCTCCTTTTGTCCCCACAGCAAGGCAGAGAAGCCTGTATAAACCTCCTTTCCACCAACTAAGGTGAGGCAGAGAACCTAACTCCTTTTGCTTCCTCCTTAAGCAGGCAGAGAACGCAACTCATTTTGCTTCCTCCTAAAGCAGGTAGAGAAACTTGATCAGATGTTGAAGTAGACCTCTGTAGAACCCCCAAGGAATTAGGAATGACAACCAGAGAAGACAATGATGGATCCTTTCTTGGAGCAACCTTTATGAAACCCCTCACAAACTCCCCCTCATAAGATCCTCTCTCTCTCTCCCTTGCTCTCCCTCTGCTCTTGTCTCGCTCAGGTCAGGATAGCAGTAAAAGATAATCTCTAGGGTTGAATAAGAGGTCTTAAACAGAAGAGCTTCAGAATAGCTCTTAATTACAACAAACTAACTTTATTGTCCTATACAATCAGTACAAAATTATCTCAATCAACTAGGACAATTTGGGATGATCAAAAAAGTTTTATTCATATCATCCAGGCCGATAATATATCTTCCTGTACGATTAGTATAAGTTGTTGAGTTTCGTCAAGACCATCGCACTTAATGGATGTTTGGACAATGGAAAAAAAATTGATTGTCCAAGCCGATCTCATAATTGACCTGGACGATTAGTTTAATTCAGCACATATCGTCCAGAACATCGCTCTGAATAGAAGTTGGCTGATGTTTGATCATCCAAGAGAAAACTAAGGTTTGTGAACTGATCATCCCGGCCGATAACGCAATCATTTAGGATGATATGATATAGCAATGAAACCTTAATTACTATATTAATTTAGGTATAATTACATTTCATCATCCAAGATGATGTCCAAAAATAAAAGTTACCTAAATAGATCTGTTGGCTGATTCTTTCTGATTTGAGCCTATTATCTCGGCCGATATGAATATAATCCAAGATAATATACTTAATGACAGCTACCTTAACTAGGATACCCTAATTAGAGTTTCTTTTTTTAACTAATTTTTTAGGCCAATTTTTTGGATCATCCCGGAAGATGTGAGCAAAAATATAAAACACTAAAAAAGTCAAAAAAAAAATTCCCCCAAGTGTGTGTGTGTGTGCAAGGTTACTTAGCATCAGTAACTACATCATTTATAATTAACTCAAGAAAAGGTAAAAGATTACAAACTGACTCAGATCTAGTCTACCAAATCTTGAGCTGGTTCAAATTACAATTTTGATCTTGTGGACCTAAAATATTAGTAGGCAAGGCATTCGTAAATAAATAGAAGTGTTTGCTATCATCAAAATCATATTCCCTAAAAAATAGATTCTCAATAAAGTGTCTTGAAATAAGGAAAGAAGAATGCATCAATATGAATGTGACCCTGGATGATCTCCAGATTATTCCTTAGATCATTTTCTTTATATGTTATTTAATTCTTAAAATTTTAAATTTTGTATTATGAGTTGAAGAATTTTTACACCCTTATGATCCTCAAGTATCTAGCTAAAGTCAAAAGCGACACACAAATGCCAAAATTTTTGAAAAAGTAGGCAAAATCCTAATCACAATCACATTAACACATCAAATATAATCAAATTAATTAAAAAAATCCATATGCAAACTATCTTGCTTATTATAATGTAAAAATATAAAAATTAAAGTTGTCGGGCACCACTAGCCATAACCCAAATTTTAATCCTAGTATTGACACAAATGACTTTGAATGGGATATTATTTATCTTTGATTCTTCGGTCTTCTCTCCATCGAGTTTCTTGGATTCATTGTAGCTAGCTACCCAGATAAAAAAGAGAACTCTTCCCAATTAAAGTGGTCAAGCACCACATTAACACATCAAATATCCTAAGCATTTAATAAATCAAACTCATTCCCAAGCAATTATTTATTTATGTGAAGGAAAAGTAAACACAGTTGACCACACTCTTTTTTATTCAAAGGCTAAGCAGCTGAAGCACCTGTAGCAATTATATTTATTATTTATTTAGCCCCCTTATTACCCTACATGAGCACGACCACTTGTAGAAAACTCAGTGAACATCTAGACCGTTCCTTACCTAAGGATAATCTAATCACCAATCACATTATTAATCCATGGAGTATAGTAAAGATAAATAGACACATCAATCAATTTCAATCATAACTTGTAATGGAATTTCAAAATCCCAATGCACAGTAGAAAATTAAACATCGCTTTAGCCTAGATCTAGAGTCAGTTGTCCTAGCAAACCATCTAAAGTGTGTGTGAAAGGTCGTGTTTCTGGGTAGATCCTAAACGGGGTGGTTAATTGAGATTATCTAATGTTTAAGTTTATTAAAGGATGAAAGAGAACTTTATGTTACAGTTTAAGTTTAAATGTGTTAAATATTTATTTGGATGTATTTTAATTATTAATTGATCGCTACCTCTATTGCACGCCAAGGCCATGAGGTTTATTTCACCTTCTTTGGTGCTAAGTTAATAGCCTCGTAGGTCTATGTTATCTTGTAGAAATCAGAGATGATTAAGTTGACTTAGTTGGTTAGAAATTAAGGATGGATTAATATTAAATAATTTAATTAATTACTTATTTTAAAATTTAGATTAATTTATATTTTACATCAACAGTTTCATGGCTTTATGCCACTAGGCTCGAGGAACCAGGCCTCCTTAGGACATGTAGCCCCACAGCTCGAAGTAGTCCATCTTATAAATATTATTGATGTAGTTGAATTAAAGATTTTAATTTGATTAAATAATTAAAAGTAATTTAATTTTAATGTTTAACACTCCATTGAATTCATTTGTGGCGTTGTGCCATAAGGCTCGAGGAACCAAGCCTCCTTAGAACACGTAGCCCCATAGTCTAGAGTAATCCATATAATAAACTTTATTTTTATAGTGGTTTTTATATATTAAAATGTTTGTTAAATAATTTTATTAATCAAACTAAAAATTTATGGTATTTCGATGAATTATTAAATTTTTAGAATTATTTTAATGTGTTAATTAAGGGGTTAAAAGTTAATTTTTTAAATTAAACTTAATTTTGAAAGTTACAAATTTTTAATAAATATTAGAGCTTATAATGAGTAGTTAGACTATTAGCATGATTAATTTGGAGCTTACTACAAAAAGTTATAATTTTTTTAAGTTTGAGCCTTGATTTTCATTTAGGTTTGACCAAATTGTTGACTTTTGTCTCTGATCAAATTTTGAAAGTTTTGCATTTTTTTAAATTATTAAATTTTAATCTTAGTTGAATGCCTTTGAGTTTGATCAAATTGGAAATTTCTAGAAATAGTTATGATTTTAGGAAATTTCAGTGTTTATTGAATTATTTAATTATTTCAATTAAGGGCCCTTTTAATGATTTGAACCCAAATAAACTGCAAACTTCTTGAAATCATCTCCAAAAATCAGAAATGATCTAAGGGTGGATCAGCAAGTGTTTGAGAATTTTTTTGGATTTTAAATTTTTTTTAACTAATTAAATATGAAATTTTAATTAAAATTAAATTTTCTTAAAGTTGATGTCAAATTAAAGTTGATTTAATTTTCTCAAATTAAGAGCTTAATTATGGTTAGTTAGAGGTTTTATATTTATTTTTTTAGAGTTAATCTTGATTTATTAAAATTTTTAGAAGTCTAGAAGGTTAATGAATGATTTAAACCTATGTAAATGGATTAAGGGGCCTAATGCCTTCAAAAATCAGCGAAAAAATTTTTATGTGTAGGTAATGTCACTATGTTTATATTTTCAAAATTTTAAGTCAAGGGAACATGCATCCTAATTATTATAATTTTCTAAATTCTTTATACAAATCCTTAATTATTGTTTTCTTAATGGTGTTACTAAGTTATATAGGAATAAATCAATGTAACTAACCCTTCAACAATAACATGTATAGCTGTACAAACATAAAATAGTCAGGTCCTTAAATCTAGGAGAATCTTGGCTAAGTGGTGTGTGTATCCTACACATGCAAGAGATAAAATTAAATTAAATGGCTAGTAAATTGGTTAATGAATAATTAAGTTATTTATTCATTAATGCTCCCCATCAAATCTATTAGAATAGTTCAATCTATGTCTACGATTTCAAGAGCTCACCCTATACGCTCAAGATTTAAATATGTATATTTAATTTTTAAAATAGGGTCAAAGTATACATATATATAAATATATTTATATTTTAAGATATACAATATCTAAAAATATAAATGGTCAGAATTAAAAAAATGATTCAAAATAATTTTTGAAAGGTTATATAAAAAAAAGTATGAGTTAAAATAAATATTTTCTAATTTCAAAATTACTTTGATCAATATTTAATTAAATAGTAAGTAGATATTAAATAGTTGAAGGTATTTCATAATACTTTAAATATATCAATAATCTAAATAAAATAAGTAAAAAAAATATTTGGATAATTTAAATTCTAAAATTTTTAAAATATTATTTTAATTTCAATTAATATTTTTTATAAAATAAAAAAATTAATGAAATCAATTAAAAAACTTATAAATCCAAAATACTTAAATACATGTATTAATGACTTAAAACTAATTAAATTTAAAATAGAACTCAAATTAAAAGAAAAACAAAAAATTTGTATTACTAAATAATTATTATTAATTTTAAATATTTTAAGAAAAAATTGATTAAGCCTTAATTGAATATTACTTAAAACATTAAAAAAATATATTAGAATTAATTTAGTTTAAAAGTAATAATATTTTAAAAAAAATTAATTGTGAAAATATTTTAAAATAAGTTTTCAGTTAATAAATAAAAATTAATAATAATTAAATGTATGTCAAATTAGATATAATATATAAGAAAACTTAAATAATTTAAATAATTTAAATCAATTTAAATAATTAAAAATACAATATTAATTTAAAATAATTGTAATAAAATTTATATATATTACTGGTTTAGTTAAAATATTTAAAATAAATAATTAAAAAGATTAATTTAATATTAGAAAATTTAAAGTGATACGATTATTTAAAATACATATATTAATTTAATATTTTTTAAATAAAAAAATAAATTAATTTTTTAAATATTTTAATATATTTAAAAATTTTATTTTATTTAAAATTATTTTTTAAATTAATTTAGGTTTAAAAAAAAAGGTTTTAAATTAAATTAAAACCTTTTTTAAATTAAAAGGTGGCATGGGTAACATGGCGAGCTTCGATTCGTCAACCAAAAATGCGGAAAATGGCAGCATTGCGCTGCATTCTCTAGACGGTACTCCCTAGGTGGACCATGAATCGAGATGTGGTTACTTACTTAACAACATCAGCGGATAACCGTAGCCTTGGATCTGCATAGGTTGCATTAAACGGCTACGTTTATATCCTGCATTTGATCTCAGCAAAATGAGATCAAACGGCAAAGGAATAATCTCATGGATATAAATAAAAGGTTTAGATTGAGCCTGATTTACTAATAACTGATGGGATATATATATATGGTCAGATAAAGCCACAGACAGATGTGATTTGGGTCGATGGATTAACAGCCTAGAAAATATAGACTCACAACAGGCCATGATTAAAGCCCTAAAATTGACTTATGGCTTATTCTCACAATCCAGATGATTAAATCTCATAAACTTTTAAACCTAGGTCATACTAATGAACAGATTTAATGGGAGTTCAACTTTTCTTTTTAAAACTCACTTAATCAAAAGTTATTTTGCCATAAGGATTGTGACCTAGGTCTAATATTTTTTAGGGATTTTACCATTGGATCTTTGAATTCTATATACGGTTGAGCTTATAGAATATCTACATAAGTTTTCCTAGTTGAAATCATGGTCCGAAATTCCTTAGATCGACCGCTATAGCTCCTTGGGTTGAAAATGTTTGGGCTAGCCAGAAAGCTCATCGCTGGGAAGGGTTTAGTGGTGGGTTTTGGTCAGGAGAAGAAAGGGGAGATTCTTGGAGCTCAAGGAAATGATTGGGGTATTATAGGAGGCTCAGGGATATGAGAGTGTAAGGTGATCAATGATGTTGATTTTAGAGAACTTAGCCTATTCATATGGCATGGGGTTAAGTAAATGGTCTTGATGGCTCAAAGCTCTTCCCTGGATGCTACGCATGTGCCCCAGATGGTTGGACGGCTGATTCAAAGCCTAGGCTAAGCCATGCCCCCATCTGATGACTTTGGGGTGAGTGGGGAGGGGGAGACCACTTCCATTTTAGGCTAAACCAAACCCTAAGCTCAGTTTGGGGAGTTTAAGGAGAGCATTAGGGTCTGAATGGAATGCCTAGAATAGTTAGGATAGGAGGTAGTGGGATAGGATTAGGAAGTTAACCATCTAGAATGGTTTTAAGCATGGGTTAACTCCTTTAACCAATAAACCAGTCAATAGAGGCTAAGGAAGGATGTGGCACTTAGACGGTGTAGGGAGATATTTTGGATAGCTTAAGGAATGGTCAAAGGGGTCAAGGTCAAAGCAATGGTAAGTTAGAGCATATGACATAAAGGTTTGACCAAGGATTGAGGGTTGACTTGGTCAAGTCAACTTGGGTTTGGTTGACCAAAGATTAAGACATGCTTAGGCTATGATTAGGAGTTGGTTTGAAGGAGTGATATGGGTAGAAGAGGTAAAATAGGTTAGATTAACCTATTTAAACCCTTTAAGGGTTAATGGGTCAACCTAGGATGACTTTGTCAACCAAGTTGACCCAAGACCTAATTTTTGGTTCAATCGATTTTGTTTGTTATTTGGAGCTTTATGGTTATGGTCTCAAGGTATGGGAAGGTCATTTGGGTCAAATGACATGTTTGGGACCTTAAAGGGTCATTGGGTTAACCTAAGTTAACTTGGTCAACCAGGTTGACCCATGGACTATGTTTGGGATAAATAAATTAAAAATGACATTTTGAACATGTTGGGAGTGGTCAAAAGGCATGGGAAGATCATTTCAATCAAGATGACTATTTTGCCCCTTGAGGGACTTTTGGGTCAACTTAGGTTGACCTGGTCAACCAAGTTGACCCATGGTTTGGGTTTAGGTCTAATAGATCCCAAATGATGTTTGGGGCAATTGGAAAAGGTTTCGAAGGTTGATTAGATTGAACCATATTGAATTTTGTTCAAAAGTCCAAAAATCTCCTTAAAAGGCTTTCTGGTCATATAGACCTCTGGTCAATTCAAGGTCAAAGTGTATCCAAAAAAATGTAGTTTAATGTTTGACATGTCAATATCAAAGGTATGGAAGTGATTTAAGGGTGTGGAGGAGACTCCAAGGTCAAATTCCACTGGGTTTTAGGTCCAGTTGCATAAGCCATAAATATTTAAAGGTTATGTAGCCTTCAGATTTCAATTTAATTTCTAAGGTTAAAAGCGTCAGATTGAGATCAAATTTGGAGTGCTAACCCTAGAGTCATGTATTATCAATTTGCAATTTATAGACTCTAAATCAAAGGTCATTTAATTGGTTTTTGAAGTGTTTGAAAAAATACTAGGAAAGGCCCTCTTGACCTAAGCCCTTAGCCTTAGATTTTGGTCTGGATTTGAATTCGATTTTAGTTGCAATGAGTAGGATTGAATTCTCCAAATCATTTATAAGAATTTGAGTGATCACAAATGGTTGGATAATATTAAAGCCAGATCAAGGATAGGCTCAAGGTTTGAAGTCTAGATTTGATTAGAGTTTGAATTGAATTGGCATCTGGATTAACTAATGGTCAGAATTGATTTAAAGTCTGGGCTGATCTAAGATCTAAATTGATCCTAGGGCCTAAATTTTATAAGAATCATAGGATCTAGAATCTAGGAGGATTCTAAGGTCTAGTCTAGGAAAGGTAACAGTGACCTCATATAAAAGTGAGGTCAACATTATTAAGGGACCTTAAATTTCCAAAGAAGCATTGTTCATATAAGTAATATCATCACTATCAACTAAATTTTTAGCTTCAAAAATGTTATAAAAAATATTTTTAGAGATGTATTTATTCCACCAAGCCAACTTTTGCGTAAGTCTCTTAAGTTTAAAGCATAATCTTGTCATAACCCCTACATTATCATAGAGGAAAAGAGAAGCCTGCCAATTGCTCTATAAAATATTGAAAAAAGACTCATCAAGGAGCTATATATTTTGAAATCTAAAGGGTTTGAAAGTGTTTTGAATATGAAAAGGAATTCTTAAGAGTAATGGGGAATGATCAGAAATAGTTATGAAGAGATGCTCAACATGAGTCATTCGATAAGAAGAAATCCAAGAATTATTGAATGTAATGCAATCAAGTCTTTACCACATAGTAACCTTATTCCAAGTAAAAGAATTCCCATATAAACCTATATCATGTAAATTTTAATTTAAAATCATATTATTAAAATCTTCTATAGTGTGAAAGTTAGGAGGTTTGCCTCCAGTCCTTTTAGCAGATTTATTAATAGCATTAAAATGTCACCCATCATCCAAGGAACATAAATAGTAGAGGAGAAATCATTAAGCTGTTTCCCTAAATTTTTCCTATCAAACTTAGAATAAGGCGCAAAAACAAATGAAGCACAACAACCAAATTGAAGATAATTGTTGCTAGTATGCACAATTTGAGGCAAATCATCCATAATATCGAAATTTAAATAATGCTTCCAAAAATCCAATTTTTATTGGTATAATTACCAAAAACCATGTCAAAACCAAGTTTAGAACGAACAAAAAGAAGATTAGAATATGAAACTAATGTCTTAAATAAAACAAGAAAATTAATACTATGAATCATGCATAAATTCCTCGCTCTATAGACAAAGAACTCCCAACACTGCTAATGTTCCAAATAAGGACATTAACCATTACAAGAAGAGGAAACATTTGAGGCCCAGATGATCATTGAAATACTACCAACTAAATTCTTAGAATCCTTATTTTTCTTTTTGGAACCTTTCAAAAAAATCATTTTCTATAATCTCCTCATTCCCACAAGGAGATGACATAGAACTGCTATTATTTCCTTCTTGTTAATCCATAAAACCATTCATGCCATTTGAAACAATTTCTCAATCTTCCAAAGTATCTTCCTTAGGCACATTAACATACTCATTTTTTTTTTAGCTTGTTCACCATTGATTCCGGCTTCCTCCCCATTCGTATGATTAACCACACATTGATCCTAAGGGAGTAAATATTTTATAGGCAAATCATTGAGAATCTTAGAAGAAACTCATTCCTCCCTCCTATTTGATCCTTCCTTATATTGATAATTATGAGAGCTCATTAAACAAGGATTATTAATAACCTCACTATCCCCCCCCCCCCCCCCCCCCCCCCCCCACCCCCACCCGACCAAGTAAAGGAAATTTTTTATTAGTTAGAGTATCTTTTAAAGGAACGCTAATTTCATCAGGATTATCTAATTCCTGAACGGATTTATCAGAAAAGAGTATTTTATATGTCATCCCAACTAGGCAGAGGTTCATTAATATCCACATGAGTATGAACTCCTTTAGTTGATGGTTCACTAGTATTAGGTATATATAGAACTTTGGGATCCTCCCTATGTTTTTTTAGATGATGGTTGGCCACGAAATAATCATTAATAGAATGACCATGAACTTTTTCATTGATTCCAAAATAAGGAATATTCTTAAACTCAATTTTTTTTAAGTAACAACAATTTTTCGAACTAATCCAAATTTCCTTTGGGTGCTTCCTAGAAATATCCAACTCCATAAGAATCCTAGCCACATAAGGACTTTATCAAGAACCCATAGCTTGATCAGTTTGAAGAGGACTGCCAAAAATTTAACCCAAAGCATGAAGAACATGGGAATTAAAAAAAATGTAACCTCAAATTTAAGAAGGAAACCCAATAAAAAAATAAGGAGATGCTCCTTTAACGTCAAAATATAGAGTGCATTTTAATAAACATATTTGACAGTTATTAATGTAATAAATCCTTGCAAAACCAAGCTATTATCAAGGTCATTAGAAAGTTGGATAGCAATGTGCCTAGCATCAAGCAAACCAATTGAACAAACACCTTATAACTTCAGGTTTCTAAAGAAACATTAAATGGTATCAAGATTAGGTCTACAGATGGACAACTTCCCAACTAAAGTAAATTGATAAGGAGAAGTTGACTTCAAAATATAATCATCAGACATTACAAAGCAGAAAGCCCTTAATAGAGGTTTTCTTACTAGAAATCGCAATATCTTTCGAAGAGGAAACATCTGAAAGAACATCGCAGAAAGATTAACCTTCGGGGGCGGAAATGATACAATTACTATCAAATAAACCATCTTTTGGAGCCAACAAAGTTGAAGTAGGATTACCCAATAGATTCAATAAAGAAAAGGATGGACTCGATGTCATTTAATAAAAAAAAATAAAGAAACCTATAGCCCAACGATCTTAGGAATAAAAAAAAATAAAAATAAAATCAAAATCTTTCGATAAAAAATGCATAGCAACCATATACAAACCAAAGCAACATTAGAAACCATGATCACCTAAGAAAATGAACACAAGAGGATAGAGAATATAGACATTGTGAAAATTTTCAAATAATTTTTTTTAATTTTCAAATATAAATTTTTTGGGTTTATGTAATTAAATTTAAGGTTTGCTAATTGACAAACCACATGAACTTAAAATGGCTTAAAATTTAAAACTTAAATAAAAAACCCTAAAAATTTGGAACTTAAAAAGTCATCTTATATTTTTCATTTAATTTCCAAATTAAATGCATTTGTACTTTTGAAATTAAGTTTTAGACTAACTAGACCTTGGAATAGGATCAAATAAGTGGCAATCTAACTCCATTACACTAATTTAACAAAGTAATGAAGAGAAAACCTAATTGATATATGGATGTGTATTTACAAATTTTTAAATTTTTAGGCCATTTTCTTAACCTAGAGATTGGAAATTCCAATGGAAGCACTTCATAAATTTAAATCAACTTAGAAAATTTTGGACATGTATTAAAAATATCCAAGATTCCTCTAGTTAAATTTGAGTTGTGGTGGCCACCTCAAGACAATTGTAATGATCCACAGATAATAGATTTTAAATCAAAGGAATGAAACAACATGATAGTTGTAAGGTGTGAGATTGGACTACATCCGAGCATTTTTTTTTTTTTTTTTTTTTGAAATGATAGTACAATCAACAATACTTATTATCATCAAAATCATAAGCTTAGGATAAAAAGTTATAACAATCTCCACCTTTTTTATGATAGCAAATATTTTTGGGTGAAATTGCAAAAAACTAATATTTTCTCTTAATCTTATTCTTACAATATGATATACTTTAAAAAATAGGGAAAGTTTTTTTTTTTTTTTGTAAACATAAACTAATACACAAATAATGAAGCCTAAAACACTGATTAAATAGAAAATCATAAATATAAACAACCAATTGCTCTCCTTTTTTACATCACCAAAAAGGAGAGAAATACAAAAGGAATAATCATAATAAAGACTAAAACACTGATTTAACATAAAGACTCAATCCAAAAAAGTAACCTAGAAGTAGGGTCAATAATAAGATGGTGGTAGAGGTGATGTTGTTTTGAAATAATGGTGAATAGTGTCAAATTGCTCACTAAACCACACCATATTAGCTATTTATTGATTCTTCTGCTATTAAACATGGCCATACATATATGAATTAAATTGATCAAAATCTTATATCAATGTCTCGTAAGAATAAGGCATGTATACTGGTGCTGGTGTTGGTGTTGGTGTTGGTGCTGGTGCTGGTACAGGTGTTAATGCTGGAAGGTCTTCCCTTTTCTTAATGAACTCTAGCTTTTCTTAGGGCTATCCTCATTAGTGACAACAAAAGAGGACATGGAATGAGCCATCAAAGTATAAATATGGAATTTAGCTGCTGGTATAAGATACGTGAGCTTTCTAATCCAAAACATTAGCAATCAGGTGACCTAGTGCAAGGTTTCTCTTATAATGTGTTTTGCATATGAGAAGGGAAGTGAGGTTTTGTAGTTAGCAAATGATCATGTGGGACTCATCAAAAGCATTGTATGACATGATTAAGTAGGTGGTTATAGACAAAAGTGGAGTGATATTTACCATATCTCCAACTTTTAAAAGAATAAAAGTCTGGAGAACATGCTGGATGTTACAAACATTTTTGTTTAATTTTTGGAAAAGTGGCTGGTGTTGGTTCAGAGGAGTGTTATTAATGACTAGATTTAATGTGGTGCAGTCATACTCTCCGTTAAATAATAGGATATGGGGTTTAACTCCTTTAATGAATAGGTGTAGGTATTCAATTAAGTCCAATTTGGTGATTTCTATGGGTCATCTACACACATATGAGGTCATATTAGAGAGATCTATAGGCACTCATAGGCTCCTAAAGAATTCATAAAGAAGTTCAACGTTGAAAGGAAAAAAAGATTGTAAGAAGGAATTGAAGAGTGGAAGTTGAAAAAAGATCCATTGCCCCATAACTGAGAATTGACTGGTCAAGGATGTGGTATGATATAATGTGTACTTCCTTAAATTTGTGGTAGGCATATTAATCCTTAATTATTTGGAAGAGGTCATCAATAGGATGACGAGAGAAATTTCCTTAGAGCATTTGAAAGGCTTGCTTGCCACTGTCCATTAAGAAGGTTGAAGGTATTAGACTAAGTGAAAAGAGGACTAGAAGGATCTAGTGAGTATAACCTTAGAAATCCCTCCTTATAGAATTTCAACATATTGTATAGTACGATAAAGTTTTGTTCTAAACTATTAAAAGAAGTTAATTTATTTGGATGACCTTTCAAAAAAGTTGTTAAATTTTACAATATAATCATGATTATACTAAATAATCTTTGTTAAAATTGATTATCTCGATGAGACATTGGTACGAACTTTGATTAAAATGTTTATATAGTACAAACAAGTGTTCTTACAGTATAATGATGTTTTAAAAGTCATACTATATCATTTCATTCATTCAATGATTCCTAAATCAAGATGAAGGGATGGATCGTACAATACAATCATGAATGATTGGTTAAATCAAAATTCTTGAAATCATATATGACGATGATCTACAAAGTTGTGTAAATTATAGAGTACTCATGAGGTTCATACATTATGATGTGAATAATATTTATAATTATTTTTTATTTTTTTTATTTTTATATATAGTTTGTGATGATTAGGGAATAACTACTACTAAGCATATTATATTGAACAATTAACATACAAAAATCAAAAATAAAAATACAAAAACACACAAAACACATAAAATCTCAACATGTTGGTTTAATCTTGTCCTAAATCAAGCATGAATGTCAATGATAACTAATCTAATCCTCAAAAAATAAAATTAAAAAAAAAAACTAATCTAGTCCATATTGTGCTAAATGTTTCATAGCTTAATGATTTTGTAAAGATGTTTACCAGTTAATCATTAATTACTCAGTGATGTAACTTAATATCTCCCTTAGAAATATGGTCTCTAATGAAGTGGTGCATAATATCTATATGCTTGTATGGGAGTGTTGGATAGGAATTTTAGATATGCATATGGCATTAGTATTGTCACACATAATTTAAATAGTGCCAATAGGGAGTTTAAGGTCATTAATTTATTATTTTAACCATAAAACTTGAGCAATACAACTTCTTACGTCAATATATTCTTCCTCAATGATGGAAAAAAATATAGAGTTTTTTTTTCTTCTATACTAGGAAACCAATTATTGACCTATGAATTGACATGTTCCTAAAATGCTTTTTTTATCAATCCTAAAACCTGCAAATTCTAAGTCTGAATATCCTATGACTTCAAATGAGTAGTTATGTTTAGATTATCAGATACCTAAATTTTAGGTGCCATGAAAATATCTAAAGACTCTCTTCATAGTTATCATATGTGATTCCCTAAGATCTGCTTGAAATCTAGTGACTTATGAATTGACATGTTCCTGAAATGCTTTTTTTATCAATCCTTAAACCTGTAAATTCTAAGTCTGAATATCCTTTGATTTAAAATGATTAGTTATGTTTAGATTATCAGATACCTAAATTTTAGGTGCCAAGAAAATATCTAAAACTCTCTTCATATTTATCATATGTGATTCCCTAAGATTTGCTTGAAATCTAGTACAAACATAAACACTAAATGAAATGTCAGGTATGCTAATAGTTAAATACATAAGTGATCCTATTCTACCCCTACACGTCTTTTGATATATTAACTTTCCACTTGCTTCTTTGTCTAATTGAATGGCAAAGCTCATGGGTCTATTAATTGCTCTAGCATTTTCCATCTCATATTTCTTTAGAATATCCATGATATATTTACTTTAGCTTGGAAAAGTTCTAATATATATTTGCTTTTCACTAAAGCTAAGGAAATAAGTCAGCTCTCCCATCATACTCACTTCAACTTCTCTACTCATGGTTCCTAAAAATTCATTATGAAGATTTTTATTTGTTGATCCAAATAATATATCATCTATATACATTTGAATAATGAGTTGATCATCTCCTACTTTCTTAAGGAATAGGATGGTATCTTTATAATTATAAACAATGTGTTATTTCATGTGTTATATTTTTAGTGAAAACATATTAATTTAGTTGAATTATGTAGGAAAAATATATAAAAGACAAAGTTCTACGTTCATATAGCACTGTGCAGTTAAAGCAAACTACACTGCAGTGCCATCACGTCAGAGTGCCAAAATATTGATAAGGAAGCACCAACTTAAAGGTTGATTAACACTGCAACATAAAAATTCAAGTTTGTAGCACTGTGTGCTCTGTTGTCAAGCATTGTAGCTTCAAATTCTATAGTACCTCAGAGTAAAAACTTCTCCTTCATCGCCAAAGCATTTTAAAGTCAACAATGTGATGGCATAGCAATTATAACATCCAATGACATGATATGTCAACAAAATAATGTGGTTGTTCAACAGGTAAATGATCCACAAAAACAAGCAATGTAATGGAACTTGATAAGTAGTGCAACAACATTAGTTCATTGATTGGGTGCAGTGGCACTTTCATTTCAAGTGTCATAGTTCAAGATGCCCACTTTGTGTTTTCCTATAAATAGTCACTATCTTATATTTATAAGAAAGTTCAGTCACTTAGATAATTTTAGTACAATTCAGAGTGCTTCTCTAAAACTTCCTTAAGGTGGTAACTAAGGGAATTTAGATAAGTGCTTGATACCAAAATTAGAGTATTTGACTTGTTTTTGTGGAAGTAAATCTATAACTATAAAGAAGGACGGTATAGGAGATCTATTAAATCAATATGGTGATATCTATCTCTTGTATTTTCTTTTGATCATTCTATTAATGAAAATGAGTTTGTGTCAATTCTACTCCATAATAAGATAAATTTTCTGGTTTTGGATTGATGATATAAGTATCATATGTAATACTAATGAATTATCTTTTTTCCTTAAATAATTAAAAGATGTTTTCAACGATATTTTCATTTAATGCAAATAGTGGCCATATATGTAGTTACAATTACGTGCAATGTGGGGACTCAATAAAGGGAAACAAGCATAACCAAGTATATTGAATTACTATGCATCATACCTAGGCATAGGGTTTAAAATGTAATAAATACTTAACGATGTGGTCTAATTGTAGGAAGTTTGTGGACATCCTTTATTCCTGCAAGAACGACAAAGATCTAAGAATGCATATGCTATGAATAGCATCACAACTAAAAGAGATTCATAAGAAAATTATGTTATTTACATTCATCAATTCAAAACCTTATATCCATATAGAGTATTTATTACCTTTATCTAATTTTATTTAAGTGATTTAATCTCAACAACATCTATTTTTATAAAGTAGGATAATTATTGTAATTTTAATAGACATTAATTATGTTTGTAAGCATATCTTCTATGTGGGATTGATACTCTACTCTATCAAGATTTGCTTGGTTTTGCATGTATACTTGCATATATTAAGTGGGGGTCTTATATTATTTTTCTATCAAAGAAAGCCTAAGCATTGTTAGGGATTGATAAAACTCTAAATCATTCCATAGTTCTACAGCTTACTCCATAACCCCAATCATATCTACACTACCATTAACAAAAGATCTATTTAAAAGAAAAGTGTTAAGCCTTTCATACCATGCCTTATGTGCTTTAATTTAGGAGAAAAGATTTAAGCCTTACATGCCATAACTATTACTCACCTCCTTCATAAGTTAATGCCTAGTCCTAACTCCTACAAGTGGAACTCCTAAGATTGGTTCTCTAGGATGACTAAATGTATATCTCCAATCTTTAAGCAAGGGCTCCTGAGGTTCTTCTCTATTTCCTAGCTAAATGGATTATATTATTTGGGTGATCTCTACCTCTTCTTTATCTTCTTCTTCTAACCTAAGCTCCAAAGATTTCTCAAATTCATTAAATACTACATGGTTGGTCTCCTCTAACACTAAGGTCCTCTTATTAAAAACTCTATAGGCTTTACCTACAGAAGAATAACCTAGAAAAACTCCTTTATCATATTTTGGAAGTTCGTGTAGGTTGTTCGACCTTATTGAGTTGTCCCAATGCTAGCCAAGAGGAGGTTGAATTAGTAATTTTAAAAAAATTCATGAATTTTTTAAAATCATTTCTAGAAAACTTTAAATAATGATATTTGAATATGCAGTTGTTTAGATATGTTTATCTTAAAAGATTTCTCAATCGCAAAACATTGAAGTATAGAAAAATAAAAATACAAAAAAATTGTAGTGAACAGAAGAACACTAAATTTATAGTGGTTCAGTCTAAATTAGACCTATGACCTCTCCCTGGAGACTACTTCTCCAGGTGTTGCATTAAATCAAATTGACTCTCCTTTTGCTCCCACAGCAAGGTAGAGAAGCCCTTACAAACTCTATTTTAACAAACTAGTGTAGCAGAGAACCGACACCTTTTACACCCTCCTAATGATGGAAACATACCATTACATCCTTTTTCACCCTCCTAGTGAAGGCTGATAACGGTCACATCCTTTTTCACCCTCCTGGTGAAGACAGAGTACTTCGATATAGTGTTAAAAATATTCTCTCATAAGTTTCTAGAGGAGATGGGCAGAAATTAGCAAAAGACAAAGAGATCCTTTCTTTGGGCAACCTTACGAATTCCGTACAACTCCCCCTCACTAGATCTCTCACACATCACTCTCATAATCTCTCCCAAACACTCACACTCAATGGAAACTCTTAAGAGAAATTCATAGCAAAAGTCTTGAGTGTCAAATTTTAGGACTTCTTATATAGAAACACAAGAAAAAACCTTCCAAAAAATTGAATATTACATGTCAATTGACTTCAGATCATACAATTTGATTGTGGATATACGAACAGTTCAAAAACCCTGGTATTATTCTGTACAAACCTTTTTTTTTTTACACTATCAGTCGTCAGTACAAACTAACATAGTATTGTATGAATAGTTTAAAACTGAATGTATGAACCTTATTTCATGTACTGTTAATCATCTATATGAACTAACATTATACAATACAAATCATGCTTCGTCTAGTACAAATATAGATGAACCCAATTTCGTACTTTTTCAATTGTATGTATGAACTAACATCGTACAGTACAAACTATACAAAAATGAATGAATTCATTTGGGATGAAGTAGTATGAACTCGATTTTGCACACTATCAGTAATCTACATGAACTAACATAATATAGTATGATTAGAATAAAATAAATGAATTCATTTGGGATGAACTAGTACAAACCCAATTTCATATACTATTAGTCAATTGTATGAACTAACATCATACCATACGAATAGTTCAAATATACAAGCCATGATTTCATTAACTTCATTTTTGAAGGAAAAGACATGACAAATCACATAGTACGATTGGAAGTCATACAGTATCATTAGTTTTAAAATTTTAAGTTTTGACTCTCTCCTCCTGTGTGTGTGCACAATTTTCCAACTACAATCATGCTCTCTCAAACTCTAAAAAAATAAAAAAATAAATTTTATATACTTTATTACATTACATCCTAATCTACTCTATCTTAAAGTCTTTAGTATTCTATAGTCTAATTTTCCTGAAATGTTAATACACATGAACAACTAATAGAAAATGTCCAGTACATGATTGGAGAAATAACAGAACAATAAAATTTTGCTATCATTAAAAATCACAATCTCAATCTGGATTATTGAGTTGCAATAATCTCTCTCTTTTTTATGTTGGCAAAAACAATTATTGTTTGAATTAGAAATAAAGTTTTTTTTTCCTAAACACCCCATCAATGAATTTAAAAATAAAAAACATGGGGATCTTTAAAATTTCATACCTCTTTTTAATTTTTGATTTTATAAACAAACACAAAACAAACTACTACATGAATCATAAGAAAACTAAAACTATAAACAACCTCCCCTTGAGAACATAAATTCTAAACAAACTTAAAATAATTAAAAAAAACAAAACCAACAAAACATAAACCCAAACATAAAATAAAAAAATAAAATAAAAACACAAGACTTTAAACAAACACAAATAATAACCTCCCCCTTTTTTATCATCAGAAAAAAAAAATCTAAAAAAGTAAGTTGATATAGACAAATCTAATAGATGATAAAGAAAAAAATTTTAACATATTTGCATAAACAACATTAAAGTACTTATTAAAAAAAGAAAGACACAAATTTCAAATCATAGAAAAATTTAGATAAGAAAAGTTGAACAAGTTCAATGTTCACTCTAGAAAGAAGAAATATCAAATATAATAATCATCATAAAATTAATTAAATAGAAATCATATAGTTTTAAATTCAATAGTTGAAATTATCATTTAATTCAAGGATTTTTCTAAGAATTAATGTAGAGTAAAGAACTAAATGTAGTGTGGGCTCATTTTATGCTTCTTTATCAATAAGATTTATTTGAATGGAAAACATTGCACACTTTTTATATTGGGCTCATTTTGTGTCTCTTTTCAAATTTAGCACACTTTGTACATCTTTTGACATTTTGTTCTTTCCACAACCTAACAAATAAATAATAGCTTGTGTGATTATGTTCCAAATAAAAGAAAATCTTTCTCGTATAAAGAAGAATAATTCACAAAATAAAATCCTATTGTTAGGTATAAAATCAATACATTAAATAAAAAAATTAAAAAGAAAAAATAACTCACTAATTTTAAAACAATTATACCTGTAAGATACATATCTATTAAAACATTGAAATGATCTTATTATCTAAATCTAATTTTTAAATTGATTTAAAATTTTGGAAAAGAAAAACAATGTTGCTAAGAAATTAAGTTGTAGTGCAAAATATTTTAAAATTTTCTCTCTGATCAGCATTAGTAACTTGAAAAATAGAAACTTAAAGATTATTTAAGAAGATTAATACCAATGCATGATAAGTATTTCATTGAACATATAAAGTAAATACAACCAACACAAAAATATAAATATCTCAATGCCATCACATGAATTCTAGAAAGAAACAAAGCATACATAAACTATAACAGAAAATAAAAACTAAAATGCTGGAAGATCTTGATATGGAGGTGATTGAAGAGGATTGAACATTGTAAAGTAACTATTGATGGTAGCTACTTGAGTGTTGATTGATTCAAACTATATATCTATCCCATATCTTTATTATATCTATCATTCTAGTTGTCCATGTGAGTGTCGATATGATTAAATTGTTGATCAAAATGAGACTCAAGATGATCAAATCTTTAGAAAATTTCCTGATAGAAATTATGTTCAGGTCTCGGAGCAAGTGCAGGAGTAGGTGCTTCTCCTTCTCTAATTTCATCTCCCTTATCCCCTTGATTTTGGTTAAGGAGAGATTGAAAAGAAACATTAGTGAAATAGATTGAAAGATTATTTGGTGATCATGATGAACCAAATTTTATTTATTTTCTAAGATATAAGTGATCAGGTGTCCTAAAGCCAAATTCTTCTTCCTTTTAGTGGGAGAAAGTCTAATGTCGGTAAGATTATTGATGTAGTCTAGAATAAACTAGGCTACAGGGGCAAAAGGCTCCTCAAAATTAATTAATCTGATTATACCCCTTAATCACCAATCTAGCCTTATTTCTAACAATAACTCCTGAGTCATTCATTTTATTCTTGAATACCCACTTAGTTATAACTACACTTTAATCCTTTGGCCTTACAATTAATTCTCAAACCTCATTTCTTACAAATTGATTTAATTCTTCTTGTATTACCAAAATCCAAAATTCATCCTAAAGTGCTTGATCTATATTTATGCGTTCTATCATAGAAATAAAGGTAGAATGATTGGCTTCTTTATCTAGTCTATGCCTAGTCCTAACACCCTCACTAGGTTCACATCAGATTAATTCTTTAGGGTGATTTTTAGAAAATCTCAAATCTCTAGGCAACGAGTTTTCTATCTTCTGCTTTTCATCCAAAATAATTTTCTCAATCTGTTGGGAGTTATTTTCAATCTCATCCTCTTCTAAATTTGTCTCTTCTAAAACTCCGGATTCATCAAACACAACATACGTGATCTTCTCAATTACTAAAGTTCTTTTGTTAAATACTCTATTAGATTTTCCAACGCTAGAGTATCCAAGAAAAATTTCTTCATCTGATTTTGGATCAAATTTTCCTAAGGCAGATTTTCTATTATTATGTATGAACACCTTACATCCAAATGTGACAAATTAGGTGTTCTCCCTTTAAGAAGCTCATAGGTTGTTTTGTTCAATTTTGACCAGATGTTCACCCTATTCAAAATATAACATGCAGTGCTAATCGCTTCAGCCCAAAAATATTTAGGAAGTGAATATTCTGCCAACATGGCTCGAGAAGCTTCTATTAATGTTCTATTATTTATTTTGACTATCATATTCTTCTGATGGGTTCTAGGTGAAGAAAAATTGTGATCAATTCCTTTCTCTTTACAAAAATCCTCAAATTTTTTATTTTCAAATTCGCTGCCATGATCACTTTGGATTGTTAAAATCTCACATCCTAGTTTTCTCTGAATCCAAGTTGAATAATCTTTAAACTCCTCAAATATTTCACTCTTATGATATAAAAATTTAACCCAAGTGAATCTTAAAAAATCATCTACTATCACTAATATGTATACCTTCATTCCTAGTCTCATAGTTCCAACTAGTCCAAAAAGAATCATATATAAAATCTCCAAAGGTTTATTAGTTCTAAGATCCTTATTAAACTCAAAAGAGGACTTCACCTATTTTTCTAATTGACATGCATCGCAAAGGTGATCCTTAGTAAAGTCTAGTTTTGGTATACTTCTAACCAAATCTTTTTGGGAAATTTTTCTAAGATTTTTCATGCTAGAGTGACAAAGTCTCCTATGTCAAAGCCATGATTCATCAAAAATAGTTTTCAAATAAAAAGCATTAGGAACTAAAATACAATTCAAATCTAGCATTGAAATATTATTTACCCTTTTTCCATGCAAAACATGATGTCCATTTAGACTTAATATGCAGCTAGCAGGAAAAAATTTAACATTATATCCTTTATCACAAAACTTACTAATATTCAATAGATTATCCATTAAGCCTTCTACAAGTAGTACATTTTAAATGAAGAAGTTTTGCAAGTTTCCAATCATACCTGATCTAACCACCTTCGTAGTGGTGTTATCTCCAAGTGTAATTCTACCTCCACTTCTGGATTCTAGTAATATAAATTGCTTAGTGTCTCCAGTCATATGCATTGAGCAACCGCTATCTAGGTACCAAATGCTCTCATGAGGCCTTGTATGAGAGTATCCCTGCAAAATCATCAAATATTAGACTTGGGAACCCAAACTAGTTTGGGTTCACTTTTTGGCAAATTAAAAATAGATACATGTATGATATGTCTAGGTTTATGCATCTTTGGTCTTCATACTAAATGAGTTTTTCTATTTAAGGTACAAGTGTGTGAAATATGTCCAATCAATCCACAACTATAACATTTTACTCCAGGAAATGGATTTCTCAATCTTCTATAACTACTCTATCTATTCCTGGGTTGTAAAAATTTTGGCTTCAAAATACGATTTATTAAATCTTTAAGTGTTGGGGGTTTCCTATTTTCCTCCAGAGCTTGCACTTTCAATATAAAAAATGTATTCATATCTTTTAGAATATTCTTACTATAGTTTAAATGATATTTTTCACTCTCTGATTCATCCTTAAAATCTTTAAATTCTTTTTCCAATCTAGCATAGGATGTTTTCAAAATCTCATTCTCCTTTTTCAAGTTATCAAACTCATCAAGTAAGCTCATGTTGTTATTATCTGTTAATGCATGATCATTCCTAAGGATTTTGTATTCTCTCTATAATTCTTATAATTTTATATTCAGACTAGCATGCATTTTCTTTAACTTTCTATATGCATCATGTACTCTTTCAGAAACTTCTAAAAGTTCAGTATAGGTTAAGTCACATAACTCTTCTTGATCTGATTGATCAAGATTATCAGCCATCAAGCACAAGTTGGTGACTTTTATTACGTATCTATTTTCATACATAGAATTTTGATGATAGCAAACACTTCTATTTGTCTACGACTGCCTTGCCTACTAACATTTCAGGTCCACATGATCAAGATAGTAATTTGAACCAGCTCAAGATTGGATAGATTAGGTTTGAGTCAGTTTGTAAACCTTTTTCTTTCTTAAGTCTATTTGTAATAAATATGGTTCTTGATGCTAAGTAACCTTGCACACACACATTTAGGGGAATTTTTTTGTCTGATTTAGAGTTCTCTATTTTAAGGACATCATCTAGGATGATCCAAACATCGTGCTGGATGATCAATTAAAAATAAAAACCCTAATTTGGGCATTCTTATTAAGGCAGCCATCATTAAGCACATCGTTATGGATGATATGTGTATCATCCGGGATGATATGCTCAAATCAAAAAGAATCTACTGCTAGATCTGTTTAGATAATATTTATTTTTGGATATCATCTAGGACATCATCCTGGATGATGCACATAATTATGCCTAAATTAATCTTGTAATTAAGGAAAGCAATTAAGGCTTGATTGATACGATAACATCATCCTGGATGATCGTAGGATCATCCGGGATGATCAATTCAAAATACCTTAGTTGTTCCTGGATGATCAACATCGGATAGCTTTTATTTAGAGCGATGCTCTGGATGATTTTTTACAGATTTGAACTAGACATTATAAGATATGTAACAATAGAAAGCAAAGGAGCGAGGTTGATACAATCACCAATTTTAGGAATAATAGATATTCTTAAAACATGTTGGATGATCTTAGCATTTTTGTTCAAAGAATGTACACGCCATAAATGATAAACTTAAGGTACACCTCTAAGGGTTTAAGTTATGGTATACCAGTCAAAATCAGCTCTTGAAGTCATAGTTTATGCCCTTACCCCTTTGTTCTAAGATGTGGGAAAGTGCCTAAATCCTCCTTAGTGATTCTACTCTCTCTTTAAACATATATGAAAACATTTTGGTATGATTTTCTCTCATTCTAAGATTAGAAAGGAAATAGTAAAAGATATCATAATGGAATGCATAGATTAAGGTGAGAATGAAGGAAAATTAAGTAGAATCGAAAAGAGGCATTATAAAAAAGTTAATATCTTCTTGGATAAGAAGACGAGATGGAGTAAGTTTTGCCTCAAAGAAATGCTGGTATGCTTCTTCATTTTCTTTAGAAAGGAAATTTTCATCTAATTGAATAGAATGAGATAAAGAGCCTCTGGAAAGTTTAGCTCACTTGCTACTGTTGATTGCCATTTGAAGAGTTTTGAACACAATAATATGTGATTAAAATATATTGTAAAAAAAACTCAACTGTTAGCTTCCAACTTAAAGAAATCGGGCTTGATTATACATCATGATATTACGTTTGTACATATGATTGCGATTTCAGATGGGATGAAAAATTTTGTACATACAAATGGAAATGGTCAAGAATGAAATGACTTTTCTTAAACTGCAATTCCTAATGAATAGTTTTGTATGAATTTTGACCAAAATGATCATACGGATGAATAGGTGTTCATTCAAGATGATCAGGATATAATTATCATACCTGGCAGCTAGGTTCATCTGTACATAAATTTATAATAGGATCCTGCAAACAAATATGTGTTTGTATGGACAATATTTAGAAAACTAGATTTGGAATTTCCTCCCTATTCATACAGATGAAAAATGAAAAGTTCATATAGTACGATGACGTGGTCATATAGTATGATATGTTTATAAGAACACATTTTTGTATAACAAACTCAGAAAAATTATCATGTAAAATTTAGTGATTTCATACAATACAAAAGTGATTCGTATGGTATAAATAGAAAAAATAATTTTTAGATTTGCACATGATAATCATGATTATTATCCAAAAATAAAAATAAATCAACAAGATCCATGAGACACAAAAAAAATCCTATAAAAGAGAAAATAAATCAAATTAGAGAAAAATAAAAATCAAACAAAAAATAAATTACACACAATGAATAGAACATAAACATCAATGAAAAGATACATCACAAATAAAATTCATAGAATTACAATTGTCAAGAATGAATATCAATAACAACCAATCAAGTTCTTAAGGTGCTAAACTTTTCAAAAGTAAGTGGTTTTGTGAAAATATCTACAAGGTTATTCTCAGTAGCTACATGATGTAGCTCTATTTCTACTTTAGTGAAATGGTCTCTAATGAAGTGATGCCTTATATCATTATGTTTGATTCTAGAGTGTTGAATAGGATTCTTTAAAATGTATATGGTACTTGTATTATCATAAAAATTTTGAATAGTGCTAATTAAAAATTCAAAATCTAGAAGTTATTATTTTACCAAAGAACCTATGCCACACAACTACATAAGATAATGTATTTTTCTTCAATAATAGAAAGGGCTGTTCAATTTTGTTTTCTTCTTGACCAAGAAACTAAAGAGTTTCTAATAAATTGAAAAGTTTCAAAAGTACTTTTTTAATCAACTTTACATCCAACAAAATCTAAATCAAAATATCCAATGATTTTAAGAGAAGACCTATGCTTTGGATACCATATCCCTAAGTTTTGAGTTTCCAAAAGTTAATAGATTTGCCTTTAGAGTCATTGTCTAACTACAATGAAGAACTCATTGGTGTACTTATTGGTTTAGCTTTATTCATTTCATATTTCTTAAGGATGTTCTTAATATATTTTGACTGACTCAAAAATATATCATCCTCTTTTTATTTTATGTTAAAACCAAAAAAGTAACTAAAATCTCCCATAAAACACATTTCAAATTCACTACTCATTATTTTTGAAAAATTATTACAAATATTTTTATTAGTGGATCCAAATAAGATATCATCAATATATATTTGAACAATGAGTATATCATCTCCTACTCTTTTAAGAAGATAGTGGTGTCTGCACTTCATTTAACAAATGATCTTTCTAGTAGGAATGTGCTTAAGCTTTCATATCATGCCCTTGGTGCCTATTTTAGTCCATATAATGCCTTTCTCAATTTAAACACATGTTTAGAAAATTATAAATTTTTAAAACTTGGAGGTTGTTCAACATAAGCATCCTCTTATATCACCCCATTAAGAAATGTACGGTTAACATCCTTTCAAATTAATTTAAAACTTCTAAAATAATCAAAGGTAGTGGTACCCTTATCGGTTCAAGTCTGGCTATAGGGGCAAACATTTTCTCAAAATTTAATTCTTCTATTTGATTGCACCCCTTGGCCACCAACTTTCTTTATTTCAAACCACTATACCTGAATCATTCATCTTGTTTTTGAAAACCCACTTAGTTCTAACAATCTTTGATTTTTAAATATTTCAATGAACTCATAAACATCATTTTTAAAAAATTGATTCAGTTCTTCTTGTTTGGACAAAATCTAAAATTCATCAAAAAGTGCTTGATTTACGTTAATGGGTTTAATTATTGAAATAAAGGCTGAGTGGTTCACCTCTTTGCTAAGTCCATGTCTAGTTCTAACATCTTCACTCAGGTCTCCAAAAAAAATTCTTTACGATGACTTTTAGGATATTTCCATTCTCTAGGAAAAGCTTTTTTTGTTTCAACCCTTTCTTCAAGATTTGCATTTTAAATTTCTTAGGTTATTTCTTTAACAAATTTTTTTTTTCCAACTTAGCCCTTTTCTTAAAAACTCTATAGGATTTCCCAATACTTGAATATCCAAGAATGTTTTCCTCATATGATTTAAGATTAAATTTTCCTAAAAGAGTTGTACCATTATTAATAATAAGCACCTTACATCCAAAGACATATAGAAGTGAGAGGTTGGGTGTTCTTCCCTTTAGAAGTTCATATGGTGTCTTATTTAACTTAAACTTAATACTCACCCCACTTAAAATAGAATAAGTCATACTAGTCACTTTAAGCCAAAACTATTTTGGAAGTGAATATTCAGCGAATATTGCTCTAGCAGCTTCTATCAAATTTCTATCCTTCCATTTAACAACCTCATTCTATTGAGGGGTCCTAGGAGCTAGAAAGCTATGATCTATTCTTACTCTTTATAGAAAACTTTAAATTTTTTATTTTCAAATTCTCCTTTGCGATCCCTTTATGAGAGTGCTCTGTTGGCACTAGAAAGTTTGACAGGGATGTTAAGCCCTTATGAACTAGTCCCAAGGCTAACCAAGAGAGGGTAAATGGGTATTTCAAAAAATCTTTCAATCAAAACATAATCTTAAAACAAAAACCAAGATTCACCACAGAAATCAAAGTTTAGAAATTAAATGCGAAAGCAGTAATAAAGAACACAAGAATTTATAGTGGTTCGGTTAACACGACCTACGTCCACTCCCGGAGGCGCCATTCTAGTATTACACTAAACTTAATGTCTCTCCTGTTGCCCATATAGCAAGGCGGAGAAGCCTTTACAATCCTCTTTTTCACCAACCTAGGTGAGGAAGAGAACCCAACTCCTTTTGCTTCCTTTAGAAGCAGGCAGAGAACCCAACTCTTTTTGCTTCCTCCTAAAGCATGCAGATAACATTGATCAGATGCTGAAGTAGACCTTTCTAAAATCCTTAAGGAACTAAGAATTACAATTGGAGAAGATGAATATAGATCCTTTTTTGGAGCAACCTTTGTGAACCCCCTCACAACTCCCCCTCAAAAGATCCTCTCTCTCTCTCCCTTAGTCTCCCTCTCCTCTTGGCTCTCTCAAGTCAGAACAGCAACAAAAGATATTCTAATGGGTAGAACAAGTGCTCTTAAATAGAAGAACTTTTGAATAGCTCATTAATTGCAACAAACTGACTTTATCATCCAGGATGATATAAATATCATCTTGTACGATCAGTGCAAATTAAGCTCAATCAGCTAGGATAATTCGGGACGATCATAAGGTTTTTATTCATATTGGAGCCGATATTAAATTATCAAATAAGATTAGTACAAATTGGTTAATATCATCCATATAATTGCTATGAATGGATGTCTGGATGATAGAAAAATAGCTTGTTCATCCAGGCCAATCTCACAATCATCCTGGACAATTAGTTCAAATTCATAAAAATCTTTTAGAGCATTTCCCTAAATAGAAGCTGGCTAATATTTGGTCATCCAGGGACAAATAAGGTTTGTGAATTGATCATCCAGGTTGATCCTGCGATCGTCCAGGATGAATTGATCGAGCAATCAAACCTTAATTGCATTTCTTAATTACCAGATTAATTTAGGCATAATTATGTTGCATCATCTAGGACGATATCCTAGATGATGTCCAAAAAAAGATAATACCTAAATAGATCTGGCGGCTGATTCTTTCTGATTTGAGCCTATCGTCTCAGCAGATACAAAGACCGTCCAGCTTAATGACAGCTGCCTTAACTAGGATGCCCTAATTAGGGTTTCTGTTTTTAGCTGATCAGCTAGGCTGATTTTTGGATCATCCTGGAAAATGTGAGCAAAAATAGGTACTATAAATCAGATAAAAAAATTCCCCCAAGTGTGTGTATGCAAGGTTACTTAGCATTAGGAACCACACCATTTATAATAGACTCAAGAAAAGGAAAAGTTTTATAAATTGACTCAGAACTTAGTCTACCCAATCTTAAGCTTGTTCTAATTGTAGTCTGATCTTGTGGACCTAAAGTATTAGTAGGCAAAGAAATTATAAAGAAACAGAAGTGTTTTCTATTATCAAAATTATATTTTTGAAAAATAGATTTGCAATAATCTCCTCCTTTTTTATGATGGCAAACACAAAAACTAATTGAAGCAGCTTTAAAGGAAATAGGTGAAGAAACAATCACAGTTTAAATATTTTAACTAATCAACATAAAAACATAATAAACTATAATAGTGAAATAAGACTAAATAGAACAAACTGGTACAGCTACTCCCCCTTTTGACATCAAAAAACGAGGAGGGAAAAAGAAACACTGTAAAAAAAATAAAATAAAAAGACAACATCACATAAACACAAGCAAACTAAAAGAAGGACAGCCCCTGATCGTCCGAAGGAGGAGGTGGTGGTGGTGGATGCTAAAAGTAACTCGAAAGAATGGAAAACTACTCTCCAAGCCAGGCCATATCTTGGTCGTGCTGGTGCTACTGGTGAGCAACGTAGGAAGCAAAACAAGAAACATCCTTAGTATGTTGTTGCTCCTGCGCAGCAACGTAAGTCTTGATTAGTGTCTCCTACTGGTTGAATTACTCCACCAACTGATCCAGCCGAGAGTGCTGGCAGAGTGAAGCAGGTGCAGGAACAGGTACAAGAGCTCCCTCCACGCCTCAGCTCCCTCGGCTTCCTCATTCCCTGAGTGGAGATAAGTACTATGAAGAACATGGAAGGTTTTGTTTGAGTAGAAGGAAGACTGAAAATTTGGTGGGGTATGATATTGGAGGTTCTATTTTGTTTCTAAGACATAAGTAATGATATATCCTAGGGCTAGATTTGGCTTCCTTCTATGTCCTAGATCACAAATACTGATTAGATGTTCAATGTAGCAAAAAATCAAATCATTGACATTAAATTCACGATGGGCCAAAAAGTAAAAAGTGGTGATCGAAAGAAGAGGAGTGATATGAATGCGATCACCAGCTTTTGGAAGTATTAAAGTGTGAAGGACATGCTAGATTGTCCTAACATCTTTGAGTAAGGTGCTAGAATCTCCAATGTAAAAGTGAGCATTCAAGTTTCTTAGAAAGTGGTTGGCCAAAGCCTAGTCATAGTCAGGATTTAAACACATGGTGTGAAGTTTGTCCCCTATGGTGGAAAGTTGCAAAAGTTCTTAATAATCCTGATATGTGAGTTCAACAGAACGTTGATTTACATAGGATCTGAGAGAAGTAAAAAAAGAACTTATGCGGTGACAAGCAAAAAATTCAAAAAGAAGTTTGCAGTTGAATGGGAAAGTGAGAGTTAGAAGGAAATTTAGGGAAGTGTGTGCAAACAAATCTAGGACATGATAGGATAGAATTTGAGGGTTGATAGTCTAGGATATAGTGATCCTGGCTATTTTGTACCTCAAATAGGCAACTTGATTGCTTTCCTCGATGAAGCGAGGGTCTAGAGTCGCCCTTGAGGAAATCCCAAAAGGATGGTGATATCTCTTTCCTACTGCCATGATCAATAATAGCAAGGAAATAAGAAGTGCAAGATTGATGGAAGAAGAGGGTGTGAGAAAAAATGTTTGGAATGGCTCAGTTTATAAAGAAATGATCGGATCATCCAAGATAATCATAGTATTGTCCGGAACAATCCAGTGCAATAATTGAGTCCAAGATGATTGGTTAGAAAAGCGGCAAAGTCATCCGGGATGATAAGACACAAAAGATCGTACCAAGGAGTCAAGCCAGACGACCATTGAAAAAGAAGATCATCTTGGCTGATTAGGTAGATCATCCAAAATGATATAAATATTGGCTAAGATGATGTGACAAAAAAGTTAAAAATTAGATGATGGATGGAAAAGATCAGAGAAGGCCTAAAAACTTAACAACACTAGTAAAAGATAAAGTAAAACAAAAAGACAAAAAAGAAAAAACAAAAACAAAATGAAAACAAAATTATTTTTTAAAAAAAAATTATATATATATATATATATATATATATATATATATATATATATATATTATTTTCTTTTAAAGGAATAAAAAAATTATAAATTCTCCAAGTAATTAAATTTAAGGACTTATGAGACCAATGAGTTAACATCATTGAAATTCAAAAATGGTAGAATATCTGATCCTGCTAACCCTAGCTAAGACTTCTCTAAGGGTAAAATTGTCTTTTTAATATAGGAGACCTAACTCAGAACAAACCAATTGGATAAGAAAAAGAGATTCATTCAAAACTTGGTTCTATACAAATATCTTATAGAATAATATATCAAAGTAATTTGTCAAAATCAAGAAATTTGAAATTAAGCCTTTGAAAATATCAACTTACTCATGAATTCTTCTATGATTTAAAGGTTTTGAAAGAGAGGGAAGCTTTTCTTTTTATGGGTTCATTTTATGCCTCTTGAAAATTTGATTGGCTCACTTTACACATCTTTTAATTTTTAATACACTTTGTGTATCTTTTAATTTTTGGCGATCATTGTGCAACTTTTGTTTTGGCATCATTGGCCACTTTTTTTGTTAATTTTGTAAGCTAGATCCCTTTTCAAAACTCTTAAATATTCTCAGTTGTGATTATATCTTCTAGATATTAGAGAAAAAATACTCACTCTCTAATAAAGGGAAAAATAAATCATAAAATAGAATCAAATTTATATGATAAATACAACAATAAGATTTCAAAGAACTTGAAAGTAATATAAAGACTTTGAACATTATATATATAAGGTAGATTACTATAGCAAGATAGAAAAGATCTTAATTACAAAGTTCAGTTGTTAATTTGAGTTAGACTTTTGTTTAGAAAAGAAAATTACATCACTAAAAGAGGTTAGAGGGAGGGAAACAGTCAATGTTGTTTCTCCCTTTACTGATTTAGGGTTGTTTAGTCATTGACTATAAATTTCCAAAAACCAAAAATAAGGCAAAATATCATTTCAACTAAAAAAGAAAAATAAAAAACATCAAAGATGTAACAACTATAGAATAACAACAAACATAATAAACTAAAACAAAAAATAACAACAATCAACAGAATAGATATAATACGGTATACAAATTAATTGCTAAAATTCTTCTTAACAGGATCAATTTTATAATACCGAAGCTGATATCTCTGGAGCAAGCAGCATTTATCAAAGGAAGAACGCTTCATGATCTTATTCTTATTGCCCAAGAGGTATTTTATAAATTCAGACACTCTAAAGCTTCTAAGGGTTTGGTTTCTATCAAGTTAGACATGGAACAAGCCTATGATTCCATGGGGTGGCTGACTCTTTGCAAAGTGTTGGATTATTTTGGTTTTCCTACATCTTTCTCCAAATTGATTTTGGGTTGTGTGTTGAACCCTTCTTATGCTATTTTAATCAATGGAAAGCATTCTAACTGGATTGAAGCTTGTAGTGGATTTAGACAAGGTTGTCCCCTGTCTCCATATCTTTTTATTCTTTGCTCGCAGTTACTTTCAAATGCTATTTTGGAGAAGGAAAATATTGGTGTGCGGATTAGCAGCAATAGTCCTAGAATTTCTCATCTTCTATATGCTGATGATGTGATGGTATTTGCTGAAGCTAAAATCATTAATGTAAAGGTGATTAAGGAAATTATTAAGAAGTATTGTAACTGGACTGTACAGAAAGTCAATACAGCTAAATCTGGGTTGCTTTTTGGCAAAGCAGTCAACACAAGAATTAAGAGGAAGATCAAAAATATATTGGGCTATAAAGAGGTGAAAGAATTTAGTTATCTGGGCTCTAAATTAGTTTTGAGAAGACCTTCCAGATCTAATTATCAATTTATAATTGACAATGTTATGAAAAAGCTGAACAGTTGGGGTTCAAAATTTCTATCTCTGGCCGGTAAAATCACCTTGGTTAAAACTGTTATTTTATCCATTCCTTCTTTTTATACTACTGTTTCAATAATTCCAAAATCAATACTTGAAAAGATTGAGAAATTATGCCGTAATTTCATTTGGAATAAATATAACAATGGGCAAGGACTACATTATATTAACTGGAATAGAATCTGTGAACCAGTTGATAACGGAGGTAGGGGGTTACATTCTTGCATCAACAAAGTAGGTCCTCTTAAAGCAAAAATTGCTTGGAAATATTTAAAAGAGGACGATTCTCTTTTGCATAAAACATTATATCCTAAATACGGATCGGTATGGAAAGTTGGAAACAGAAACAGATTAAGCTCAATGACTTGGAAAATCATTAAAGACGGGAGAAAATATTTAAAACCAATTGTGAGGTGGGAAATTGCCAATGGTCAATCTATTAATGTTATGGAGGACATCTGGATTTTTGATAAAAGTCTTAATAGATGGCCCACGTTTGTCAATTCTACAGTGGATATGGCAGATTTCTATTCTCTGGATAACTTTATAAATGAAGGCTGCTGGAACTTGACAGAGCTGGAAAAATTCTTTGGGAGAGAACTTATAAATCTGATTTCTTTAATTCAAATCAGATATGATCTTGTGGAGGATCAGGTTCAGCTTCTATATATGAATTCAGGTAATACCATTACCTCTATTGCTGCAAATCATAATAAGTATCAATCCCTTGTTTCAAATATGTGGAAATGGCTTAAGAGTTCTAAACTGAATGCCCGTGCTGAAAACTTTTGGTGGAGACTATTAAATGATGCACTGCCTACTTGTGCTGAAAACTTTTGGTGGAGACTATTAAATGATGCACTGCCTACTTTATCTTTTCTTTCCTATAGAAAAATAGGAAGGATGTTGAATTTCCCAAGAGGTTGCAATGAAGAGGAGAACATTGATCATGTGATTTGTAAATGTTTTAAAATTACAGAGGTGATTAACCAGTTGAACAACTGGGGATTTGGCATTTCAAATTTTTCTTCCAAGGAGGATGCTTTAAATTGGCTGGAAAACC
The DNA here is from genome assembly GCA_022539455.1 of Dendrobium nobile. Taxonomy (NCBI): domain Eukaryota; kingdom Viridiplantae; phylum Streptophyta; class Magnoliopsida; order Asparagales; family Orchidaceae; genus Dendrobium; species Dendrobium nobile. The sequence goes on from CM039724.1 coordinate 11,137,977, forward strand.
AAAATAGTTTCTTTTCTAATGTTTTTTGTTATACCATTTATCTCACTTGGAAAGAGAGGAATGAATTACTTCATGGCAAGAAGGAAAAAAGTTCCATTTTCATTGCAGCAGAGGCTATTACCTACGTTGGAGCTTCTAAATCTTTCAATTATTCATCTATGGGCCAGTTGAGTACTAATCAACTTATGCTGTTAGAAGAACGTTGGAACTCTCCTCCACCCAATTGGATCAAGATAAATGTAGATGCGGCTTTATATTCTTCATACAAAGGCGGTATAGGAAGAGTTGCAAGAGATTACAAAGGGCGGTTGATTGCAGCTTTCGGAACTCCTCATATGCACTGGGATATTTCTTATTTGGAACTTCAAGCTATAATATCTATTCAAGAGGTGATCAATAAATGGAGCAATGATTTCAAAGGTATAATAATTGAGAGTGACAATGAAAATGTCATCAAGACCATTCATAAAGCTCTCAAGAAAGGAAGATGAGGTAATGTTAAATTTTCATTTATCTTTGATTTGAATTTTGTTTTCTTTAATAGTATTAAGAGAAGATGTAACAAGTTAGCGTACCTTTGTGCTAACTTTGGGGTTTTTCTTCTTTTTTGTGGGAAGATTTAGCTTTGGACTCGATTCCTCCATCATTTGTTAAAATTTTGATGGAGGAATCAACAGCCTGCATTTAGTGGGCTATCTGTGTTTTCTCTTTTAGTTCCTTATTAATGCAAGTTTATTGCTCTTTCAAAAAAAAAAAAAACAATCAACAAAATAGAAAACATGCAATTCAGAATTTACTAAGCAGCAAGTTTATTCAATTATGAGCCACGAGCCTCCGCTGTCGAAGTATCATATGCTCTCATGAGGTCTTTGGTTAGAGCACACCTACAAAAATCATCAACTGTTAGATTTAGGAACACAAACATGTTTGGGTCCCTTCTTATAAAAAGAAGAATGCAATGGATGTGTGTTATTATGTGAATCATGCAATTTTGGTCGCATACCCAATGTGTACTATGGTGAACAGTGCAAGTGTGTGAAATGTGTCCTAGCATGCCACATGAGAAACATCTAACTCCAGGAAAAGTATTTACTAATATGTTTGGGTTATAATACCTCTTTCTAAGTTTTAGCTTTAGATTAGATTTTGATGTATTCCAATTTCTCTCAAGTGTATTGAATTTAGCTTTAAACAAGCTATCACTTTCTAAAATAGCATTATCAACATTCAAATAGTGCTCTTTATGATCAAATTCTTCAATATAAGTTTTAAAATCGGATTCAAGTAAGGTGTAAGAAGCATTTACAGAATCATGCTCAACAATCAAATCAGATATCTTTTTACTTATATCATCAAATTCATCAAGTAAAGATATGTGATTGCTATCAAGTAGAGTGTGATCTTTGCTTAAACTTTCATGCTCTTTTTGCAAATTCAAAAACTCCAATTTCAAACTAGCATGCATTTTCTTCAGTTTTTTATATGAAGCATTAATTTTCTCATAAATTTTAAGTAATTGATCATAGGTTGGTTCACATACCTCTTCTTGATCAGATTGATCAAGATTATCACCCATTAAGCATAAATTTGTTATCTCCTCTTTAGCTTCAGTCTCAGATGAGTTAGATACAGAATCCGCCCAAAAAGCTTTTTGGTACTACTTCTTGTCCTTCCTATATTTGGGTTTCTCTTCACCCTTCTCCTTGCTTAGGTGCTCCTTAAGTGTAGAACAATCAACTTTAACATGTTCAAGCTTTCTACATTCAAAGAAAATAACATCAGAAGAACTTTTATAATTTTTTCTATCCTTACCTCTTTTCCACTTCTAATGATACTTGTTGATCTTCCTTAAAAAGCTTTTAAATTGCCTAGTGATGAAGGCAACATAATCATTTTTAGATTTGGAAGAATCAGTATCCATTTTGTTGGCCTTTAGTGCCACAATTTTCTCCTTCTTTTTCTCACCTGCATCAAGATTTCTTTGATTCACCGCTTGCTCATAAGCAATGAGTGATCCAAGTAAATTATCAACAAAATAAGTATTAAAATGTTTAGATTCAGTAATTGCAATGATCTTAGAATCAAAAGAAGATGGCAACAGCAACAACATTAAGCCTTAATCCCACTATGTGGGGTCAGCTACATGAATCCTTTTTCTCCATTATGTCCTATTAAAAGTCAAATTCTTGTTTAAATCTAATAAAGAAAGGTCTTTCCTAATATTTTCTAACCAAGTCTTCTTATGTCTACCCCTACCTTTCTTAACATAAGTCAAATCTAATACATCTACTCTCCTAACCGGGTCATCGGAAGGCCGCCATTTTATATGACCAAACCATCTAAGGTGACTCTCTCTAATCTTATCTTCTACTGGAGCTACTCCAACCTTTTCATGTATATGCTCATTTCATATCCTATCTCTAAGGGTAATTCCACTCATCCACCTGAGCATCCTCATCTCTACCACACTTAACTTAGTATTATGCTTCTCTTTTAATGGCCAACATTCGGCACCATAAAGCATTGCAGGCCTCACTACCATCTTATAGAATTTTCCCTTAAGTTTGAGGGGTACATTTCTATTACATAACAAGCAAGATGAAGAAGGCAAGCATCTCAAATTTTTATTGACTCTTTCATAATTAGTTAGCTCTCTTCCTAAATCATGCAATGAGGTGACAATTTGAGAAGGTTTCATACAAAAAATTTCATAGTCATGCAATAGAATATTCAATCTAGATTATTTAACTTCATTGGTTCCTTCATAAGTTACACACAATCTATCCCAAATTTCTTTACCAGTTGCACAAGTTGAAACACGCATATAATCTTCATATGTCAAAGCACAGAAAAAATAGTTCAAGCATTTTTCATTAAGTTGTGCTAAATCTCTTTCATCTAAAGTCCATTCAAAAAAAGGAAGTTCAATTTTAATGCCATTAATTTCACGATAATGTGCTGTATAACCTTCTTTAACAAGCATCCATATACGATAATCAAGCGATTGTAAAAATATAGACATGCGAGTTTTCTAAAAATCAAAAGGAATATTATCAAATAAAGGTGGTCGTGTAATAGAATATCCTTCCATTATATTATGATTACCAAAGTTAGCCATCGATCAAAATTCAAAAGTTTTTAAAAATAAAATTTAATGAATCGCGCTCTCATACCACTTCAAAGTGCTCTAATGGCACTAAAAGTTTGCACTAAACTCCACTCCTCGGAGGCGCCCTCCTAGTATTGCACTAAACTCAGTGTCTCTCTTTTTGCCCCCACAGTAAGGAGGAGAAGCCATTACAAACCTCCTTTTCACCAACCTAGGTGAGGCAAAGAACCCAACTCCATTTTCTTCCCCTATAAGAAGGCAGAGAACCCAACTCCTGTTGCTTCCTACTGAAGCAGGCAGATAATCTTGATTAGATGCTAAAGTAGACCTCCATAGAAACCCCAATGAACTAAGGATGATTACTGGAGAAGATGATGATAGATCCTTTCTTGGAGCAACCTTTGTGAACTCTCTCACAAACTCCCCATCACAAGATCCTCTCTCTCTCTCTCCCTTGCTCTCCCTCTCCTCTTGGCTCTCTCAAGTTAGAATAGTAGCAGAAGATATTCTAATGGGTAGAATAAGTGCTCTTGAATACAAGTGCTTTGGAATAGCTCATTAATTGCAACAAACCTACTTTATCATCTAGGATGATATAAATATCATCCTGTACGATCAGTGCAAATTAAGCTCAATTAGTCAGGATGTTTTGGGACGAAAAAAAGATTTTTGTTCATATCATCTAGGCCGATATAAAATCATCATGTACGATTAGTATAAATTGGTGAATATTGTCCTGAAAATCGCACTGAATAGATGTCTGGATGATGGAAAAATAGCTTGATCGTCCAGGCCGATCTCACGATCGTCTCGGACGATTAGTTCAAATTTGTTAAATCATCCAGAGCATTATCTTGAATAAAAGCTGGCTGATGTTGGGTCATCCAAGGATAACTAAGATTTGTGAACTGATCATCTCGGTCAATCCTGTGATCATCCAGGATGAATTGATCGAGCAATCAAACCTTAATTACTTTTCTTAATTACCAGATTAATTTAGGCATAATTATGTTACATCGTCTAGGATGATGTCCAAAAATAAATAATACCTAAATAGATCTGGCGGCTAATTCTTTCTGATTTGAGCCTATCTTCCTGGCCGATACAAAGATCGTCTAGGATGATGTGCTTAATGACGGCTGCCTTAACCAGGATGCTCTAATTAGGGTTTCTATTTTTAGCTGATCGGCCAGGCCAATTTTTTTGTCATCCTGGATGATGTGAGCAAAAATAGATAGTCTAAATTAGATAGAAAAAGTTCCCCCAAGTGTGTGTGTATAAGTTTACTAAGCTTCTGGAACCACACCATTTATAATAGACTCAAGAAAGGGAAAAGTTTTACAAATTGACTCAAACTTAGTCTACCCAATCTTAAGCTAGTTCAAATTGGAGTCTAATCTTGTGGACTTGAAAAATTAGTAGGCAAGGCAGTTGTAGAGAAATAGAAGTGTTTTCTATCATCAAAATTATATTTTCTAAAAAATAGATCGACAACACTTTGAGTTGAAAGAATTTTATAACCTAGCTTCCACTAAATCCAAGTAGAAAAATTTCAAAATTCACTCTTATGTGAAAGAATCTAATCCAAATGAATTATGAATAATCATCAACAATTACATACTCAAAAACTTTCCCTTCTAGACTTAAAGTGTTAATCAGTCCAAAAAGATCCTTGTGAATAACTTCTAATAGTTTTCTAGTTTTAAGATCCTTAATTGAATGAGAGGACTTAACTTATTTTCCTAATTGATATGTATAACACATGTGGTTTTTAGTGAATTCTAATTTGGGTATCTCTCTAACCAATTCTTTTTGTGTAATCTTCGTAAGATTTTTCATACTTGCATGACAAAGTCGTCTATGTCACAACCATGATTCATCAGTTCTAGTTTTGAGATAAAAAGTACTAGAATAGTTAAAATAATTTAAATAAAGTGTTTATACATTATTTACCCTATTTCCATGCAACACATCAATTTTATTTTGGCTAATAATTTAGCTTGTAGGTTTATCACAAGGTTGACTAATACTTAATAAGTTATATTTTAAGCCTTCAACCACTAAAATATTTCAATATAGAAATTATTCTTGTTAAAAATCATATATGTACCTACCACTCTCCTAGTGGTACTAACTCTAGTATCACTTTGCCTCCAGCCCTAGCCTTCAGTAATATGAATTGAGTTTTATCTTCAGTTATATTTCAAACATTCGCTATCAAGGTACCAAATACTCTCATGAGAGCTTGTATGAGATCATTTCTACAAAATTATTAAACATTAGAATTGGGAACCCAAATAAATTTGCCTTCATCTCTTTAAAATAATAATCTAGATGAATATTTTTATGCTGTGATTTATGCCCTTTAAGTCTCCACACTAAATGTGTTCTACTCTACATAGTACAAGTGTGGGAAATATGCCCCATCATTCCACATGAAAATTATTTAACACCAAAAAAGGATTTATCAATCTATGTTCTTTATAATGTGTTCTCCTAGATTTTGAAATTATTTGCTTTTGATTAGGATTATAAAATTGTTCTTGTGTGGAAGTTGTCTTAACTTCCTTGAGAGCATTTAGTTTTTCTTTAAGATGCGAGTTTGCACTTTCTAAAATTTAATTGTCAACTTTCAACTCAAGTTCTCTTTGATCTAATTCAGCAATAAACACCTTAAAATTATTTTCAAGTTTAGTATGGGATGTTTTTAAAGAATCATGATTCTCATTCAAATCATCGATTCATCCAACAAAGCCATATGGTTGCTATCTATGCATGCATGACCTTTCCCAAAATTTTCATATTCCTTTTATAAATTCAAATACTCAAGGTTAATATTAGCATGCAATTTTTTAAACATCCTATATGGTTTATGAATTTTTTTAGAAACTTCAAATAGTTCATCGAAGGATAAGTCATATACCTCCTCTTGATATGAATGATCAACTTTATCTGCAATTAAGCACAAGATTGTGACTTCCTCTTCTACTTCTATTTCTAAGGAGTATGAAACTGAGTCAGCCCAAAAAGCTCTTAGCATTTTTTTCTTGCCCTTCATAATGTTTATTTTCTCCTCAACTTTCTCTTTGTTAGGATTTGCTTTAAGATTTGTGTAATCAGTTCTTATGGCTAGGCTTTCTACATTGATAACAAATGACTTCATTAGAAATTTTGCATTTTTATTAAACTAATCTTTGTTCCAATGCTGACATCTTTATTTCTTTCATTTAAGAAAACTTTTGAATTACCTAGTTATGAGTACAATATCTTCTTCATCCTCAGGCATTGATTGATCACTTTTTGAATCATCCACTTTCAAAGTAATTTTCTTCTCTTTCCAACTATCACCTGCATCAATCCATCTTTGATTCACTCCTTACGTGTAAGCAATCAATGATCCAAAAAGATTTTCAGTAGAATATACATTTAGATCTTTTGACTAAGTTATGCCAGTTATCTTTGCATCATAAGCAGTAAATAAATAATGTAGGATTTTAATATTTTTTATTTAGTTAGTTCTCTACCAAAAGTATGTAATGAGATAATAATCTTAATAAAATGTTAATACATATCATAAATTAACTCATTCAGTTTCATTCAAAATAGTTCATAGTTGTGTAATAAAAGGTTCAACCTAAATTGTTCACCTCATTTGTCCCTTCATAAGTTATAAAAAGTCTATCCCATACTTTTTTTTTTAGTTTTGCAAGTAAAAACACATATATAGTCTTCTGATATCAATGCATAGAAAAAACTAGTTAAACATCTTACATTTAGTTGTGCTAAAAATTTTTCTTTTAATATCTAATCAGTGAATGGTGTTTCAACTCTAATGCCATCACCAAGCCTAATGGGCCAAATGTAATTTAAATGTACTAATATCCACATGTAATAGTCAAGTGATTGTAGAAAAGTATGTTGCCAATCTGAATTCAGGGATTACAATTTTGATGCTAGCAAACATTTTTTATACTTCTATTTTTCTATAATTGCCTTGCCTACTAACAATTCAGGTCCAGAAAGATCAAATTGCAAATCAAGCCAGCTCAAGATTGGGTAGACTATGACTGAGTCAGTCTATAAGCACACGTCAAGGATTTGTACCTTTTTTTTTAGTTAAATGTAACAAAGTGGGTCCTGATGCTATGTAACCTTGCACACACACACTCAGGGAAAATTTGTTCTGTTTAGTATTTTTTTATTTTTGATCACATCATTTGAGATGATTCTAAATCATCTTGGATGATTAGTTAAAAAAAGAAACTCTAATTAATGCATCCTAGTTTAGGTAGTTGCAACTAAACAAATCATCCTGGATAATATTATCATTGTCCTGGACAATAGGCTCAAATCAGAATGAATCAGCTACCAAAACTCTTTAGGCATGCTTTGCTTATGTACATCATCTAGAATAGCATCCTGGATGATGCAATACAATTATGTCTAGATTAGTTTGATAATTTAAGAAAGTAATTAATGTTTGATTACTCAATCATATTATCCTAGACGATCGCAGGATTGTCCGGGTGATCTATTAAACAAACCTTAGGTTCTTTTTGGATGACTAGAATGATGCTCTGGAGAATGTGTATTATTTTTTACTAATCATCTAAGATGATCCTAAATCATCTTGGATGATTAGTTATTTTTTCATCATCCAGACATGCAATCAGGTCGATGTTCTGGACAATATTTGATGATTTAAATTAATCGTTTCGGACGATCGTGAAATTGTCCAGGATGATCAATTTAGTTTTCCATTATCTAGAAATCTAATCAGGGTGATGTTCTAGATGATACTCAATGATTTGTATTGATTGTACAAGATAATCCTTCGATCATCATGGACAAAATGTCGGTTTGTTGCAATTAAGAGCAAATTTGGAGCTCTTCTATATAAGATCTCTTGTTTACCCAAATTTGTATATTTTGTTGTTGTCTTGAACTGAGAGAGCCAATAGGAGAGGGAGAGTAAGGAAAAGAGAGAGGATCTTATGAGGGGCAGTTTGTGAGGGGTTTCATAAAGGTTGCTCCAAGAAAATATCTGAGTCGTCTTTTCCAGTTGTCAACCCTGGTTCAATGGAGGTTTGAGAGAGGTTTACTTCAATAATTAATTAAGGTTCTATGCCTGCTTTATGAGGAATAAAAAGGAGTCAAGTTCACTATCTTCTTTAGGAGGAAGTAAAATGAGTTAGGTTCTTTGCCTCATTGATGTCGGTGGAAAGGAGGTTTGTACATGCTTCTCCACCTTGTTATGGGAGCAAAAGAAGAGTCTCTGAGTTTAGTGCAATACCCAGAGGAAAGGCTCCAAGGAGTGGATGTATGTTAAGTTGACTGAACCACTTAATTTTCGTATTTAATTTTTGCACTTTAATTTTCTTATGGTGATTGTTGGTTTTGGTTTAAGATTGTGTTTTGATTGTGAAATTTTTAAAAACACCAATTCACCCCCCCCCCCCCCCCCCCCCCCCCCCCCCCCCCCCTTCCTCTTGGTTAGCCTTGGGCTATTTCACAAGGGCTTAACATCTTTGACGAACATTCAAAGTAGACATATAGGTTTTCCAAAAATTAAAAGGGATATTATCTAGTAAAGGTGGTCTAGTGATAGAGTATCCTTCAGGAGTGTTCTAGCTTTCAAAAGTAGCCATTATCATTTTCAAAAAGTAGTCTAAACCTTAATTTTTAAAATAGGCTCTGATACCACTTGAAAGTTTGTATGGGTTATTAGACCTTATTGAATTGTCCCAAGGCTAACTAAGAGGGGGGTGAATTGGTTATCTTAAAAAATTTGTTGGATTTTTGAAAATCATTTCTAAAAAATTTTAAACAATGATCCTTGAATATGTAGTTGTTTAGATATGTTTATCTCAAAAGATTTTTTAACCACAAAACTTTAAAGTGCAAAAAAATTAAAAATATAGAAAAATTAAACTGAATAGAAAAACACCAAATTTATTGTGGTTCGGTCTAAACTAAACATACTTCCACTCGCAGCAGACTCCTTCTCTAGGTATTTCACTAAATCAAAGTGACACTCCTTTACTCCAATAGCCAGATGAAGAAGCCCTTATAAACTCTCTTCCACCAATCCGGTACGGTAGAGAACCAATGCCTTCTATACACTCTAAGTGAAGGCAGCATACCATCACATCCTTTTTCACCCTCTTAGAGGAGGTAGATAACCATCATGTTCTTTTTTCACCCTCCTAATGAAGGAAGAGAACCTAGACATAGTGTTAAAAATCTTCTCTCAAAAGTTTCAAGAGGAGATGGGCAAAAATTAGAAGAAGACAAAGAGATCCTTGCTTTAGGCAACCTTGTGAATTCCTCACAACGCCCCCTCACTAGATCTCTCACAATTCACTCTTACAATCTCTCCCAAATACTCACACTCAATGAATACTCTCATGAGAAATTCATAGCAAAGGTCTTGGTGTTAAATTTCAGGACTTCTTATATAGAAACACAAGAAAAAACCATCTGAACAACTAAAAATTACAAGTGAACAGACTTCAGATCATATAGTTCAATAGTTGATCATCTGTACAAATAGTTCAAAATCTTGGAACGATTTTATGCAAACCTAATATCATATACTATTAGTCATCTGTATGAAATGACATTATATTTTACAATCAGTTTAAAACTGAATGAATTCATCTAGTATAATATGGTACGAACCTTATTTCATACAATATCAATCATCTATATAAATTAGCACCGTACAGTATGAATAGTTAATACAAATGATGCTTCGTTTAGTATGAATATGGATGAACCCATTTGTGTCATCTGTTATCCATTTGTGCAAACTAATATTGTATAGTATGAATGGTACACAAATGAATGATTTTGTTTGGGATGAACTAGTACAAACCTAATTTTGTACACTATTAGTCGTCTGTACGAATAAAAATTACATAGTTTGAATAATATAAAAATAAATGAATTCATTTGGGAAAAATTAGTACAAACCCGATTTTTTATACTATTAGTCATCTATACAAACTAAAATCATATAGTACAAACAGTTTAAAAATATAAGCCATGATTTGATTAACTGCATTTTGAAGGAAAAAATATGACAAACTATACAGTACAATTGGAAGTCGTACAGTATAATTAGTTTTAAAATTTTATGTTTTGACTCTCTTCCCTTGGGTGTGTGTGCATGGTTACCGAATAACAATCACACTCTCTAAGACTCAAGAAAATAAAAATTTAAGATTTACAAACTTTATTACATGACATCCTAATCTACTATATCTTAAAGTCTTCAACTATCTGGAGTATGATTTTCCTAAAATATTAGTACACACAAACAACAAATAAAAATGTCCATTACATTTTTGGAAAAATAGTGCTATAATCAAAATTTATAATCTCATTTTGGATTCTTGAGTTACAATAGATTTAGGATTAAATTTTACTAGAGGAGATTTCCTATTTATTATAATGAAATATTTATATCCAAAGATGTGAATTTGAGAAAGATTGAGTGTTCTACCCTCAAGTGCCTTATAGTTAGGCTTATTAAGGTTGGATCTAAGATTTACCCTAATTAAAACAGAACAAGAAATTTTAACTACTTCATCCCAAAATACTTAGGGAGTGAGTATTCTACTAATAATCCTAGCAGCTTCTACTATGGTTCTACTCTTTCTCTTAGCTACTCCATTATGTTTAGGGATTCTAAGGCTAAAAAATTATATTCAATATCTTACACCTTTCAAAATGCTTCAAACCAAACATTTTTAAATTCTCCATAATGATCCATATGGATAGCTGATATTTCACATCCTAACTTCCTTTGAATCTAAGTGTGGAAATTCTTAAATTCTTTGAATGATTCACTTTTATTTACTAGGAATCAAAATGAAGTGAATCAAGAAAAAGTATCTAAAATCACATACCCAAATGTCTACCCACCTAGGTTGGTTGTACTTGTCAAGACAAACAAGTACATGTGAAGAATTTTTATTGGTTTAGAAGTGATGATGTCTTTAATGGAATTAAATGAAGTTTTGACTTGTTTTCCTAATAGGCATGCATCAAAGGTGATATTTAGAAAAATATAAATTGGGTATGCGTCTAATTAGGTCTTTCAAGGTGATCTTCCTAAGAGTTTTCATACTGGAATGACATAGTCACCTATGTCATTGACAAGATCCATCAACAACATATTTTAAACATAGAGAATTCAAATAGTAAACATAATTCAAATCAAGCATGTAAACATTGATAATTAATTTACTTTCTAAGATGATTTTTTCATTTAAGATAATTAAACATTTAGTCGACAAAAATTTGATATCAAATTCTTTATCACATAATTAGCTAATACTAAGCAGATTGTGTTTCAAACCGTCTACTATCCTCATTTCTTCATTCAGTAGTTTAAGCATTTAGCATTGAGTTTAGTCTCTATCCTCATTACTTCATTCAGTGAAAGGTGTTTCTATTTTAATTCCATTGAAAAAATGAAAGGGTGAAGAATAACCCTCTCAGATCATATGCCATAAACAAAAATTAATAGATTTCAAGAAAGTAGATTTGCAGATTTTCCAAAAATCAAATTAAATATTATTGAATAACATTAGACATATTATAGAATAACTTTCTGCAGTATTTCGATTTCAAAAATGAGCCATTTGATCTTTTCTTAAGGATTTTTAAATAACAATTTTAAGACCCACTCTAATACCGATTGAATGTTCAATGAAGGATGCTAAGCCTTATTGAACTATCCTTAGGCACACCAAGAGGGGGGGGGGGGGGGGGGGGGGGGGGGGGGGGGAGGGGGGGAGACGATTTGGTTCTTAAAAATTTACATCTTTAAAAAAACTTTTCAAACTAATAGTTAGTGCAAGGTCAAAAACATAATAATAAACAATGAAATTTTGTTTAATCATTTTTCTTAACAAACATCAATGTCAAAATATTTTTCTTTATTTTTTTTTATTTTCAAATTTTTTTTTATTTTGAACAAGAGTTAAAACTAAATGCAGTGTAAAAAATAACGCCCATATTTTGTAATAATAATAAATAAGGAAGAAATTAAAATGCATAAAAATAAAAATATAGAAAGAAAGTAGAACATGCACACTATAGTTTTATAATTGTTCAGTCAACCAATGGTCTATGTAGACTCCCCATAGCCATCCTCTCTAGGTATTGCACTAAATTCTAGTGTCTCTCCTTTAGGTCCGGTATCAAGATGGAAAAGCCCTTATAAGAATTAATTTCACCAATCTGGTATGGAAGAGAATAAGAATCCATTCCACCCTCCAGGGAAGGCAACAAATCTGAAATCTTTTTCACCCTCCTAGTGCAGGTAGAGTACTTCGACCTTTAATCTTAAAACTTTTCTTTATAGAGCATCCTCTACATATCTCTAAGGCCCCGTGGAGGACTCAAGGTACAAGCTTGCTCAGCGAGATAGTGTGAAAACCCACACACTAATTCTCCCTCTGATAAATCACACCTTCTCCTTCCCGCCTCTCCAAGATCTATCACATATCTCTCGCAAAATTTCATAAAAATCCAATAGTCTCTCTTTTTGAGACATTTAAGAAAAGCTTTAAATGTAAGGTCTCCAAATAACAAAAATTTTTAATTTAGTTAAAATATTTCATACTGTACAAATGATGATTGTAAATTACATTAATTCAAAATCAAATAACATCTAGTATGATTGAACAGTCCTGGGATGAACTAATCAAAACAAATATATGGATCATATAGTACAATATCAAGATCATACAATATAATTCGTTCAATTATTTTGTGATCGCTTAAGTTAATTTTGAAGATGACTGAAAATCATATCTTCCTATCGTTTGATACGATTAATATTGTACCTTAAGATTATTTCAAAAATCAACATTTCATCTAAGATAATTATCACGATTAACATTTTTCATCTCCTCCTATTGTACTATATGATGTTCATCATAAGTATGATTGACCAAATTAATTAAATATTAATTTGACTGACTAATCATAGGGATAATTATGTAAGATTTCAAATTTTGTACTAGACAAAATTGATCGTACAGAATAATCAGCTCAGAAAATAAAAAAATAAAATACTTACTTAATTTTGATTGGTGGCTAGGGTTTCTATTTTAAATAGATCATACATTATGATATGTATCATACAATATGATTAGTTTAAAATATTAATTAAAAAATTAGTTGTTTTAAATTATTTAAAAAAATTATTAATCATGCAGTAAGAATGGGTTCATATGGTATGATTACTTTAAAATTTTAAAACATATTTCTGCACTCCTCTATGTGTGTAAGATTACCAAGAAAGCATGCACATTTTAGAGGACTTTAACTTAAAATTTTTAAAATAATTAAATAAAAATTATAAACTCTTCTCAACAGTGTTTCTATTCTTCCCAAACTTAAGCCATGAATCTTCTTAAATGGTATATGATGTACAAGAATTATTTTTGTATATATATATATATATATATATATATATATATATATATATATATATATATATATATATATATATATATTACAAAATAGTAGGATAAATGATAGTACAATTAATAATATTTGTTATCATCAAAATCACAAACTCAAACTAATTGATTGCAACACAATGAAATGAATTAAGTTTTCTTAATTTTTCAGCCTCCTCAGGCCACCACTCGGCCTAAAGCTTACTAGGTCAGGTGTCTAAGAAATTCTAGAACAAAATGTAATGGTTTTTTAATGATGTTTTAGTAAAGGTTTAAACATAGTCCACTAGCCAATAAAAATTTTAATTCATTTGGGTCTGAAAGTTCGTTAGGGATGTTAAGCCCTATAGAACTGGCCCAAGCTAACCAAGAGGGGGAGTGAATTGGTTTTTTTTTAATTTTCTTTTCACAAAGAACAAAAAATTGCATAAACCAAAATCACACCACAAAAATAAATGCGGAAATTAAAGTATGGAAGCAAGAAAACAAGAACACAGAAATTTATAGTGGTTCGGTCAACTCGACCTACGTCCACTCCCCGGAGGCGCCCTCTGAGTATTGCACTACAAACGTGACTCTCCTTTAGCCCCCACAGCTAGGCGGAGAATCCTTTTCAAAGCACCTCCTTTTTGCCACCCCGACAAGGCAGAGAACCTATCTTCCTTTTGCTTCCTCCTGAAGCTGGCAGAGAACCACAACCAAAAGCTAACTCCTTACCTCTACCGACCCTTCCACGGATGAGAAACTCGAGATGAAGAAGAAGCAGAGCGATCCTTGAAGCAACCCTTATGAATCCCTTCACAAGCTCCCCCTCACAAGATCCTCTCTCTCTCTCACTCTCTCTTTCTCTCCTCAAGGCCTTCTCAGGTCAAGGAAGCAGCCAAAGGTCTTACAAAATGTTGAACAAGAGCTCTTAAATAGAAGAGCTTCGAAGGAGCTCATTAATTGCAAGTTACCGATAATATCGTCTAGGCCGATATGGACATCGGCCTGGCCGATCAGTATAAATCTCAGAAGATCGGCCAGAGCATCGCCCTGAATGCAAATTGGACGATTTAAAATTGGCTTGATCGTCCAGGCCGATCTCACAATCGTCCCGGCCAATCAGTTCAAATCAGAGGAAAATCGTCCAGAGCATCGCTCTGAATACGAGCTGGCTGATATTTATCATCCTGAAGTAACCAAGGTTTTTTGACTAGATCATCCTGGCCGATACTGAGATCATCCAGGACGATATGATCGTCAATCATCCTTAATTACTCCCTTGATTTCATGATCAATTAAGGCATAATTTCAGAATTTCGTCCAGGCCGATCAATGATCGTCCTGGCCGATAATTTAAAAATACAGTATACCTTAATTGTCTATGGCGGCAACTTCTTTCTGTTTCGAGCTTATCATCCTGGCTGATACACGTATTGTCCAGGCCGATATGTTAATGAAAGCTGCCTTAATTAAGAATCCTTATTTAGACTTTCTGTTTTAAGTCTGATCATCCAGGACGATGTAAATATCGTCCTGGCCGATATGAGTAAAAACAGAAATTCTAAGACTCTCAAGTGTGTGTGTGTGTGTAGGGTTACTTAGCATCAGTCTCTTTGACCATTACAAATAGACTCAAGAAGAGAAAAAACAAAAGTACAGAATGACTCAACCCTAAACCTATGTAATCTTGAACTGGCTTCGTCTGTTCGTCCGATCTTCGATTCCTAAAAAGTTAAAAGCAACAAGCAGTCCAAGAGAAATGGTGTTTGTCAATCATCAAAACATAAGCCATGAAAATAGATTCTGCGATCGGCCAGGATGATATGGCCGTTTCTTTAAATTCTGGCCGTTCCAGCCATGGTTCTACACTTTCCACCCTTTTTCCTCTTGTGTTTTCTTGCTAACTCATCTCTATGGCTGGTGGGAAACGTGTTCGACAAGCTTCTGGGAGTTCCTCGAGGGCCACTCTGGACCCTCGATTCAGGGAGGCAGAGGATCAGGCTGCCTACCGTCGCTACAAAGAGTGTGGCATTACCCTCACTCGGACAATCAATCCTTCATATCTCTCGTATCCGGTAATGGATCTTTTTGCCCACACCTCTCTTTATTTCATACTCACCCTCGCTGTCCCTTTTTCTTCTGAACTCCTCCTAGAATTTTATACAAACCTTCGCATTAACCCTACCTTCACAGCCCTTACCTCCTATGTGAATCGACGCCCAGTCAAAATCACATATCAGGACTGTGCAAAGCTTTTACAGCTATCCACCACTGGGGATAAGCTGCACATAATCGTTACAGATCTGGATTTTGATTGGTCTACGGAAAACCACTTCCTCCGCCAAACCAACACACCCTTTCATGTTGGAGAGACTAGCTCTTTAGTCAAAGATGCTAGGACAATCCAACATGTCCTTCGCACCTCCATAATTCCAAAAGTCGGGGACCGAATCCACATCACTCCACTACTTTCCTTGACCACCTTTTTCATTATGGCTCGGAGAGAATTTAATGCCACTAATCTACTCTTTCGCTACATCGATCACTTAACAACTATTCGCGATCCAGGCCATAGGAGAAAACCCAATCTAGCCTTAGGACACATCATAGCCTACATTCTTGAAACCAAATACAATCTGTAATATCCTGCTCGTCACGACCTTCAGCCTCCTTACTACTCAAACAATTCCTTCACTATCCTTCATAGTACCCGTCTCCACCCAGGAGATGGGGAAGGTCGGGGGGCTGAGGAGGAGGAGGCTCCCGCTCCCGCTCCCGTTCCTGATCCTGTTCCTCTACACCAGCACACACTAGTTGATCAGTTGATATAGAGGTTAGATCGATGGGAGACCCGCTTTGACGCTTACGTTGCTACACAAGAGCAGCAACACTCTAAGGACATTGCCCGCTACGAGCAGCACCACATTGAGGATTTAGCTCAATTTGATAGCTTCATTACTTACCAGCATCAGCAGCATGACCAGAACATCGCCTGGTTCAATGCTCAATTCACCACGCTTGCCATCTACTTTCAGCAGCCACCTCCACCACCTCCATCTGATGATCAGGGTCCCTCGTTTTTCTAGTTTGTGTTTTCTGTTATTTGTTTCCTGTTTCTCTGTAGTTTGTCTTTTTAGTCTGTTTTAGTTTCTGTTGTGTTTCTTTTTCTTTTGTGTGTCTGGACCCTCTTTTTGTGATGACAAAAGGGGGAGTAGTTTGTGGTAGGAAAAGTTGATGTGCTTGTAACTTTGAAATTCTAATGAACTATTTTTTCTAGTTTTTCCTACTTGTGTTTGCCATCATCAAAACATAAGCCATGAAAATAGATTTGCAACAGGGTCATCCCAACTTCTTGATCCAAGTCTACCAATGAACTAGGCTAATTGGGTTTAATACGTAGGGACTAGGGGCACCTAATACTAGTTTTAGTTTAGGCATATTTCACTTCGGTTATAAGTTAGCTCAATGAGAATCTTATTTGACTACTTAGGTCAAGCCATGTGGCTAACCCAAGTGGACTTAAGGGTTGAGTTTATTAGGGTTAGTCCTTGAGGACCCAATAAATAATCTCAAGAGCTTTGGGGGCTTTCAATTCATATAGAACATTAGAATTAATGTTTAGGAGCTTTAGGGTTTATTTTGTCAACATAGGTTGATATAATCAATCAAGCTTGATCAAGCCATAGGGTTTCATCTAATCCACTCCTAATGACATTTTAAATTTATTAGAAGTGTTCTTGTGCAAGGAAAGGTTAATCTATGAAAAGGTTTATGCAAAATTCATTTATTATAATTACTAATTCTGAAGTTTATAAGGTTACATTGCTAATTCTAAATCTGGCTCTTGGTTGGTGCAACTATGAGAAAATAAATAAGGGAATAAGCCTTAATGCTAATTTTTGGTGTATAGGTGATTCATAATTCATTGAGCTCTATATATTATCTAAGTAACCATGTAGAGTGATTTGGTTTAGTCAGAACTACCTTAAAAGGATGATTGGTTACCACTTGGATGGAAAGGACCTAGAAGTAAGGTAATAATTATTTAGCAGACTTAATGAGTGCCTGTGCAAGTTTTTCTATGATGGATAACCTTGCTCAATGCCTTAAAGCATACATATCATATAGTAGAAGGGGCATTACATTTTCTCTTCTTCTCAAATAAGTAATAAGGAACCCTATAAATTTGTATGAACCTTGTTTAAAGGTGCACTTAAAAGGAGACGAATGTGTCTCTAAGGTATTTGATTTGGCTGGGAAATTGGCTCTTAACCAAGTTGTCATCTACATTTGTTATTTAATCCCTTATATTCTTTAAAAGTTTGTATATCATCCTTTGATAAGTGGCTCTAGAGATCATCAACCTAAAGGGTATGAATTTGTAATAATATAGTCCTTCCATTATGATGAAATTAATTTTCTCACAATCTTCATGGTGCATATTGATCTGGTGGAAGCCTGATATGGCATAAATAAAGCTCATTACATGATAGTCTACTATGAAGTAGACTAAGGCTTCGATCATTTGAAGGTGGGTATCCAGCTTTGGGGCATGTTGAGTTAAGATTGGTGAGTTATATACACATTCACCACTTGTTTATTTTTTCTACACCATCAACATTTTAGACATATAATCTAAATATTGAACATTCTTGATGAAGTTGGCGATAAGTAGATTTTCTACTTCTTCCTAGAAGGGTTTGGCGAGTAAAGTTGTAATTTTTTTAACATTCTATTCGAAGAGATGAGATTCCTTTTTCTTGTTTAGCTAATGGCATTAGACTATCTCACTGATGCCTACCATTTTTTCTCTCTTCCATAAAATACTTCAAGATTATTATAGAGAATGTATTATAACTCATCTCAATGTTCTCCAATGAAGGAAGTGCTAATTTTGAGGTTTCTAACCATGTTACTTTCTATTCAGCATAATTCTTTGATGGTTTTAGTAACTTCTATTCTTGGACCTCATTCCACATCCAGGTTGAGAATTTCTTCAAATGTGCTTATTAAACCTATTGCTCACAAGTAGATGGTGCATACTAAATTAGGTCACCCGACACCATGATTTCTTTTCTTATGGTATTAAATTTAATGGCAATGTGGTATGTAGATACCACATCTCTAAAGGTGTTTAGAAGAGGCCTTCTAAATATGGACTTGTAGGTTGCAAGAGTATTGATGATGATGAAGTTTTCCATAGTTAAATATTGTCTATCTCTTATGTCTCAAATGATAGGCAGCATGATTTCTCCTTCTGTCTCTCAATGCTTTACAAAGAATCCATAAAGGGGTCCCATAGTCAGAGGGAACTAAGAATAAAGAAAATTTGTCTTGTTAAAGATGATATTGGATGAGCTCTCTGTGTCTATCAATATACTACCAAGTTGATAGTTAGTAATTAGGGTTGTGATTACTATTTCTTCTTAGTGTGGATTTTCCCTAGTAAGTTCACTCTACCACTAAAAGTGAGGTGTGTCATTAATAAATAGTGAGAATGTCATTGAATGGAATTCTATGACTTGTGGCTTCTTAGTAGGTGCAAGTGTGTCTCCATGTTCACCACCCAGGATGGTAGACACTACTCTAGAGATGTGGATGGCTCGAGGCAATATGTGATTATTGGTGTTTTCTTTTATGGGGCCTTTCATATCATGTGTGTTTTTAATGATTCCAAAATATTATTGTATTGACTACTATTTCTCCTAACATATATTTGAAATATTACTTTTGTTATTTGTGTGTACTAACATTTTAGGGAAATCATACTCTAGACTGATGAAGACTTCATGTCAGATTAGGTTTTATTATTTTTGGAGTCTATACCATTTATACTTTTCTTGAGTCTGAGAAAGTTTAATTGTAATTAAGTAACCATGTGCACACACACTGGGGGAGTGTTAAAAATTATAACTTTTTAAAACTAATCAAACTGTATGATTTCAAATCATACAGGATTATTTGACTTAAGTGAACCTCTAGAAAGCAGTCAATCAAACCATGACTAAAAAATATTTTAAGTCCTATTCATATTATATAAAGTTAGCTTCATATGTACGCCTTCCATAGCCCAAAATAGATACGTACAAGTTCATCCCGATGAACTCCTAATTTTTTCTGAACTGTTCATATTGTACGATCATAGGTTCATACAGACCATGTCCAGAGTATGAAATAAATGTGTATCATTTTATCTCGATGAACATGTAAATTTTTTAAACTATTTCTACTTTATGATCATAGGATCGTACAGTCGACTTCCAGAGTACAAAATGCTTGAGGCCATTTTTGTACCAAATGAGCCATGGTTTGATTAAAATAGTTTATACTATATGATATGGATTTTATACAGCACATTATTCATAGTATGAAATCATTACGTATTGAATCGTGCTGAACAAATCTGTTCAATTTTGAACTAATTGTACTGTACGATATAAGCTTGTACACATGTCAGTCAGAGTATGAAATCAGTTCATATTGGATCGTACGAGCAAATTTTGAACTATTTTTATGTATGATCGTTGATCGTACTATACTATCATGGATGGTCAAATTGAAAAATTTTAGTTTTTTGGACAGTTTTTCATATCTTTCATATAAAAAGTCCTTAAATTGTTTGTGAAATATATCCTTCTTTATTTCTCTTAAAAAGCAAGTGTGAGAGTGATTTGGGAGAGTGTTTGAGAGAGAGTTCTTGCAAGTTGAGAGTGTGAAAGGTTCACAAGGTTACTCAAAGGTGAGAATCTCTTTGTATTTGTGGAAAATCTCTTCCTTACTTTTTTGAAGATGCTCTAGAGAAGATCTTTGAAGAAGATCTGATTCTCTATCGACACTTGGAGAGTATGAAAAGATGAACTGTACTCTACCTATACTTGGAGGGTATGAAAGGACAATGGTACTTTATCGACACTTGGTGTGGAAGGACGATGGTACTCTTTCGACACTTGGAGGGTGTGAAAGGATGACGGTACTCTACTGGCACATGTAGGGTGTGAAAGGATGACAATATTTTGTCGCACTGAAGATTAGGGGAAGAATGGGTAATTGTAAAGGCTTCCCCACATTGCTGTGGGAGTAAAAGGAGAGTCACTTTGGTAATAGTGCAATACCTAAAGAAGGAGTCTTCAGGGAGTGAAAATAGTTCTAGTTGGACCGAACCACTATAATTTTTTGTATTTTTATTTTATTGCATTTTTACTTTTATGCATATTTAAATCTTTTTGGTTGAAACTTTTTAAATTGATAAAAAAAATTTCTTTATGCAAAAATATAAAAAATTATTTTATAAAAAATTTTGAAAGACAATTTTAAAATAACAAATTCACCCCCCCCCCCCCCCCCCCCCCTTTCGCCTCCCCTCTTGGTTAGCCTTGGGACAACTATATCAGGTCTAACAACCTATACAGACTTTTTAAGTAGTATAAGATCCTAATTTCAAAAATTAAGATTTAAACAACTTTTTGGAAATGGCGATGACTACTTTTGAAAACTATGACACACGTGAAGGGTATTCAATCACTAGACACCCATTATTTGATAATATCTCTTTCAATTTTTGGAAAACATGTATGTCTATTTTTCTTCAATCACTTAACTATTGCATGTGGACTTTTCTACAGGAAGGATACACTAGGCTAACTAGATTTATAGATGCATTTTAACTAAAACATTATTTGCTGACTGGACTGTAGAAGAATGAGACTTAGCTCAGCTAAAAATAAAATATTTAAACAATTTTTTTTGTGCACTTAAATCTAAAGACAGCATGCGTGTTTCTACCTGTAAAAGTTAAAAAGAAATTTGTGATGGACTTTGTATCACATATGAAGGGACTAACAAAGATACAATAATAATTGCTATTATATAGTCTAAAGATTTAATTGTTTATTCCATTGATAATCTTCTTGGATCACTAATTGCTTATGAGCAAGGAATGACTCGAAGATAGATTGATGCAGGTGAGAAGCGAAAGAAGAAGCACATAGCATTAAAAGTAGATGAATTGAAAAGTGATCAGTCTCAGCCTAAGGATGAAGATAACATTGCCTTGATGACAAGGCAATTCAGAAGTTTTATAAAACAAAAACAAAGAAAACATCAGTAGGGGAATAAAGGTAAGTTCCATAAAAATGTTAAGGATTTTAATGATGCTATTTTTTATGAATATAGGAAGCTTAGATAGATAAAAATTGATTGCCCGAATCTTAAAGCCAATCCTAGTAATGAGAAGGTGGAAGAGAAAATAAATGTGAGAAAGGGCAAGAAGATATTACAGAGAGCTTTTTGGGCAGAATCAGTTTCAGATTTCTTAGAAATAGAAGTAGAAGAAGAAGTCACCAACCTGTATTTTATGGTCGACAAGCTTGATCAGTCAAATCAAGAAGAGATATGTGACTTAACTTATAAAGAGCTTTTTGATGTTTATAAAATATATATATATATATTGTATATAGAAAACTCAAAAAGATACATGCTAAGTTGAATTTATATTTTCTTGAATTATAAAAAGAGCATGAAATCTTTAGGAAAGATCATGCACAAATTGATAACAATCACATGAAACTATTTTTCACGACCCGGCCCGGCTAGCCCAATATAGCGAGTCGGGAAAAGTCAGTTGTACGAAAAACACGTATAAACCATAAATAATTTCATTAACGATTTAATAATAGGACATAAATATCATCCAATAATATGAAAGAGCCACTAAAACATCAACACCAAAGTTATCCAAATTTGTTTCTTCTCACACAACTACTAAAAACTTCACAAAAATAGTTACATAAACTCTCACAAACTACACAGATACAAATCAAAGACTCAATAGATACATAAAACATAAAAACCTTTCTTCTTCTTGAGGTTCTGTATGACGGTAGGTGTACTATCATCTCGTAACCATCACTTCGTACTATCATCTCATAGCCATCACTTCTTAATAATTTCTCCTAAAAAACATTTCCAATAATAGGATGAGCCAATGCTCAACAGGTGAAAAACTTTTATCTTAAATTCATGAAATATTTTTCTTATCTTTCGTAAACATGTATTTAAGTATGAAACAGTAAAAGATCAAAATAACCATTTATGCATGAATTTATTAAACATTTTCAATAATCATTTCTTAAGACATTTCCTTTTTCCATATCCTTCTTTCTTTCTTTTCCATAAACTTTCTTTTTCCTTAAATCATTTCATTAAATGTATAACTTTTATAATCATAGTATAATAAGCACCCATCCCGGAAGTACCAGAGTTTTGTACTGATCAGGTACACAACCTTTTAACTATTTCCTTTACCATTTGGCTCGGAAGAACCTTATTAACATTTGGCTTTTGTAAGCCCCTTTACCATTTGGCTCCATAGAACTCCATTACCATTTTGGCACTTTTGGATCAACATACAAATGCACTTTATAATACTTCTATTCATCAATGGATTAGAAACTATTTAATGCATCAAATGATCTAAAGTGATTTTCGGTTAAAAATTATGTATCTCTTATGCATGAAATTATTTAGTTTGCTTTAACATTCTAAATAACATGCCATGTATAAATAAAAATTATAAAGCTAAAGCAATAATAGAAATTCATGAATAATAACTTTTAGCATTTTAAAAGTGCAGAAATAATAAATTAAATTTTATAAACTCAACTTAAATGTAATTCACCTACCTTGGAAGTAGCGAACAACCATCACAATACTGTATGACAATGTTTAGCCACTTGTCGTCTCCTTAATCCACACCTAAAGATAGTTATAATTGAACTAAGAACACATCACAAAGATTTTCATAAATTAAAAAAAATTTAATTTCTATTTTCAGAATTATTATAAATCTAAAATTTAGAAATCCCTAAATCTTTGATTTCACTCAAATCTTTATTTTAAAATTATCCCTAAACATAATTTAATAATTATCTAATAAATTTTTGGATTAAAAAATTTAAGAAATTATTAAAAATGAAATATTCATTAAAAACTCAAATTTTTGTGTTAAAAACATTCCTAAGGCCCTTAGAAATAACTTTTGTAAAAGCACTTTAAAGAAATTAGGTTTTAGGAAAATGCCCAAATTTTCATTTTCCAAAAATTCTCCAAAAACTTTGACTCTTTTGTTAAATCATCTCTCTTAATCCTTATAAATAAATTTTGTAAAGAAATTTGGAAGAGTACACATTTTCTTGAAAAACCCAAGAAAATTCTTCTCTAAATAACTTGAGATTGAGAGCGAATCTTTTCAAAATAATCATACCTTGAGATTCCCCTCATCGTCCTCTTCAATTTGCTCTAAATCTCTTGCAGAAAAAATGCCGCCAGAGCTGCCTTCGCTCTTGCTCCGTCGCCTTACCCGACCATCCGTCCCTCATGTCTCTGCTCGCTTTAGGCCAATTTTACATGAATAGAGATGGGGAGGGGTTTAATTAGTATAATAGGGGAGAAAGGATAATGCCAATTGACCTTTTTTCCCTCACTCAAGTAAAATCGGCCTTCTATTCTCATAGGGGTAAAATTGGTAATTAGAAATTTCATAATTTTTATTTCTCAAAATACTGAAAATTAATATAAGTTCTATAAATCAAAATGATCAAAATTTTGTATAGAATTTTATAAAATTATTTTTTTCCAATTTTGTTAACTTCAAAATTTTAACTTAAGTCTCTTCGTGACGCATCGAAAAGCGTACGACGACCTACAATCATGATTTTCGGGTTTTACAATTCTCCCCTCCTAATAAAAATTTCATCCTCGAAATTTAAAAACAATACTATAAAGTAAAGTCATACCTTAGCCAAATAAATGAGGGTGGTTCTCCCTCATTTCTGATTCCTTCTCCCAGGTAGCATCCTTCTCTGAACTATGCTTCCATAGCACTTTAACATAAGGGATTGCTTTGCTCCTCAACTATTTAACATTATAATCGATAATTCTCTCTGGTTCCTTCATAAAGGTCAAATCTGATTGAATATCTACCACTTCAGTACTAATCTTATGAGCTTCATCTAAAATATATTTCCTTAAAGAGAAAATATAAAACGCATTATGCACTCCATTCATGTGTGCTAGTAGAATCAATCTATAGGACATCTTTCCAATCCTTTTTGACATCTCAAATGGACCTACATATCTTGGACTCAGTTTCCCACTTTGCCAAATTTCTTCACTCCCTTCATTGGACTAACTTTCAGGAATACAAACTCTCCAACATCAAACTCAACTGATCGGTGTTTGGCATCATAATATTTCTTCTATCTATCCTATGCTGCCCTCAATCTATCACAGATCAACCTGATTTTTTCTATAGCATCATCAATCAGATCGGCACCAATAATCTTTCTTTCCCCTATCTCAGCCCATCTTAAAGGTGTCCTATACCTTCTCCCATACAAAGACTCATAAGGAGCCATGCCAATATTTTCTTGGAAACTGTTGTTGTAAGAAAATTTAATTAGTGGTACTTATATCTCCTACTTATCACCAAAACCCAAAACACATAACCTGAGCAAATCTTCTAAGGTCTAAATGTTCTTTTTAACTGCCCATCTATTTGAGAATGGAAAGCTATACTAAAAGTAAATTTGTTACCCATAGCTTCCTGAATCTTCTTCCATAATCTGGAAGTGAATCTTCCATCCTGATCTGATACTATAGACTTAGGTACCCCATATAATATGACAATCTCTCCAACATACTAGCTCACCAATTTCTTAACTATATCAGACTATTTGATATGTCAAAAGTGTGCAGACTTAGTTAACCAATCAATAATCACCCACAAAGCATCACATCCTCTTCTGGACATGGGTTAACCAACCACAAAATCCATAGCAATATCTTCCCATTTTCACTTAGGTATAAATAAGGGCTGTAGAAATCCTCCTGGTTTTTGATGTTCCACTTTAACCATCTAACATGAAGTACATTTGAATATTGTATCTGCCACACTTCTCTTCATTTTTGGCCACCAAAACACCTCATTTAAATCCTGATACATTTTGTTACTGCCTGGATGAATGGTGTAACTAGAGTAATGAGCTTCTTGAATGATTTCTTTCCTTATGTTATCTACATATGGAATACACAATCTGCCTTTATAACGAAGTAATCCTTCATCATCAAGCTCGAAGTATTTAGTGTGTCCCACACTAACCATATCCAGTATCTTCTTAAAATCTATATCATGTGGCAAAGCTTCTCATACCCTTTCTAGAAAGGTTGATTGTATAATAGTCTGATTCAACCTTATAACTTCTGCATCAATGGGTTGAACTATTGAAATCTCTAATTTCTCCAATTTCTTAATCAATTCCTACTGTTGTGTAATCATCTAGTTTGCACTACCAGAATTCTTCCTACTCAAAGCATCTGCAACTATATTTGCTTTGCCCGGGTGATACTAAATGTGCAACTCATAATCCTTAATGAGTTCTAGCCACCTCCTCTGCCTTAAATTTAGTTCCTTCTAAGTGAAGATATACTTCAAACTCTAGTGGTCAGTAAAAATTTTGCATCGAACTCCATACAAGTAATGCCTCTAGATCTTTAAGGCAAAAACAACTGCAGCTAACTCCAGATCATGAGTTAGGTAATTCCTTTCATGATTCTTCAATTGCCTAGAAGCATAGGCAATGACTCTTCCATTTTACATCAGTACACAACCCAACCCTCTATGTGAGGCATCACTGTAGAGCTGAAATTCATCTGATCCTGAGGGGATAGTCAGCACTGGAACAGTTATCAAACACTGCTTTAACCTCTAAAAAGCTTCCTCACACTGAGCTATCTAATCAAACTTCACTACTTTTTGAGTTAATTTGGACAGTGGCATAGCTATCTGTGAAAACCCCTCAACAAACCTTCTATAATAGCCTATCAATCCCAAAAAGCTCCAAACCTCAATCACTGTAGCTAGTCTTGGCCAATCTACTATTGCTTACACCTTATACTGATCCATAGCTATCTTCCCATTAGTGATCACATGCCCTAAAAATTTCACACTCTTCAGCCAAAATTTGCACTTAGAAAACATAGCATACTCATTTCCTTTCAATGCATGTAACATAATCCTTAAGTGATTTACATGAAGTTCTTCATTTGGGGAGTATACTAGTATATCATCTATGAATACTATCATTAATAGATCCATAAATGACTTAAAGATTCTATTCATGAGATCCATAAACATTGCAGGAGCATTCGTAAAATCAGCACTACAAACACATAATGCCTGTATCTGGTACTGAAAGCAATCTTTGTAATGTCTTCCTCTCTAATCTTGAGCTGATGATACCCTAACCTCAAATGAATCTTTGAAAACACTAAAGCACCTTCCAACTGATCAAACAAATCATCTATCCTTGGGAGAAGGTACTTATTCTTTATTGTCAACTTATTAAACTCTCTATAATCTACATAGAGTCTTAGGCTTTCATCCTTCTTTTTCACTAAAAGAATAGGAGAACCCCAAGGGGAGGTACTCGGCCAAATGAAGTCCTTCTCAAGCAACTCTTGCAGTTGCTCCTTCAACTCCTTAAGTTATTTTATTTCCATTCTATAAGGAGCTTTAGCAACAGGTTCGGCTCCTACCACTAACTCAATAGAGATATCCAATTCTCTATTTAGAGGTAAACTAGGTAGATCATCTAAAAATACTTCTGCAAATTCCTTTCAACTTTCTTTATTCATTCTTCTCTTCCTTAATATAAGCCAAGAAGCCTTCATATCCTTTCTTTAACATCTACAAAGCCTTCAAGGATGACTCAATCACAACAGTTACTCCTTTATCCCCTTAAAATTGGAATTTTTCTTCTTCTAGCATACAAAACTTAACCTTCTTTTTGTTATTATATATAGTCATGAAATGGAAAGATAACCAATCCATGCCTAAGATTGCATCAAACTCATATGGAGGTAATATAATCAGATCCGTCTCTAAGTTCTTATCACAAATCATCAATTCCACATGATATTTCAGCTTAGCTTCGATATGATTTCCATTAGGCATTAAAATTATTAGTGACTTAATTATAACTATAGGAAGCAAACTTACAGATCTAACAAACTCATCTAAAATGAAAGAGTGTGATGCTCCAGTATCAAATAGAATTCTAACAGGTTTACCGTACATAAGGATTGTCTCTAATCATAAAGAGTTATATAATTCACTTATAAAACATACCATTCATTATTCATTCATTTCATATAAAGTATTTCATTGACATTTAGTTAAATTGCGAACCTGTAACCATGTAACTTCTTGCTGGGATAATTCATATCCTCAGGGCTGAACATTCTGACGAGTCTAACCTTGAGAAGGCATAGAAGCTGTAGACTCCATAGCTCTTAGTCTACCAGCTGTCCTCTCAGTATTATTGCCTGACCTGACCTCTATAGTAGATTTTTATCCCAAAAGAGGGCAAGACTTTGCCATATGTCCAGACTGATGGCACCAAAATAAGTATTAGTAGTTGAGAGGCACTATCCCTTATGCATTCTCCCACACTTGCTACATAAAGTAGCAGTTGAAGCATTACTATCAGAGTTGCTAGATCTAGGTTTCTTCCAAGTAGAAACTCCTAATTGAGAAGACTAAGAAAATTGGGAGGGCTTTGACCTACCCTCTATCTTCCTTCTCTAAAAATCCTTTCTCTTCTAAGTTGTATGTATGTCCATCTTAATCCTTCTAGCTCTTGCCACCAAAATAGAATAATCTTCTATTCCAAAAGGAATAAGTGACTGCCTTATCATGTCCTTTTATCCATTTAGAAAGTGGTGATATTACTCTTCAGCATTAGGTATCAGGTGAGGGGTATACCTGGATAACATTGTAAACTCTACCTCATACTAAGAAACAGATCGATCTCCCTGAATCAATCTGTTAAACTTATCCTATATCTATCTTCTTGCTAACATAGGCACATACCAGCCTCTGAATACTTTCACAAACTCCTCCCATGAGACTTGGCTGCTTGGTCTTCCTCCAAAGGTCTCTTGCAACTGGTTCCTCCACCACCTTTCTGCCTCGCCATCAAGGCATAAGCAACCAGTGTCAATCTCCTATCCTCTGGCAAGGCATGCCCTCCAGTATCTTCTCTATCCACATCAGCCAATTCTCAACCTCTATAGGTCCGCCACTTGAAAACAACAGAGGCTTCAAATCTTAAAATAGTTTCAGGTTCTTATCCATAGAGTGACTTCCACTTCCACTGCAATTGCTCTGAGTTTAGGAGGTCTTTATCAGCTGAGTTATTGCTTCCATCATCTGAGCGAATGACTCCATAGTATTGTTATCACTATTCCTCTAGGTTTCTGCTACTTCGGGTAGCTCCCTCCCTTCCTCAACATTAATGCCATCAATGGCATTATGCTCAGGATCCATATTCCTAAAATAAAACACATAAATCATAAGGCAAAATAATTCATAAATTTACACTTTCTAAATATTTTAAGACTCATTCAATCATTATATAGGCTTTTTCAATGATCATTATTAAACCTTTGCTCCGATACCACTCTTATCATGACCCAGCCCAGCTAGCCCAATATAATGGGGCGAGAATAGTCGGTTGTATCGAAAACACATATAAATCATAAAACATTTCATTAAAGCTTTAATAACATGACATAAATATAATCCATTAATATGAAAGAGCCACTAAAACATCAATATCAAAGTTATCCAAATTTATTTCTTCTTACACAACTACTAAAAACTTCAACATAAACTCTCACAAACTACACAAATACAAATCAAAGACTCAACATATACATAAAACATAAAAATCTTTCTTCTTCTCGAGGTTCTCTATGATGGTAGATGTACTGTCATCTCATAACCATCACTTCTTAATAATTTCTCCTGAAAAATATTTCCAATAATAGGATGAGCCAACGCTTAACAGGTGAAAAATATTTATCTTAAATTCATGAAATATTTTTCTAATCTTTCTTAAACATGTCTTTAAGCATGAAACAGTAAAAGATCATAATAAGCATTTATGCATGAATTTATAAAACATTTTTAATAATCATTTCTTATAACATTTCCTTTTTCCACATCCTTCTTTCTTTCTTTCTTTTCCATAAACTTTCATTTTTCTTAAATCATTTTATTAAATGCATAACTTTCATAATCATAGTATAGTAAGCACCCATCCTGGAAGTACAAGAGTTTTGTATTGATCGGGTACATAGTCTTTTGGCCATTTCCCTTACCATTTGTCTCCGAAGAACCCTATTACCATTTGGCTTTTACAAGCCCCTTTACCATTTGGCTCTGTAGAACCCCATTACTATTTTGGCACTTCTGGATCAATATACACATGCACTTTATAATACTTATATTTATCAAGGGATTAGAAACTATTTAATACATCAAATCATCTTAAGTGGTTTTTAGTTAAAAATTATGTATCTCTTATGCATAAAATTATTTAGTTTGATTTAACATTCTAAATAACATGCCAAGTATAAACAAGAATTGTAAACCTAAAGCAATAATAGAAATTCATGAATAATAACTTTTAGCATTTTAAAAGAACAAAAATATTTTATTAAATTTCATAAACTCAATTTAAAAGTAATTCACCTACCTTAGAAGTAGCGAACAACCACCACAATGTTGTATAACAATATTTAACCACTTGTCGCCTCCTTAATCCACACCTAAAGATAGTTACAATTGAACTAAGCACACATCACAAATATTTTCAAAAATTAAAATAATTTAAATTCTATTTTCAGAATTATTATAAATATAAAATTTATAAATTTATAAATCTTCAATTTCGCTCAAATCTTTATTTTAAAATTATCCCTAAACATAATTTAATAATTATCTAATAAATTTTTGGATTAAAAATTTTAAGAAATTATTAAAAATGAAACATTCATTAAAAACTCAAATTTTTGTGTTAAAAACATTCCTAAGGCCCATAGAAATAATTTTTGTAAAAGCACTTTAAAGAAATTAGGTTTTAGGAAAAAGCCCTAATTTTTGCTTTCCAAAAATTCTCCAAAAACTTTGATTCTTTCGTTAAATCATCTCTCTTAATCCTTACAAATAAATTTCATAATGAAATTTGGAAGAATACACATTTTCTTGAAAAACCCTAGAAAATTCTTCTCCAAATAACTTGAGATCGAGAGGGAAGCATTTCGAAACAATCATACCTTGAGATTCCCTTCATCGTCCTCTTCAATTTGCTCTAAATTTCTTGACGGAAAAATGCCGCTGGAGCCGCCTTCGCCTTTGCCCCGTCGCCTCACTCGCTCTTCCGTCCATCACGTCTCCACTCGGTTTTGACCGATTTTGCATGAATAGAGAGGGGGACGGGTTCAAATAGTATAATAGCGGAGAAAGGATAATGCCAATTGACCTTTTTTCCCTCACTTAAGTAAAACCGGCCTTCTGTTCTCATAGGGGTAAAATCGGTATTTAGAGATTTATGTAATTTTTATTTATCAAAATACTCAAAACTAACTATAAGTTCTATATATCAAAATGATCAAAATTTTGCGTAGAATTTTATAAAATTATTTTTGTCAAATTTTGTTAACTTCAAAATTTTCACTTAAGTCTCATTATGACGCATTGAAAAGCGTATAATGACCTATGATCGTCATTTTTGGGTTTTACACTATTAGATGAGTTTGATGATTTGAACAAATAGCATGAACTATTGAAATTATCCCACACTGAACTTAAAAAAGATTTTAAAACATTTATGGATGAACCTGATTATAGAGAGTACTATTTGAAAGTTGGCAATACTATGTTAGAAAGTACAAACTCATTTTTTAAAGCACAATTAAATGCATATGAGAAAAATAGGATTCCACCCATACCTAAGGAATTTTTCAGTCCTAATAAGAAATCAAAAGTTTTTAAACCTAAGAAAAGATAATTTTACTTACACAAATTGAAAAATCTTTTTCCTGGAGTTAAGTGCTCTTCTTGTGGAATGATTGGGCATATATCTCACACTTATACTATTCATAGTAAATCATATATAGTATGGAGATCTAAGTTGCATAAATCAAATCATATTATACATGCAACTAGATTAATTTTACTAAGAGGAGAACCCAAACTTATTTGGATTCTAAGACTAACATTTGATCATTTTATTGAAACACTCTCATACAAGACCAGAGTATTTGGTACCTAGATAGTGGATATTCAAAGCATATGATTGGAGATACTACATAATTCATATCAGTAAAAGCCAGGAATTAAGGCAAGGTTACACAAGGAGATAATACCACTAGGAAAATGGTATGCATATGTATGATTTGACACTTGAACAATTTATTTATTGAGAATATTTTACTTGTAGAAGTCTTAAAGCATAATCTCTTTAGTATTAGTCAGCTATGTGAAGAGCGTTATAGTGTAAAATTTTTTCTCACTAGCTGTATAATAAGACAAAATAGAATTGATGTCTTGAATCAAATTAGAGTAAATAATATATACATGCTTGATTTAAATTATATTAAATCTCCTAATGCTTTTTATCTAAAAATAATTTTTGATGAATTATGGTTATTGCATAAGAGACTTTGTTACGCTATCATGAAGAAACTTAAAAAAATTACCTAAAAAGAACTTGTTAAAGGAGTACCAAAACTAGACTTTACTAAAAATCACCTGTGTGATATATGTCAACTAGGAAAATAGGTTCAGTCCTCCTTTCATTCCATTAAGGATCTTAAGACTAGCAAACCATTAAAAAATATTTATATAGATCTTTTAAGATTGGTTAGCACTATAAGTCTAGGAGGTAAGCATTTGGATTTATGATTGTTGATGATTTTTTAAGATTCACTTGGGTTAATTTTTATTTTATAAGAGTGAATTATTTAAAGAATTTAAAAGTTTTTTAATTTGGATTTAGAGAAAACTAGGATGTGAGATTTTATAATTCAAAGTGATTATGAAGGTGAGTTTGAAAATGAATATTTTGAAGATTTTTATAAAGTGAAAGAAATTAACCATAATTTTTTTGCACCTAGAACCTCTCAGTAGAATGGAGTAGTTGAAAGAAAGAACAGAATATTAATTGAAGCCATTGAGCCATATTGGTAGAATATTCACTTCTAAAATATTTTTGACTGAATCGATTAGTACAACTTATTATATTCATAATAGAGTAAATATTAGATCCAAATTGAATAAAACATCCTATAAACTTCTTAAAAGGAGAACACCAAATTTGTCATATTTGTATGTTTTTGGATGTAAGTTGTTCATTCATAATAATAGGAAAACTCCTTTAGGAAAATTTGATCCAAATTTTGATGAAAGAATTATTTTTTAAATTCTCTAGTGTTGGAAAATCTTATAGAGTTTATATTAAGAGAACTTTGGTAGTTAAGGAGACCACATATATTTTGTTTCATAAATTTGGCAATTTAGAAGAGCCAAAGTTAGAAGAAGATCATATTTAAAATAACTCCCAAGGAATTAAAAAGATGAATTTCGAAGAAAATATGAAAAAATAAAACACTTTGCCTATAGAATGGAAATTTTCTAAGAATCACCCTAAGAAATTAATTTAAGATGAACCTAGTGAGGGTATTAGGACTAGGCATGGATTTAGTAAAGAGTTGAACCATTATGCCTTATATCGATGATTAAACCCATAAATATAAATCAAGCACTTTTGGATGAATTTTAAATTTTGGCCATACAAGAAGAGTTGAATTAATTTGTAAGCAATGATGTTTGAGAATTAATTGAAAGACCAAAGAATTAAAGTGTTGTTGGTACTAAGTGGGTACTCAAAATTAAATGAATGATTCAGGAGTTGTGATTAGAAATAAGACAAGATTGATGGTTAAGGGGTATAATTAAATAGAAGGGATTGATTTTGAAGAGACTTTAGCCCCTGTAGCAAGACTTAAAGTAATTAGGATTTTATTAGCCTTTGTCTATTTTATTAGCCTTTATTAGCCTTTTTGAATGGGGTGATATAAGAAGATATTTATGTTGAGCAACCTCCATGTTTTAAAAATTTTAAATTCTCTAATCATGTGTTTAAATTAAAAAAGGTATTGTATGGACTGAAACATGCACCTAGGTTTTAGTATGAGAGGTTAAGCACTTTCCTATTAGAGATATCTTTTGTGAAAGGAAATGTGGACACCACTTTTTTTTGAAGATAATTGGAGATGAAATACTCATTATTAAAATATATGTTGATAATATCATATTCGAATCTACAAATAAAAAACTTTATGATGATTTTTTAAAAATAATGAGTAGTGATTTTGAGATGATTTTAATGGGATATTTAGTTATTTTCTTGGTTTTAGCATAAAGCAAAATAAGAAAGGAACTTTCTTAGTCAGTTAAAATATATTAAGAACATCCTTAAGAAATATGAAATAGATAATGCTAAACTAGTGACTACACCTATGAGTTCCTTAGTTCAATTGGATAAGAACCCTAAGGAAAACTCTATTAATAAAAAAAAAAAAGATTAGAGTTATAATTGGATCATTTCTTTACTTGACTCCTAGCAAATCAGACATAATATTCAGTGTTTATTTGTGTGCTAGATTTTAATCTGATCCATAAGAATTACATTTGATAGCAATAAAAAGAATCCTGAGATATCTTTTGGGAACTCAAAACTTAGAGATTTGGTATCCTATGCATATCTTTTCGTTTAGAATTATTTTAGATTTTAAAGGTTATAATATTGATCAAAAAAGTATATTTAGAACTTATCAATTCATAGGAAACTCTAAAGTTTCTTTCTACAGGAGGAAACAGAATTCAGTTGCCCTATATATTGCTGAAGTAGAGTATATTGCCTTAGGTAGTTATGTGGCATAAGTTCTTTGGTTGAAATAATAATTAATTA
Source organism: Dendrobium nobile (assembly GCA_022539455.1). Classification (NCBI taxonomy): domain Eukaryota; kingdom Viridiplantae; phylum Streptophyta; class Magnoliopsida; order Asparagales; family Orchidaceae; genus Dendrobium; species Dendrobium nobile. The sequence continues at coordinate 11,172,428 of CM039724.1, forward strand.
ACTTAATATTTTTAATTGGCATAATTATGATCTTTTGTGATAATACTATTGTCATTTGCATTTCAAAGAATCCTATTCAATATTCTTGAATCAAATATATAGATATAAGGCGTCACTTCATTAGAGATTATGTAGCTATGGGAGATATTAAATTGAATCACATTTCTATGAAAATTAACTTGCAGATATTTTCTCAAAACCATCGGCCTTTGACACTTTTAGCACCTTAAGAACTAAATTAGGTGTGATTAATCTTAATGCTTAAATTAAAAATTTTGCAAACTTGATCTGTTGTATATATGTGTTAGTTTTATTTTGTCTTTATTTATTTGTTCTATTTTGTTACATTTATATTTTCTATTTTTAGTTGTATATTTTATTATTTTTGTTTTTTTATTTTTTTATGAAGCATGTCACTTAATAAAAATAAAAGAATAAATGATTGGTTTTGAGAAGTTTTTTTATTTTCATGCCTGTTTTTAAAGTGTTTTATTCGTACTGTATGAAATTTTTTCATCCACTATGAATTTTATAACATGTGCATGGTAGGGTTCAGAGTTGAGTATGCAAAACTTAGCTTTTCATAGGATTCGTATTGTACGATGACATCATTATAATGTATGATTAGTATATATTTGTCTATATATGTCAGGACAGTTTTATCTATTAGGGTCAGTTATTTATTACTTATTGTACGTATGAAATTATATTTAACATGTACGATCTAGGTGTCAGTGTCAATGAGAGATGAACCTAACCAACTTTAAAATGATCTCTAATTTTCTGATCATCCCGGATGAACACATGTTCATCTGTACAATCGTTTGGTCAAAATGCCGGTACGAAAGGACACCTCAAAAATGGTATTTTATGAAACGTTGTTTCATTTTTGGCCATTTTCAATCATATGTACAAAAATATTTTCATCCCGTATGATTTTAAAATCATACGTACGATTCAAGTTTCATACTATATGATAGGTCAATTTCTTTTAAATAGAAGGATCTTTAAAATCATTTTTCATTCAATTTCTTTTCATTTTGAATCCTTCTAGAGCCCTTATCTTAGGAATGGCTAGTTCTAGCAAGCAACCACGTGTTTCTAAGGTTCCTCATCTAGAAGTGGCGGGGATGACAACTTTCTTTCTAAGGTGAATGAGGATGCCTTCTTTAGGTATTATGATGCCAAAATCATCCCTTCTAAACTTCTCATTTAGGCTGATCTTCACTTTCTATTATGCCCTTATTTACGTCGACCCAACTCTCTTTTATTCTTACTCTCATTTCTACCGACCACAAAGAAATCTTCTAATACTTATTAGCCAACATGATATTCAATGAGGACCACTCTTGGATTAGTTCTTATGTTTAGAAATAGTGAGTAGAGATTTCCAAACAAGACATAGGCAATTTTATTTTTTTTAAGAACCCAAGGTAATCGATCCCACACTTTGACTTATAGGGTTGATTTTGATTGAACTGAAATCAATAAAACTCTTAGACGTGTATCACAAGTGTGTCATTTGTCTAAGATTTACATTTTACATCAAAATGCCCAGGTCATCTAGCATGTTTTGAGAACTTCTATTACCCCTAAAGCAGGTGATCAGATAAATATGACTCCATTCTTATCCACAGTCACCTATTTGATCATGACTAAAGTACCCTTTGATGAAGCCCAACTCATTATGGACTATATTTATAATCTTTCTAAAATTGGGCTTTCGCATCATAAGAGGAAGAAGAACGTAGCTCTAGGACATTTAGTTGCCAACATTCTAGGGAAGAAGTACAACTTGATTCGTCTTATAATGCTCCAAGAGAAATTCCTATTCACTTCATTAATGCCTCTTTTAGGTCACTTTTTGGGAGAGATTAGATTTTAAAGAGTGATGATTCTGAGGAAGAAGGGGAATATCCTGCCCAGCACCTGCACCTAGACCTGACCAAAACTACTACTTGGAAATGATCCAGTGATTCGATCAACTGGAGACTCATTTTGATCAACATTTTGATCAAATTGAGACTCACCTAAACCAATAGGATGCTCGCTATAATGAAGATATGTGGTGGATTCATGGACAATTTTACTCAATGAATATTAATGTAGCAACTATTAGTAGTTATTTTTCAATGTTCAATCAACCACCTCCTCCAGACTAGGGCCCCTCATATTTTTAAATATACTTCAATCTTGTTGTTGCTTCTGAATTTTTGTATCTGCTATTGTGATGTTTCTACTTTAGTTTAGTATTTCCATGTCTTGAGATAATGTAGACTAGATGATATGATGTGAGTTATCATTATGTTATGTTTTTGAAATATGTGTTTATATGTGATCTTTATAATCAATGGAATGTTGGAATGCTTCGTTCACGTGCATTGACTTTTAATTCTTTAAATGTTTGTGTTTTTAATAATAAAAACCTTTTGAAATCAAATGTTGAAATTGATTATAATTTATTTTTCTCTACAAATTAATTTCCTTATAAAATTTAATCTTTCAAAAATTGAAATTAAAATTAGAACTGGATTTAGAAAAGAAGATTAATTTCATATTCTTATAGACAAACAAACCTAAGCTATAATTGTTGCAATATTGATGACTTATTATTTTTTATTTTATTTTTAATAGGTTTATTTTTATTATTAGTGAAATTTGATTTTAGATTACTAATATTAAAAGGACATAAAAAGTAAAAAAAAAGGGGGGGAAATGCGTAATGTGTGCAAAAATAAAAAAATTGTGCAATGGTTCGTAATGTGATAAGAGGTATAAAATTAGCCCAAAATAGAAAAGATGAATAAAGTGTACTACAAATATTTGAAAAGATGTGCAATATTGCCAATTGAAATTTTTTATTATGTACTTTCCACTATCTTTCAATCTCTAATCCAATTCTATCTAATTTACAATATTATACATTATTGAATTCGAAGTTAACTAATCTTCATTTTGTCATTTTTGTAATAATTATTTTTATTTAATTTTTCTAGAAAGAATAATGACTCTAATTGACTTTTCTTATCTTAGTTGTTCTTTGATTTAAAGTTTTGAAATTTGTTTTCGTATTATGAAATTAATATTATATTTGTAATTAGTTTAAAATTCTTTTCTACTTCAACTCTTTTGATTTATTCTTAGAAATCTTTCATTTCAAGATGTACTTTCCTTTTTGTGTCAAAATGGAGAGTCAGAATATTATTTGATGATTGATTATTAATGTGTGTGCGTGTATGTATAGAATATTATTTGTTGATTGATGTGTGTGCATGTATATTTTGAGTGTTTGTGTGAATATTTAGTTGAATTTTCGCTCATGTTCATGTGTGTTTTTGTTCGAGTTCGTGTTTTTGTTTGAGTTGTTTTTATTTGGTGTTTTTTTTAGGTTTGTTATATTTTGTCTTCTTCGGAACTCCTTGTTATTTAGTTGGTCATTCATTTAGGGGGAGCTAAGGAAAAAAGTTATTTTAAATGTTAACTCAAATAATAATTGTTTTATCATTATCAAAAAGGGGGAGATTATTTCAACTTAGTTTTTATAACTAAGTTTTCATATCATGTGTATTTTTTATGATTCCAAAATATTTTTGTATTAACTACAGTTTCTCCTAACATATATTGGAAATATTATTTTTGTTATTTGTGTGTACTAATGTTTATGGGAAATCATACTCCAAATTATTGAAGACTTCAAGTCAGATTATATTAGGGTTTATATTTTTAGAGTATGTACTTTTTATACTTTTCTTGAGTCTGAGAGAGTATGATTGTAATTGAGTAACCATGTACACATACAATGGAGGAGTGTAAAACTTTATCTTGTTAAAAGTAATCATACTATACGATTTCAGATTGTACGGGATGATTTAACTTAAGTGTATCTCCAGAAAGCAGTCAATCGAACCATGCCTGGAAAATTTTCTAAGTCCTATTCATATTGTACAAACTATGTTTCATACATATGGCTTCCAGAGTACAAAATAGATATGTACAAGTTCATGTTGATAAACTTCTAATTTTTTCTAAATTGTTTGTTTTATACGATCATAGGTTACTGTAAATGACATCCAGAGTACGAAATGAATGTGTATCTTTTTTTCCTTATAATCAGGTAAATTTTTTGAACTGTTCTTACTGTACATCTCAGGATCGTACAGACGACTTCTAAAGTACAAAATTATTAAGACCATTTTCGTACCAAACAAAACTTGGCTTTATTAAAATAGTTCATACTATATGATATGGATTTCATATAGTATGTTATTCATAGTACAAAATCATTTTGTACTGAATCGTACCGGATGAATATATTCAACTTTGAATTAATCGTACTATATGATATAAGTATGTACCCAGGTTAATCAGAGTATAAAATTGGTTTGTACTGGATCGTACGAGTAAATTTTGAAATGATCATACGTACGATCATCAATTATACTATACTATCATAGATGTCAAATTGAAAAATTTTAGTTTTCTAGATGATTTTTCATATCATTCGTATAAAAAGTCTTTAAATTGACTATGGACGATATCCTTCTTCATTTTTCTTAAAGAGCAAGTATGAGAGTGATTTGGGAGAGTGATTGAGAGAGAGTTCTTGTAAGTTGAGAGTGTGAAGGGTTCACAAGGTTACTCAAATGTGATAATCTCCTTGTATTTATGATAATTCTCTTCATTCTTTGAAGACGCTCAAGAGAAGATCTTTGAAGAAGATCTGATTCTTTGCCGACACTTGGAGAATGTAAAAGGATGACGATACTCTACTGATACTTGGAGGGTGTGAAAGGATGATGGTACTCTGTCGATACATGGTGTGAAAGGATGATGATAATCTACCGACACTTAGAGGGTGTGAAAGGATGATGGTACTTTTTCGATACTTGGGGGGTATGAAAGGATGACGAGACTCTGCCGCTCTGAGGATTGGTGGAAAAGAGTATAATTATAAAGGTTTCTCCACCTTACTATGGGAGTAAAAGGAGAGTCACTTTGGAAATAGTGAAATACCTTAAGAGGGAGTCTTCAGGGAGTGGATGTAGGTCTAGTTTGATCGAACTATTATAAATTTCTATGTTTTTATTTTACTACATTTTTACTTTTCTACTTATTTAAATTTTTAAGGTTGAAAATTTTTAAATTGATAAAAAAAAAATTCTTTGTGCAAAAAAGTAGAAAATGGTTTTATTAAAAATTTCAAAGAGAATTTTAAAATAACCAATTCACCCCCCCCCCCCCCCCCCCCCTCCTCTTAGTTAGTGTAGGTGGAATTTTCAAAAATAGGTTTTGAAAAATTATTAGTTTTCTTTGAAAATTTAAAATCAATTTTTATATTCAAATTTTGAGATTGAACGTCTCATTGGAAAAGTCATACCATTTCAAGAAGTGGAGGTAAAATTTCAAGATGGGGTTCAAATTCAAAATTATGAATCCTACTTTGAATATCATAACTAGACCCGTGGTGGAACCACATATGATATTGAAAGGTCAAAATGGAGTTCGATCTAATTTCTAGTTATGGTATTTTAAGTAGACTATCTTTAATCTCATGCCCAAAACCTTGTGAACAAATGATATATCTCTCCTAAGGAAGAAGATACCACCGTTTGACAATTATTCGGGCATGACGATAGCAATCATCGTTGGTTGAATTTTTCCAAAGAATATTAATTTGAGCTTTGAAGATTTCTTTTGGAAAATTTGGAACTAAGTTTAGATTTCAATTCTGAGGTCGAATAGACCATTAGAGATGATATACAACCTCAAAAGGCGAAGATAAATCTCCTAATAGGTTCGAATCCAGAATTAAAAACTTTTTTTAAGCTATCATAGTCTAATTTAAGGGAGAACCACATATGACCCCGGGAAGATGAAGATAGGGTTTAATATAAAATCAGACCATGATAACCAAGAGGACACGATTGTTAGCTTCATATTTGAATTGATGTTAACACATAATAAATCTCTTGAATAAAGAGAATATCATTCTTTAGCAATCATATGATTATGACAATAATGATCGTTATAAGTTTGATTTCCCAAAAGAAATGCCAATTAAGTTTTGAAAATCAGGTGTATGTGGTTCTAAATCTCCTGTGAGTGTAAGCCTCGTAGTTAATTACATCGTAGGAAGATAGAATCTCCCATGAAAACTCTCGATTAAAATAGTGGCGTAGTTTTGTTAAATATTTTCTATGTATGATACCAAGAAGATGAATTTAGAATTTCAAAAGGGAGTGGATCAAGATTGAAGCACTTATTAACTGAATCAAGGGATGAAGAGTATAAGACACTTTGAGAGTATAGACCCATCCGGAGGTGTCCCAACCTAATCTAAGTATTGGGCTTTATATTTTGGATTGAAAGAAGATTTAGTTTGAGTTGAATATTTTATTAAAATTTGATATTATATTCCCAAAGATTGGGATCTTATGATCCAAGATCTGTCCTGGATCCCAAATCTAAATTTGGATACTAAACCACAATACTTCAAGCCTAACTAATGCAGTGTAAAATTTGGACTTACCCCAGCATGGAATGGAGAGCCAACTAGTCACCTAGTTAATTTTAAATACATGAATCTAATCATTTTATAATATAGTGGTTGGGATATTTTTATTAAAGTTTTGGAGAGGTGGGGCCGACATCTAGATTGGTCCTAAGTAGCCCATTTTACTTATATTAGGTGAAAATGCTAAATACTAATGCAATTAAAATTTAGACTCTTTTGAATATGTTTCTAATGCAATGCATTCTAGTGGGCATATCCAAATCATGTATGCTTGAAATTTTAAAAAGACTTAAAAATAGATTTTTTTGGAAGAATAGGCTTCCCTAGGCCTGGCACCTCATCCTCATAGGTCAAATTATCCAGACTCTACCCACATGTGAGGAAGTGCTTAAAATAAGGAGGAGAGAAGTGCAGTAATATGCATATATCAGCGAGGGCGATCCCCTGCTAATTCCTTAGATTTATTATTTTTCTATATTTCTTAACTCCTAAAATTTAAACTTTTAATTATGAGTATAAATATTTTCACACCCTTACGAGCCTCATATATCTAGGATAAAACAAAAAGTGGCACATAAATGCTAAAAAAACTAAGAAAAGTAAGTAATCTTATAGGCAATCACATTAACACATGAAATATAATCAAATTAATTAATAAATGTCCATAAGCAAACTATCTTGCTTATTACAACCTAGGGTCTATAGAAAATAAATTGGCTGGGCACCACTGACAATAACATGGATTTTAGTCCCAATAAAGATACAAGTGACTTTAAGTGGGATACTCTTCGTCTTCAATTCTTCAATCTTCCTAATTTCAGGCTCCTTGGATTCTTCATAGCTAGCTACCAAAATAGAAAAGTGATATCTTCCTTTTATGAAAAGGCCACGCTTTCCTCTTTGGGTATGAAAAGATTATCCAAATTTGGACTTCCAAATAGGAAAGGACTATCCCCCAAAGGGGTATCTTTTCCTCTTTGGAATCCGACCTTTGGATCCGTGTATCCCAACTAAAATGTGTACTTTCACAAATTAATACTCAAATAAATTACATTAATATTAAATAAAAATTCTAAACTCTCCTACAAGATTTTCCTAAGCATTTAATAAATTAGAATATATTCCAAGAAGTTATATATATTTATAGAAAAATAAAACACACTGGTCAGGCACTTTTATTATTTGAGGGCTTAGCAGCAAAAGCACTTGTAGCAAGCATATTTATAATTGATTTTTATTTAGCTGCCCTTTTTATTGCCCTGTATGAGCGTGGAAACCTGCTAAAAACTCAGTGAACATCCAAATCGTTGTTATCCTAAGGATAATCTAGTCACCAAACACATCAATCATTCACATAGTACAGTAAAAGTAAATAAACACACCAGACAGTTTCATCCACAACATGTAGTAAAATCTCAAAAACTCTGGCACACAACAAAAAAGTAAATATCGGTTTAGCTTAGATCTAGAGTCAGTTATCCTAGCAAACAATCTAAAATGTGTCTAGAAGGTTGTGTGGCTGGGATAGATCCTAGGCTAGGTAGTTAGTTGAAGTTGTCTAAAGTTTGAGTTTGTTAAGGCTGAAGGGAGATTTTATATTAAGGTTTAAGTGTTAATGTGTTAAGAACTAGTTTGAATGTCTCTTAATTATTAAGTGATCACTACTTTTATTTTACAATGAGGCCATGAAGTTTATTTCATCTTCCTTGGGGCTAAGCTAATAGCCTCGTAAGCCTGGATTACATAGTAGCAATCAAGATTGATTCAGTTAATTTAAGTTGGTTCTAAATATCAAAACTAGATTAATATTAAATAATTTAGTTAGTGGCTAATTTTGAGAAATTGGTTGAGTGTTTTATTAATCAAACTAGAAATTTCTGGAATTTTAATGAATTATTAGATTTTTTGAATTGTTGAAATTATCTTGAAGCATCAATTAAGAGGTTAAAAGTTTACTTTTCAAAATAAAGTAGATTTTGAAGGTTTCTAATTTTTAACAAATATTATACCATATGACGAGTAGTTAGATTATTAACATGCTTAATTTTACAGTTTTCTATAAAAAGTTATGAATTTTTGAAGTCTAAGCCTAGATTTTAACCTACGTTTGATCAAACTATTGACTTTTTGACTTTGACTATATTTTGGATGTTTGACATTTTTAGAAAATATTAGATTTTATTTTGATTCATATTCCTTTGAGTTTGATTGATTTCAAATTTTTTATAATTAGTTATGATTTTATGAAGTTTTCGTATTTATTAGATTTTTAATTTGTTTTAATTAGGGCCCTTTTAATTATTTGAACTCAAACAAGTCCGAAACTCCTTAAAATCACATCCAATTGTTAGAAATGATCTAAGGAGGGATCAAAAAGTGTTTAAGAATTTTTTTTCGATTTTTAATTATTTTTAATTAATTAAATTGATTAAACATTAATTTTTCATTAAAATTAAATTAAGGTTGAATTTGATGTCAAATCAAAGTGGTTTCAATTTTAATTGATAAAGGATTAAATTATGGTCATTTAATAAATCTTGATTTATTAGAATTTTTAGAAGTTTGGAAGGTTAATTAAGAGTTTAATCCTAAGAAAATTAATTAGGAGACCTAATGATCTCTAAAATCAGTGGGATAATTTCTATGAAAGGGTGGTGTCATTATGTTTTTTTATTCAAAATTTCAAGTCAAGGGAACATGCACCCTAATTATTACAAATTTCAAAGTTATCTACACAAGTCCTTAATTTTTGTCCTTAATGATGTCACTAAGTTGTATAGGACTAAATCAATATTGTTAACCCTTATGCATCACTTATGTAAATGCACAAACATAGCACACTCAAGCCCTTAAATATAGGAGTTCCTAGGCTAAGTGGTGTGTGTAACCTACACATGTAAATATTAAAAAAATATAATTAGATTAAGAACTAGATTAGTGGACAAGGTATAGTTGTCCACTAATCATATTCCCCCCCCCCCCCCCCCCCCCCCCCCCCCCCCTCCCCCGCCCATTATGTTTAAAATTCCATGAGATCTCTCAATTTTAAAATTTAAGTATATATAATTTTAAAATAGATTTTAATATATATATATATATATATATATATAAAGGCATAAATTTTAAAATAAGCTAATTAAAAATATTATAAATATTTTTTTTTACTTTAGAGATCCTCAAATTTTTTTATTTGAAAATAATTTATATGGCCTAAAGCATATTTAACACAAAGTTAAATTGACCTAACTACTGTGACATAGATCTAAGGTTTTCAAGAGATTATACCATTGGATCTTCAATATCTTTATACAGTTGAGCTTATAGACAATCCTCGTATAAATCCCTATAAGAAATCCATGTCTAAAAACATCAAGATTCACTGCTATGAGGTTGGGATGAAGTGGGTGGTTGGTTCACCAGAAAGCTCACCGTCGGTGATGTGGAACCACTTGGGTTTTGTAATGGGGATGTATAGAAGGGCATAGGGATTCAAAATGAAATAAAAACTAAGGCTGGAAGGCTAGAGGAAGTGAGAGAGTGTGTAGATTAGAATGTCCTCTCAAAATAGGGTTTTACCCTATTCAAATAATCTGGAGTTGGGTGGATGGCCCAGATGCATCAGGCACCTTGCTTTGATGCCTAGCACATGTCCCAGGCCATTGGAAGCCTACCCCAAATGCTGGAGTGGCCGGGGGGGAGGGACTATTCCCACTTAAGGCTAAACTAGAGCCTGAGCTTGGTTGGAAGAGCTCTAAATGAGCTTTAGGGTGTAAATGAGTCAACCTACAGCAACCTAAATTAGGGGAAAGTGGATTAGGAGGTGATTATGACCCTTTGGAAAGATTTGAGACTTTGAGTTGACTATGTTGACTAGTAAAAAGGTCAAAGAAAGCTGAGGTGGCAGGGAGAGAGTATGGGGAGCATGTTGGGTGAACCCCAAACCTAAAGTCCCTGGTCTTGAGGTCAAAGGAAGGGTTTGACCACTTCAAAGAGGGGTCTAAAGACCTTGTTGAGTTAGTTTGACTAATCGACAAGGTCAAGAATGGTGATGTGGTAAAGGTTCTATTTAGAATAGCTTGGGCAAGGGTCAAGGGTAAAAGCTATGGAATTGGAGTATAAACCATAGAAGTTTGACCAAGATTGGAAGTTGACTTGGTCAACTCAAGTTGGGTTGGGTTGACCATATGCTAAGCCATGTTTAGGTCATGTCTAAGAGTTAATTTGATTGGGTGATAAGGGTTGGAGAGCTCAAATAGATTGAGTTGGCCCATTTAAACCCCTTTTAATGAGTCAACCTAGGTTTACTAGGTCAACTAGGTTGGCCCAAGACTTGGTTTTTGAGCAAATGAATTTGTTTGGATATTTGGATTCTAATGGGTATGGTCTCAAGGTTTGGAAAGGTCGTTTAGGTCAAATGAGCTATTTTGGGCTCTCAATGTGCCATTAGGTCAACCTAGGTTGACTTGGTCAACCAAGTTGACCCAGGGGCAATGATTAGGATCAACAAGTTTTGAATGATATTTTGAACGTGTTAGAAGAGGTTCTAAAGCATGGGGAGGTTATTTTAGCCAAAATGACTATTTTGACCCTTAAGGGGCTTCTAGGTTAACCTAGGTTGACCTAGTCAACTAAATTGACCCAAAATCTAAGGTTGGATTTGATAGGTCCCAAGTGATGTTTATAATTCAATGGAAAGAGTTTTAAAGGTTGGTGATATTAAATCACAATGAATTTTGGACAAAATTCCAAAAATAGCCTTAAGGGGCATTCTGGTCATTTTGATCTGAGGTCAATTCTGGGTCAAAGTGAATCTAGAAAAATATAAATCAATTATTAACATGTCAATATGAAATGCTTTGAAGTGATCAAAGGGTTTGGAGCGAGCTTCAAGGTTAAATTCCACTAGGTGATATGCATAATGGCATAGGTTATAAATATTTGAAGGTTTTACAGGCTTTGGAAATGGATTTAGTTTCTGGGTTTAGAAATATCAAATTAAGCTCAAACTTGAAGGACTAAACCCAGAGATATGTCTTATCAATATACAATTGATAGACTCTAAATCAGAGGTCAGTTGACTCAGTTTTGAGGTGTTTGAAGAAACACTAGGAAAGGCTTTTAGGACCTAGGCTCTTAGCCATAAATTTTGGTTTAGAGTGATATAATATCTAAATTGATCTTAGGGTCTAAAGATGAGAAGGATCCTAGGGTCTAAGAAGTCCTAGGGTCTAGAGTCCAGGAAGGGGTCAAAATGACCTCATATAAAAATGAGGTCAACAGTTCGCCTTGGGATAAATGCATTAGGTCTAACAACCTATACAGACTTTTTAGTTCCAATAATTATGCCAGTGTCTATGTTTGGTGCTAGATGATTACATACATGAAAGGACATTCCTTCAATCTTTGAGTCAGAGCTTCTTGGGATACAGCTAGGTTTAGTTCCTTAAAGTCGAGCATTTCTTTCTAGAACCTTAGTATGAAGTTCCTCAATGATTCTCTTAGTTTCTATCTCATTTTCAATTGGAATTATCTGCTCTTTGCAGATCTTTGACCACTGAAAAACTATTCAATAAATATTCACTTAAATTTATTGAAGGAAAGTATCACCCCATTATATAGGCAAGTGAGCCACTTGAGTGCCCAGTATTTAAGGGTGGTGAAGAAGAGATGACATTGGAGGGAGTCATCACTATTGAGGAGGGAGTCATGGACTTAATGGTCAACATGAGGTTCATGGGGTTGGTCTTGCCTCGTTAGGCCTCTAGGTGAGATATGTTAAACTTGGGAGGAACTCTTACTTCAAAGCTTGATCTGGAGAAGGCATTAGTTAGCCTTTGTTCACTTTTTTTGGATAAACCGGTTGACAAACTAGAATCTTCTTCTCTCATTTAGGGGAGAGTAGGCTAATGACTACATCAGATACATGTGCTTCTTTTAGAGGCTCACGATGAGCTCAAGGGTCAGATGGCCCTTTTGGACTCATCAGTGGTCCGTGCTTTGTTAAATGCTTGTTAGAGCATCCTAGATGGACTTTATAAACCCCTTTTCCATTTCTCATAGTTCTTGTGGAGTAGTGTATTTTGGTTTTATGATGTTCGTTGAGGTCTCTAATTTCTTGGTGGCTAGTAATATTCTATCCTTTGGCATCAACTACATGCTCACTACACCTAAATGATGTTGAATCTAAATTTATCTAGTGGATGATGCTAGGTCATACTTTATGAACCTGCCTGTGAGCTAAAGACTTGTGAACTAGGATGATATATTTAGAAAGAAAGGAAGAGGGAAAGAAACATGATGGATTTGGATAAAATCTTTATTACCCCAGCTAGAAGTACAAGAATGAGATGGTTGAGAGCTTTATCTTGCATAGCATAAGCTAAATTAGGAAAAAATAATATCCCTCTATCTCTCTCTTTTTATTGTGATCTTGGTATTCTTTTTCTTCCATCTGGACCCTTTCATCTTATTCTTCTTGTATTCCCCCAAGCTCAATTTATAGGGCCTAGGTAGTTATAGTATGATGTGTACGAGGTACACTGGTCTTATTATCAATCTTTGATACAACTTGGCCATCCATGATGAGTGATGTGGTGACCTTTTGGTAGATTATGCGAGAGAGATGTTCCCCTGGGAATCTAGAGATCGAGTCAGCATGAAGTAGGAAGCTGTTATAAGATCGCCCCGTTAGAGCGAGAGAAGGGCGAGTGATGATTTTACACTGATCTCTGAGTCAGTGATGATATGATCATGAGAGATGTCTTGTGGATGGATGTGTATATTTAGCTTGATTATTTATATGTCTATCATAGAAGGCTTGACTTTGGCCAAGATGAATAAAGATTTGTCCTACTAAGAAAGGAACTTTTAAGGCCACCCTAGCCATGGAGGGTGACTATTTGGAGGAAGAGGGTGGAGGAGGTCTATCATGCTCCATTGATAAGCTCTAGCTCCTAAGCAAGTTCTTCAAATAGACTATTCTGAAAGCGGAAGAATTCTACTTTCCGTGCAACCCAAACGTAACATATTAAATACCAGTGAGAAAGTACCTGCACAAGCAATCATGGGTGTACACCAACTATACTTAAGATATAAAATTTAATTTGTCATTTTATATATTATTTTACTTTGAATCACTTAGCTAATGCATATTTTCCTTACATTTATTATATTATATTATGATTGTCCAGGGTTTATATTTGTTATGTTTTTAGAATTTTAATTTTTTTATTTAAGAAAAAAGAAATCAATTAAAGGCACTAATTTTCATTGAAATTTAATGCATGAATTTTTTTTTAGCTATTACTATAAAAGAATGAATTATATTGTTATATGGTCAATTGATGTGCAGTTGGTGCTTGACTAATGGCCATGTTCATTAATGATGTGCTCGATAAATATAATCAAATTCCTTCGGTTGAAATACACGCATCATAGTTTTTAGGGCAGAATAATATTTTCTATATATTAATGATAATATAAATAATTAAAATTTACATAATCCTACTTATATCATACCGTATAATGTTGGGTTATATTTTGTTTATTTTCAAGATTGTAAGTCCTATTTGTTAAATGTAATAAAATATATATAATTAATATTTCAATAGAGACTTAGCATCAGGGATTTTAAAATGTTTAAGTTGGTCTAGTTGGCTTTTCATTTCGTGAGAGATTGTAAGACTCTATGTAAGGCTTTTTTAGATTTCATTTGGGACAGCTTTTTTACTGCTTCTTAAAGCTGCTTTCGAGTATAAAAATTTTAACTTTTATAGTAAAAATTTGTTTTAAGAAGAAGTAAGAAAGTCGTTACAAACAAAGCCTTAGGCTTCGTTTGGGATTGCTTTTTTACTGCTTTCTAAAACGGAGTTTTAATACAAAAATAAAAAAATTTGTACTAAAACTTCGTTCTAGAAAGCAATAAAAAAGCCGTTCCAAACGAAGCCTTAATCTCTGGTAGTATTTTAAGTTATTAGTAAGATCATACCTTTGTAAGCTTTCTTACTGCTTAATGAAGCAAAGTTTTTGTATAAAAATTTTTTGAATTTGAAAACTCTTAGCGATACATTCTAAATTCAAAAAAAATTAAAATTAAAAAAAACTTGATTTAATTGGGAATTTCACACCATAACTAATTAAACTCTATATAATTTTCTTTAAGCTAAAGAAAAAAAACCGAAATTAAGAAAGAATTTCAGGGAAAATTTTTTGAAGATCCTCATAATTTTTTTCATTTTTTAACTTTTAATTTGATGGCCTTTCTCATAGTAAAATTCACCGTCGAAGGCGAGACTCAGAGGTCAGTAAAACGCCTCTTATTTCTTTCCATCCAGATATGATAAACAACAGCAGAGAAAGCTAAGTAACAGAAGTCTTTTACTTTATTAGAAAAATCTTGGTAAAGGTCAAAATGCTATGCTTTGTAGTTTCTTCAATTAAACTCATGAGATGATGGGTTTATTTTTATTTCTCGAGATTGTATGTTCTCTTTAATAATTTTGTATATATTATTAATATGAATATAAGATCTATTAATTTTCTTGTTACATAAATTATGAATAATAAAATTTATTTTCTTTAGAGTTTAATTCTTATAAGATTTAGAGTGATAAACCATAATATATATATAGCTCTAAATCAAATCCTTATGGATTCAATCATTTTTTGTTAACCAATGAGCTTTCTGTCCTTTCACATAAGCTTTTAGTGATGTAGCTTTAACAAAAAATCCGAGAATGACTCGGTAGGCCAACTAGGATGAATAATTAATCACAACGCATTGAAAGTCAGACTTCTCTCTCTCTCTCTCTCTCTCTCTCTCTCTCAAAATTAATACAATTTATAAGTGAGCATGCCAAAAATAATTCTTTTTAAAAGTACAAATTAATGCTATCTCAACAACTTTCTTGTTGAATGTTGATTTATATTGAATTATAATTGTTTTAGCCTATAGCCACTACTCTTAATTAATGAAATACGTAGCATTATTCTTGCATCTACCCTAAAGCGCCAATTGTAAAAAAATAGGGAGATTTAGGCTTCTGCACAACTCACTTTTGTCTGTTGGTTGGGAGTATTTGGTTTGAGTCTTGTGTATGCGATGTGTGTGTGAGTCTGCCTTAATTGACCTAAATGTCCAAAAAAAAAAATGAATTAGGCTTCTAGAAATGCATTTTTTATTTCTTCTTAAATGAGCTTTTTATTACAAAAATTAATTTTCTTGGTACTAACAAACTACTATAAAAAGCGCTAAGAAAGACGTCCCAAACAAAGCCTTAGAATTGATTTGGTACAATTTTTTTATTGTTCTCATTAGTATATATATTTTTTGAACAATATATTTTTATAGTAGAAAGTTGTTTTAAAAATTAATAATAAAGCTGTCCCAAAATGAAGCCTAGGCTTCATTTGGGCTTCATTTGAAATAGCTTTAATACATCTTTGCTTTCAGACCACAAGCCCAGTTTTGTTTGGTTTTTAATTTTTCACTGCTTCAATAAAAATTATTGTGCTAGGAAACAAGGTTTTGAAAATCGGACCAGACAATGAACCAGAAGAAGGAGAGGTTCACGGTTCGATCGGTCGAACCGAGATCGAATTGGATGACGTAATAAATAATAATATTATAAAGATTAATAAAATTAACATAATAATAATGTCAATTTAATCTTAAAAATTTCATAATTCTAAAAATTTGAGACTAAAAAATAAATAAAATTCATGCATATATAATATATTACATATTTTTAAAATTAAATATAAATAATTATTATATTTATATTAGATATTTAAATATAAATAATTACTAAATTTAAATTTAAAATATAAATATTTTCAATCTTCAATTTTTTTTATATTTAATAAATATTTAGTTTATATATAATATATATATTTAATATAAAGAATTACTCATTTATGTTATATATTTTGATATAATTTTACATCTATAAATTATATATATTTTTTACATTATAAAACTATATTTATAAAGGGATATAATATTAATTTTTTAAAATTTTTATTCTTCTTATTATCATTTAATTACACATTTAAAGAAAAGTTTTAGAACATTAAAAATTATAAGTAATTATTTTTTATTTGTATAATTATAAATATAAAAATAATTATATATTTAAGAATTTTAAAAATTATTATGCTTATTTTTTTTGAATAATTTATACAAATTTTTTTCCAACAAATTCTCATAGAAGTATCATTCATGCATACATTGTTGGAACTAGAAACTAAAAGTTATTTAGTTCAACATTACTTAGGAATTTTATGTTTTGTTGTTTATATAGATTTTCTTGTGTGCTTGGATTAAGAGCCTTCCTGAGATGGAGTCTTGTTGCTATGATAAAGATGTATTTAATGTATATATATAAATAATATTAAAATTTTTTGAAATTATATTAATTTAAATTTTTTAAATATATTATTATTTAATATATATATATATATATATATATATATATATATTAATTTAATTTATTTAAATATATTATTAATTGAACTGGGTGTTCTTAAGAACCTAGCTTTTCACCGGTTTGATGTTAGACTGGTTTTTTAAGATGACTGAATTGGCCTTAGAACCAGTTCACGGTTGAACCGGCCGGTCCGGTCCGACTTTCAAAACCATGCTAGGAAGCAACTTTAAACATTAGCTTTCAAAAGGTATTTTTGTAAAGGCTGTTTTTCTCCCAGGATCGTCCGGGACGAAGTGGATCATCCCGGGACGATCTGTACAGATTGTGAAGAAATCTACATATTCGTCTGTACGAACCTGGAACAGTCGTGACGAACCGTCAGGACGAACTGAACCCGAGAATTTCGTCCCGGGACGACGAATTTGTCATTTAATTTCGTCTAGACGATCTGGTTAACGCTCTGGTTCAGAGGATATTATCCCGGGATGATCGGGAAATCGTCCGAGACGATCCTGCTTAATAAATATCCGATTGAAGTTGTTTTGAAGAGAGAGAAAGTCCAAGAGAGAGAAAATCGAATGGAAAATAAGAAAAGTGGATTTTTGGGCGACTTCTGTCCGTTTTTGTCCGTTTCCGTAGTTGGAGAAGTTGACCGACTTGAGGTAAGGCACATTCCCCCTTTCTCAATTTTCAGAAATAAGATTTTTGACGACTTTTTTGTTCCGAATTTTGTTTCCGTTAGCGAATTTCTGGTGTTATTTTCTTTTGACAAAGATTTTATCGCGTAACTTTTGGTATGTTTCTGAGATGATAATTATGCACGTTTTGAGTATTTTCTGAAAGATTTTTAAAGGATATTTTGGATTCTGCGGCGTTTTAATTAAATTACAAATTATCGGGATGTTGAAAAATGTTACTTCTGTACAGTAAAAGTCTTATAATGTTATTGTGGATATTCTGTGGTAATTTGGTAAATTTTTTAATATGTGAATTTTGTGTAAATTTCGTATACTGCCGTTATGCCGCTGATTTTTCGTACGAATTCTGATTTTTTTTCTGAATTGATACATTGAATGAATTGAAGTGTTTATATGCTATCAGAAGGGAGTTATAAGGGGCCAGGATCCTTCGAGATTCTGTAAGTGACAGGGAAATCTGATATGAGCTCTGAAATCTGAAAATAAGTTGTATTCCGAAATTTTGAATATCTGTTCTGTTCCGGTGCGAGTGGGATCCGTCCCGGTCGGGTTGGGTCATAACAAGCCTTTTTAGTGGTATCAGAGCAATGGTTTTGGAATTTGGATTGTAAGACAGAGCTGTAGGAAGTGATCTGTGAGTCTGTCTGGGATAGTTCTGGTTTGTCTGGATTTTTATTCTGTTATTTTGTGCATAGTTTTTTGTGTGATTATGGATTTGCCAGACCTGGATATGAAGATGGGTAGAGTGCTAGTCAGGCAGCTCCGATGAGTAGTACTGCCCCAGTGGTTGGTTCTGATACACTTTCTGAGTTTGCTACGCTTGTTGCTCAGATGATGAGCAAGACTCAGAGTAGAACCTCTACGGTTCGATCTGAGGATATAGATAGACATCTGCAGATGTTTCTGAGATTGAAACCTCCGAGGTTTGATGGCACTGTTGAGCCCAGAGCAGCTGAGGAGTGGTTGAGGAGGTTGGAGAAGACTTTTGATGGTATGCAGTGTCCGCCGGACAGGAAGGTACCGTTGGCAATTTTTCTGTTGGATGGCGAGGCTGAGCATTGGTGGACGGGCCAGCAGGAGGAAAAGTTCTAAGGAAAGTTGGACTCTCTGATTTCTTGGGAAGAGTTTTCTGAGGTATTTCGATCGTGGTTTGTACCTCCTTCTGCAAGATAGTAGATGCAGGAGACTTTTCTGAGGCTAGTTCAGGCGAGTAGGACTGTGATGCAGTATGAGGCAGAGTTTATTGCTTTAGCCCGATATGCTCCGTAGTTGGTGAGTACTTATGCTGAGAAGTGCTACAGATTTCTGAGGGGACTACGAGATAGTCTGAGACAGCCCTTGAAGATATTCTAATCTACCCCCGTGGCTGAAGTCTTCTTCCCATTTCTTAGTTTGGGCATCAATGAAAAGCGGTTCCGCCTTGCTCGAGCTATCGCCTCTCTTTATTTAGTTTGAGTAGATCTTGACTCACTTCGTCTTTTTTTTATGCTTCAAGATAGGCCTTATTACGTAACACACTAAGCCGAGTATCAAGTTGCTGCTGTAAAAGAGTTTTGTTTTTCTTTCACCTAGGAAGGAAAGGAGGAAGTTGGATACCGACCCTAGCCTTAGCTATTGGACCGCAGGCAGGGGAAATGCAGTTTCGTTTCCATCTCCGGGTCTTTGGTATGAAGTCTCATATTTGACTCTTGCAGCGGAGCGATAGAGACTGCATTTCACTTAGGTTGATCTAGGCCGAAGGCAGACCTAAATAAAGGTCACCCTTCTTTGAAAAACCTATTGGGGATGGTTCTTCCCATAATGTTTGAAGGTTCAGCCAGGCGCGAAGCGCTTTTCTTTTGAACCATTTCATATTTCTGATTTCTCTGAGCTTGTGGAGAGAGCTCGTCTGATAGAGAATGATCTGATGGCTACCCAGCAGCGGTGGACTGCGAGTAGGAAGAGGTTTGGGGGTGATGCTTCTAGTAGTGGTTCCTCTGGCAAGAGGAGATTTGTTTTTGGAGATCCCAGGAAGAGTGGACAGTCGGGATCCACTACAGTTTCTGGTACTGCCGTTACCAGTATGACTAGTTCTGGATCTGTCAGTGGGGCACCTATGTGCCAAAGTTATGGACGATGATATTTTAGCCAGTGCTACAGGATGACTGGTTAGTGCTTCAGATGTGGTCAGCCAGGACATCAGATTACAGAGTGTACATAGGCTGGATTTGATCGACGATCTGAGTTCCGATCTGATAGCATTGTGAAACCTGTTATTTCAGAAGGAAGACCGAGGACTGTTCCTCCACGTACTGTGACTGAAGGATCCTCTGGTAGAGGTGGTGGGTCGAATTCTGTGGCACGGAGACCACCTACTAGTAGTCAGCGGGAGTCTATTGGTTCAGTAGCTCCAGCTCCAGTTCAGCAACGTGTGTACAGTTTGAGTCAGCAGGAGGCTCGAGATGCTCCGGATGTGGTGATAGGTACGATTTATATTTCTGAACATCCCTGTCGTGTTCTGTTTGATTCTGGAGCCAGTCAATCGTTTCTTTCCGAGCGCTGTTTTGATGCTTTGCATCTGGATTCTATTTTGCTACCGGTTTCTCTTTTCGTTATTTTGCCGACTGAAAGTAATTTGATTACTTGAAAGTTTTGTTTCTGTGAGCTTAATATTTCAGGCAAGAAATGAAAGCCGAGTTTGATTTCATTGTCAATTTTTTCTTACGACGTGATTTTGGGTATAAATTGGCTGAGTTTGTATGAGGCTCAGATTGACTGTTTGAAGAAGCAAGTGAGCTTGCTTATAGATGGTGAGAGGTATGTATTTCAAGGATTATGAGGTGTTATATCCTGTCTGATTTCTGTGTTATAAGTCAGAAGAATGTGGAAGAAGGGTTGCCCGGTATTTTTGGCTTCTGTACGGGATATGAACCTAGATGTGGGTTTTCTTTCTGATATACCGATTGTACGGGAGTTTTCTAACATTTTCCCTGAGGAGTTAGTTGGTTTACCTCCGGACAGAGATGTTGAGTTCTCTATTGATGTTTTTCCGGGTACAGCCCCAATATCAAAAGCTCCATACAGGATGGCACCGAAGAAACTTTCTGAGTTGAAAGTTCAACTCCAGGAGTTGGTAGATAGAGGATTTGTTCATCCTAGTGTTTCTCCTTGGGGAGCACCTATATTGTTTGTGAAGAAGAAGGACGGAACACTCCGTATGTGTGTTTATTACAGAGATTTGAATAAAGTCACGATCAAGAACAAGTATCCATTATCCCGGATTGATGACTTGTTTGACCAGCTTTCTGGCTCTTCTATGTTTTCGAAGATTGATTTGAGATCTGGATACTATCAAGTGAAGGTGAAGGAAGCTAATGTGTTGAAGACAGCTTTCAGTACTCGGTACGGGCACTACGAGTTTTTGGTTATGCCGTTTGGGGTAACCAACGCACCAGCTATTTTCATGGATCTGATGAACAGAGTGTTCAAGGAGTACCTGGATCAGTTTGTGATCGTCTTCATCGATGATATTCTGGTGTATTTTGCTTCTTAGGAAGATCATGCCAGACATTTGAGTATTGTGTTGGAGACCTTGAGACAGCATCAGCGATATGCTAAGTTCTCCAAGTGCAAATTCTAGCTGAAGAGCATTTCTTTTTTGGGGCATGTGGTGAGCGATGAAGGTATTTCTGTTGATCCCCAGAAGATTCAAGCTGTTGCTGATTGGCCAAGGCCTACTACGGAATTTGATGTATGTAGTTTCTTAGGCATGGCTGGATATTATAGAAAATTTGTGAAGGAATTTTCTCAAATTTCTATGCCTCTGATGAGACTGACTCAGAAGTCAGTAGCTTTTGTTTGGACTTCAGAGTGTGAAGCTAGTTTTCAGAAGTTGAAGGATTGTTTGACTTCAGCTCCTGTGTTAGCACTTCAATCAGGCACGGAAGGATTTCAGGTGTTCAGTGATGCTTCACTGAAAGGCTTGGGTTGTGTTCTGATGCAGCATGGTCGGGTAATAGCCTATGCTTCGAGACAGTTGAAACAATATGAAAAGAATTACCTGACGCATGATTTGGAATTGGCTGCAGTTGTGTTTGCTTTGAAGATTTGGCGTCACTACTTGTTTGGCTTCAGATGTGAGATCTTTACGGATCATAAGAGCTTGAAGTACATATTCACTCAGAAGGATCTGAATTTGAGGCAAAGAAGATGACTTGAGTTAATCAAGGACTACGACCTGACGATTCAGTATCAGCCCGATAAGACTAATGTGGTAGCAGATGCTTTGAGCAGGAAGTCTTTTGGATTATCAGGTACTCAGTTCACTTCTGATGACTATCTGATACGAGATATGAAAATATTATAGCTGGAGGTGATTTCCTCTACTGTTCTGGATTCTGTTGTTTTGACTCAGATAAATATTCAGCCTTCTCTGGAAGAAATGATTCAGGAAGCTCAGAAGTC
Organism: Dendrobium nobile; assembly: GCA_022539455.1. Lineage (NCBI taxonomy): Eukaryota > Viridiplantae > Streptophyta > Magnoliopsida > Asparagales > Orchidaceae > Dendrobium > Dendrobium nobile. Next base: position 11,194,510 of record CM039724.1, read on the forward strand.
AGATTCTGATTACTTGAAGTTGATTACTCAGATTGAATCTGGTAAGAAACCTGAACTGCGAGTTTCTGATTCTGGTATTATTTTCTGCAAGAATAGATGTGGATTCTTGTATTTGGAGATTTGAGGAAAGAGATTCTGTATGAATCTCACCATTCAGGCTATACGATACATCCGCGAAGTGGCAAGATGTATGGAGATATGAAGAGTTTGTTCTGGTGGCCTGGAATGAAAAAGGATGTAGCAGATTTTATTGTGAAATGCGAAGCCTGTCAGTTAGTGAAGGTAGAGTATCAGCAACCAGGAGGTCTTTTGTAGTCGTTGCCTATCCCTGAGTGGAAGTGGAGGAGGTAACGATGGATTTTGCTATGGGTTCCCCTCGATCAAGACAAGGACATTATGCCATCTAGGTGATTGTGGATCGATTGACGAAGTCTGCACACTTTCTTTCGATCAGGAAGACGGATCCGGTGGATAAGTTGGCACAGGTATATGTGAAGGAAATTGTTAGATTACATGGTGTGCCTAAAGTGATTGTATCTGATTGAGATGGACGGTTTACTTCCAGACTTTGGAAGGGTATTTAGCAAGGATTAGGTATGAAGTTACATTTCAGTACGGCTTTTCATCCGCAGATTGACGGACAGTCTGAGAGGACTATTCAGGTACTAGAAGATCTTCTGAGGTTATGTGTTTTGGATTTTGGAGGAAGCTGGGAAGATCATATCCCTTTGATAGAATTTGTTTATAATAACAGTTTCCAGTCTAGTATTGGTATGGCACCTTATGAAGCTTTGCATGGTCGAAAGTGTAGAACTCCTTTGACTCTAACTGAAGTGGGAGATAGACAGGAAATGGGTGCGACATTTGTGGATGAAACTGTTATGAAAATTAATTTGATTAAAGAAATATTGAAAGTTGCACAAGACAGGCAACAAAAGTATTACAATTAGAAGCACAGGTTTGTTGAATTTCAGATTGGTGACTTTGTGTTTGTCAAAGTCAGTCCGATGAAAGGTGTCAGTAGATTTGGAAGAGTGAGCAAGCTCAGTCCAAGGTATGTCGGACCTTTTAAGACTATTGAAAGAATTGGAAAGTCTGCTTATAGATTGTTGTTATCCGATCAACTGTCTGATGTGCATAATATTTTCCACGTATCCTCTTTGAGAAAGTGGATATCTGATTCTGACAAGAAAGTGTCTTCTGATGAGGTTGAGATTCAGGAGAATCTGCAGTATAAAGAAGAACCTGAGAAAATTTTGGTTTATGATGTGCAGAAACTGAGAAGTAAACAGATTCCTATGGTTAAAATGCAGTGGAAGCATACAACAGCTCGGGAAGCAACTTGGGAGAAGGAGTCGGACATGAGGCACTAATATCCGTATCTGTTTTGACTCAATTTGGTTTGGAAATGTCGAGGACGACATTTTTCTGAAGTTGGGGAGATTGTAAAGGCTGTTTTTCTCCCAGGATCGTCCGGGATGAAGTGGATCGTCCCGGGACGATCTGTACAGATTGTGAAGAAATCTGCATATTCGTCTGTACAAACCTCAAACAGTCGGGATGAACCGTCAGGATGAACTGAACCCGAGAGTTTCGTCCCGGGACGACGAAATTGGCATTTAATTTCGTCTGGACGATCTGGTTAACGCTCTGGTCCAAAGGAGATTGTCCCGGGACGATCGAAAAATCGTCCGGGACGATTCTGCTTAATAAATATTCGATTGAAGTCGTTTTGAAGAGAGAGAAAGTCCAGGAGAGAGAAAACCGAAGGTAAAAGAAGAAAAAGTGGATTTTTGGGCGACTTTTGTCCATTTTCGTCCGTCACCGTAGTTGGAGAAGTTGACCGACTTGAGGTAAGGCACATTCCGCCTTTCTCAATTTTTAGAAATGAGATTTTTGATGACTTTTCTGTTCCGAATTTTGTTTCCATTAGCGAATTTCTGGTGTTATTTTCTTCTAACAAAGATTTTACCGCGTAACTTTTGGTATGTTTCTAAGATGATAATTATGCACGTTTTGAATATTTTCTAGAAGATTTTTACCGGATATTTTGAATTCTGTGACGTTTTAATTGAATTGCAAATTATCGGGATGTTGAAAAATGTTACTTCAGTACAGTAAAAGTTTTATAATGTTGTTGTGGATATTCTGTGGTAATTTGGTAAATTTCTGAATCTGTGAATTTTGTGTAAATTCCGTATGCTGCCGTTATGCCGTTGATTTTTCGTACGAATTCTGATTTTTTTTTTGAATTGATACATTGAATGAATTGAAGTGTTTGTATGCTATCAGAAGGGAGTTATAAGGGGTCAGGATCCTTTGAGATTTTGTAAGTGTCAGGAAAATATGATATGAGCTCTGAAATCTGAAAAGAAGTTATGTTCCGGAATTTCGAATATCTGTTCTGTTCTAGTGCTATAAGCACAACGGGAGACATAAGGGGCCAGAATCCGTAGAGATTCTGTCTGTGTCAGGAAAGGGAGGCATAAGGGGGCAGAATCTGTTGAGATTCTATTAGGGTCAGGGAATTTGATGTGTGATATCTGATAATCTGTTCTGTGACTTATCTGATCTGTTTTATGAATTAACCGATGTATGATTTCTGATTTCTGATTTCTGATTTCTGTATGAATTTGATACGAAAGATCTGATATGAATGTGATTTTATCTGATTTCTGATTTATATACGATTCTAGTTATTCCGTACGATTCTGTCTGCTCTCTGACTTGGAAGCTTTATGATATCTGTTCTGAACTCTGATTCGAAATGACTTCAATTTTCTGTATTAGTTGTTTGATTTCTGTTGATCAAGTATCTGTTCTACGATTTCCGTACGGCTATTTTCCGATGTATTTTCTGATGTGAATTTCTGACTATTTTGATTGGTGAGTGATGTCTTGCTGAGCTGTTAACTCATCCTTATTTTCTACGTGGTTTTCAAGTTCTGGGAAAGGGAAGGAGGTTTTGGATTAGCAGTTCAGAGTCTGATCAGTGATTAGTTATTTTGTACTTTTGATTTTTGTACAGTCATGACTTTTCTGTTCTGTTCTGTTCTTTCTGTCAGTAAGCCATGTACTGTATCTGTATATGATTATTTTGATGAAAGAAAAGATAGATGAACTGTTCTGTATTTGGATGTTTATAGTAGCTCTGTATTTTTCGGTCTATTTAATATTTGGAAGAAAGTTTGAAGCAAATTCCAAAGCTAGATCCTGAATTTTAGAAGGTTATGTCGCGGCCCGATGCGAGCGGGATCCGTCCCGATCGGGTTGAGTCGTGACAGTTTTTCTCCATCGCAACTTTGCAACCACTTTTGTAAAAAGTTGCAGCCATCCAAAAGAGGCCGTTAGCCTTCATTTTAGATAGTTTTCTTATTACTTTATACAACAATTTTTTAGTGCAAATTTTTTTAAAGCAATGAAAAAATAGTAGTAAAAAGCTATCCAAAATAAATCCTTAAGCACACATCATTGATGCATTTTTTATCTATAAATTTAACACCTAAATTTTTAATTAGAACAATAAAATTGTAAAAAGAAAACTTATCTATAAAATTAACACCTAAGTTTTAAAGTGAGTAATTAATCTTATTATTATTGCATGTCCTATCAAATTATTGTAAATTAATAAAAAATAATAATGAGAATGCAGCTATGGATGTTACTGTGCACTTCGAGATATGCGTTATTATTGCAAATAGAGATACTTACAGGTTTTATAAATATGCAACATTTGAGCATTGCTTATCTAATTGCCAAAAATATCATTAGAAATCATCCCATAAGAATATATCAAGAATGCATAACATTTAATAAATAATTTATAAAAGAAGGTATGCCAATCCAGTTATTTCTTTAAAAAATTAAAATTTTAAGTGATATGCTATAATAAAAAACTATCGTATGCCTTTACAAAAACAATATCTTATTTTTAAAAAATATATTCTTATTTTACAATCTCGTATTATTTCTCCTATATTTTAGCAAGAGAAGCTCATAATATAATTTTTTTCAGCTTTCGCATATACTTAGCTCTATCATAGAATATATTTAAGCTTTTTTTGGGCAGTTTTCTTACTTGCTTCTTAAATCAATTTTTTAGTACAAAAACTTCTTGTTCAAAAAATTTTTTTACTAAAAAATTATTTTAGAAAGCAGTGAGAAAATTATTTGATTTGGGACAGCTTTCTTGCTGTTTTTTAAAACAATTTTTTATTACAATTTTTTTTTAAATATAATTTTTGTATTAAAAAATTATATTACAAAGCAGTATGAAAGTTGTCCCAAATGAAACCTTAATTTGTCCAATTTTTATATGATTGTATCTTAAGAAGATAAAATAATTTCTAAATATATATTGTTATGCTTCTAAAATAAAAATTATAACCAACATTCAACATCTAGCTTTATCAATGAAATTGCAGTCATCAAAATTTATTTGATTATATAATTATTTGCATTAAGATCATGCTTTTTAAAATTTAGTTAAGGATAGCGTACACCTCGTAATGTGATACCATATACAATTTACTGTTTATATTTAAAAAATAAAATAAAATAATTTAGCAGTATTTTTTGGTTAAGGCTTGTTACATGGTTTTGAAGAATCACTCATGCAATAAAATAATTTAGCAGTATTTAAGCTTATTCCATTCATTATTATTTTGTAGTAGATATATAATTACAAATTTTCAAACATAGTTTTCAGTTGCGTCCAAGAGTATTCACGGCGGTAGAGAAATATAAAATTAATATCTTAGCATTGTACGAAAATCAAGCACGCACACAGATAAAAAGAGAGGGTACGTCATTCACTAGAGACATCAAGATTTTACATGAAAAACCCCTGAAAAGGGGGAAAAACTGTTACGAGAGTTGCTACTTAGCTTTTGCATGTTTTATATTCTTGCAACTTGTTATTTTGATTATTCAAAATATTATTGTTTTGATTACTTAATTTCTCCTAACACGTTTTGGAAGAATTATTTTTTGGCTCTTGTGTGCACTAACATTTCAGGGAAATCAAACTCCAAATTGGTGAAGACTTCAAATAAAGATCTCATTATACTATTTTGTATTTTGGAGTCTGTATTTTTTTCATTTTGAGTCAGAGAAAGTGTGATTGTAATTGAGAAACTTAGCACACACATACTAGGGGAGATCTTTAAAAGATAAAATTTCTCATACTGATCGTACGGGACGAACAATGTTCGTACGGGACCATCAGGTCAGTTATACCCCTCGGAGAGCAATGGAACGAATAGGAAGTGAAGAAAAAATTTCTAAGACCTGATCGTCCGGACGAATTTACCCATTCGTCCCTGGATGATGTCCTCTGATTTCTTACTTTGAACTATTCGTCCAGAAGAAATTACCCATTCTTCCCTGGAGATGTCCTCTGATTTCTCACTTTGATCTGTTCGTCCAAAAAAATGTCCCATTCGTCTCTGGATGATGTCCTCTGTTTTCTCACTTTACACTATTTGTCCAGACGAAATGTCTCATTCGTCCCTGGACGATGTCCTCTGATTTCTCACCTTGAACTGTTCGTCCAGACTAAACCTGGACGATGTTCTCTGATTTCTGAAATTAACAGTTCGTCCAGATGATTCTGCTTATTCGTCCCAGGACGATGTCCTCTGTTCCTTAACCTTGTGGACCATTCTACAGTTATTTTTTAATGAAGCTTGAAAATAACTATTCTTACCAGACGAACTATGTTCGTATGGGACAATGATCGGGTACGATGTAATTTCGTACCAATGCATATTGAGTTCGTACGCAACAGTTTTTACACTATTCGTACATACGAATTACGATCGTACGGGACGATCAAGTACGTACAAATTTGAAAAATTATAATTTTTGGACGATTTTTCATGTCTTTCATATAAAAAGTCCACTTAAAACTATCTTGTGATCTTTTAGTCCACTAGTCATCGTGCAAACTGAAGAGAGATTGAAGGAGAGAGTGTGAGAGAGTGTTTGAAGGAGATTTCTTACTACTGGAGCATGAAGTGTTCACTTGGTTCTCAAAGGTAAGGATCTTCATTTGTGAATTGTGATTACTTCACTCTTTTATCTTGTCCTTCCAGATTTCTTGTGATAAGATCTTGTTAAGGAGATCCGGTTCTCTACTGACACTCGATGAGTGTGAACAGCAGGAGGGTTCGCTGCCTATACTTGGATAAGTGTGAAAGGATGAAGGGTTCTCTGCCTACACTTGGAGAAGTGTGAAAGGATGAAGGGTTCTCTACCTACACCTGAAAAGTGTGAACAGCGGAAAGGTTCTTTGTCTACAGTTGGAGAGTGTGAATAGCGGGAAGGTTCTCTACCTACACTTGAAGAGTGTGAACAGCGAGGGTATAAAAGGACGACGGTTCTCTACCGTACCGGGTAATAGTAAAAGATGGTTTTTGTAAAGGCTTCTCCGCCTTGCTGTGGGGGCAAAAGGAGAGACATTAAGTGGTAATAGTGTAATACCTAAAGTGGAAGATTTCAAGGAGTGGATGTAGGTTGTGTTTGACCGAACCACTATAAATCTTGTGTTTTTTTATTTTTTTGCTGCCTTTTTTACTTTACTATTTCTGTGTGATTTGTGATTAAAAAATCCTTTTTTTTAAAATTATCACAAGTATTTTATGGGTTTAAAATTATAAAAGGGTGATAAAATTTTTAAATTACCAATTCACTCCCCTTTTTGGTTAGCCGCTGGGACACAAGCTTAGGTATAACAACCTAATTCATAATTAATAAGTTTTAACAAGTGATATCAGAGCTTAGTTTCAAAATCATAAGTTTAGACTACTTTTTGATAAACGATAATTGCTATATTTGGAAACTGAAACACACCTAAGGGTTACTCTATAACTAGACCTCCATTGTTTGACAATATTCCTTTTGATTTTTGGAAAACATACATGTCTACATTTTTACAGTCACTTGATTACCATATGTGGATCTTAGTTCATGAAGGGTATACAAAACCAACTAGATTAGTTGACAGAGTTATAGTTGAAATACCTTTTGTAGACTGAAGGTAGAAGAACATGACTTAGCATAACTTAATATTAAATGCTTTAATAATTTCTTTTGTGCTCTTAAATCTGAAGATTACATACAGGTTTCCACTTGCAAGAGTGGAAAGGATATATGGAATAGATTTTGTATAACTTATGAGGGGACTAATGAAGTTAAACAATCCAGACTTAATATCTTATTGCATGACTATGAACTGTTTCGTATGAAACCTAATGAATCCATTTCAGACATGTACACAAGATTCACATAAGTAGTCACCTCTTTATATGCATTAGGTAGGGAAGTAATGAATGTAAAAATGGTTAATAAAATACTTCATTTTTTACCTATTTCTTATGATGCAAAAATAACTGCAATTATAGAGTCTAAAGATTTAAATATTTACTCTATTGACAATCTTCTTGGATCACTTATTGCTTACAAGCAAAGGGTGAGTCAAAGAAAGATTGATGCAGGTGAATCACAAAGGGAGAAAAATATAGCCTTGAAAGTATAAGAGTCAGAGAGTGAACTCTCACAACTTAAGGATGAAGACGATATTGCATTGATGACTAGACAGTTCAGAAGCTTTCTAAAGAGAAAGCAAAAAAGATGCCAGCAATGGAATCAAGGTAAATTTAATAGAAATGTCAATGTTTCAAATGATATTATTTATTATGAGTGTAGGAAACCTAGACATATTAAGTCAGATTGCCCAAAACTCAAAGCCACTCCTAACAATGAGAAGGTAGAGGAGAAACCTATTGTGAAGAAGGGCAAAGAAGAAATTCTAAATAGCTTTCTGGGCGGACTCAGGTTCAGACTCGTCAAAGATTGAAAAGAAAGAGGAAGTCACTAATCTATGCTTAATGGTCGATAATCTTGATCAATCAGATCAAGAAGAGGTTTGTGACTTATCTTATAATGAACATTTTGATGTCTCTAAACGCATACATGATGCATATAGAAAGTTAAAAAAAATGCATGCTAGTCTGAACATAGAATTTTAGGAACTACAAAGAGAAAATGAGATCCTTAGGAAATATCATGCTTTAATTGATAGCTACTATATAAAATTGCTTGATGAGTTTGATGATTTGAATAAGAAGCAAGAAAGTTTAAAATCATCCTATACAGAACTTCAAAAAGAAATAAAAAATAATAAGGTTGAATTTGAGAGCAAAATGTATCGAGTAAATTATACAAATCATATCTTGAAAGATATGAATTTATTTTATAAACTAGAAAAAGAAGTTCTCGAGGATAATAGGATACCACCAAGACTTGAAGATTTCACCAATCCTATTTTGTATCCTAAATTTATGCAATCCATAAATAGACAAGAAACTATAAAAAATTTAGAAACCCTTTTTCAGGAGTTAAATGTCATAATTGTGGATTGATTAAAGAAAATATCTCACACTTATACATTAAAGAAGAAAACTCAATTGGTGTGGAAACCTAAGATGCATAAACCTAGACATATCATACATGCATCTGTTTATAATTTGTAAAAAGGTGAACCCAAACTAGTTTGGGTTCTCATGTCTAATATTTGATGTTTTTATAGGATCGCTCTCACACAAGGCCTCTTGAGTGAATATGGTACATGGACAGTGGTTGTTCAAAGCATATAACTGGAGATACTACACAATTCATATCACTGGAAGTCAGGAGTGGAGGCAAGGTTACAGTTAGAGATAACACCACAAGGAATGTGATAGGGTCAGGTATGATTGAAAATCTTAAAAACTTTTTATAAAAAATATTTTGTTGGTAGAAGGCTTGAAGCATAATCTTTTCAGTATTAGTAAGCTATGTGATAAAGGTTATTGTGTAAAGTTTTTTCCTACAAGCTGCATATTAAGCTTGAATGGTAATAATATTTTGAATGGTATAAGGGTAAACAATGTGTATATGCTAGACTTGAATTGCATTAAAACTTCTACTGCTTTTTGTTTAAAGACTATTTCTAATGAGTCATGACTTTGGCATAGGAGACTTTGTCACTCTAGCATGAAAAATCTTAGGAGGATTATCTAAAAGAACTTAGTGAGAGGTATACCAAAATTGTACTTTACTAAGGACCACCTTTATGATGCATGTCAATTAGAAAAATAGGTGAAGTCCTCTTTTCAATCTAATAAAGATCTTAGAACTAGTAAATCATTGAAGATTTTACATATGGATCTTTTTGAACCATTTGGAACGGTAAATATATGAGGGAAGGTATACAAATTTGCGATTGTGGATGATTTCTCAAGATTCACATAGGTTAGATTTTTATTTCATAAGAGTAAATCATTTGAGAAATTTAGAAACTTTTCAACTTGGATTCAAAGAAAACTAAGATGTGAGATTATGATTACTCAAAGTGATCATGAAGGAGAATTTGAGAATAAAAAAATTGAGTATTTTTGTAAGGAGAAAAGAATTGATCACAACTTTTCTACACCTAGAACCCCTCAATAGAATAAGATAGTCGAAAGAAAAAATAGAACATTAGTAGAAGCCGCCCGAGCCATATCGGCAGAATATTCACTTCCTAAATATTTTTGGGCTGAGGCGGTTAGCACTGCATGTTATGTTCTGAATAGGATGAATGTGAGATCAAACTTAAATAAAATACCTTATGAGTTACTAAAGGGGAGAACATCTAATTTGTCATATTTGCATGTCTTTGAATGTAAGTTGTTTATTCATAATATTGGAAAATCTGCCTTAGAAAAATTTGATCCAGAATCAGATGAAGGAATTTTTATTGGATACTCAAGTGTTGAAAAATCTTATAGAGTATTCAATAAAATAACTTTAGTAATTGAGGAGACCACACATATTATATTTGATGAATTTGGAAGTTTGGAAGAGCTAATTATTGAAGAGGATGAGATAGAGATTAACTCCCAAAAGATTGAGAAAGTGAATTTGGAAGAAAATTTGGAGGCAGAAAACCCAGTGCCTAGAAATTTGAGATTTTCTAAAATCTACGCAAAAGAATTGATTATAGGAGAACCTAGTGAGGGTGTTAGGACTAGCCATGGACTAAATAAAGAAGTTAATCATTTAGCCTTTATTTCAATGATAGAACCCATAAATTATTATCAAGAACTTTTAGATGAATTTTGGATATTGGCTATGTAAGAAGAACTAAATTAATTTATAAGAAATGAATTTTGGGAATTAACTACAAGGCCAAAAGATCAAAGTGTAGTTAGAACTAAGTAGGTATTCAAGAACAAAATGAAGGACTAAAGAGTAGTCATAAGAAATAAGACAAGATTAGTGGCTAAGGGGTATAATCAGATTGAAGGGATTAATTTTGAGGAAATTTTTGCCCTTGTAGCTAGACTTGAAGCAATTAGAGTTTTGTTAGCCTTTACCTGTTTTAGATTATTTAAATTGCATCTAATGGATGTTAAAAGTTTCTTTTTAAATGGGATAATTCAAGACGATGTTTTTGTAGAACAACCTTTAGGATTTGAAAATTCTAAACACCCAAATTATGTTTTCAAATTGAAAAATGTATTATATGGATTGAAACAGGCACCTAGGGCATAGTTTGAGAGGTTGAGCACCTTTCTACTTCAGAAATATTTTGAAAAAGAAAGTGTGGACACAACTCTTTTTTTGAAAGATTAGGAGAGGATATACTCATTGTACAAATTTATGTTGATGATATCATCTTTCGATCTACAAATAAAAATCTTTGTGATGATTTATTTAAAATAATGAGTAGTGAATTCGAGATGAGTTTAATGGAAGATTTGAGTTACTTTTTAGGCTTTAGCATTAAGCAAATTGAGGAGGATATATTTTTTAGTCAGTCAAAATATATTAAGAACATCCTTAAAAAGTATGAAATGGGTAATGCTAAACCTGTTAGTACACCTATGAGTTTCTTAGTTCAGTTGGATAAGGATCCTAAGAAAAAATCTGCTGATCAAAATAAATTTAGAGGGATAATTGGATCTTTGGTTTACTTGACAGCTAGCCGACCCGATATCATGTTTAGTGTTTGCTTATGTGCTAGATTTCAATCAGAACCAAAAGAATCATATTTGACAGTAATGAAAAGGATTTTAAGGTATCTGCTGGAAACTCAGAACTTAGGAATTTGGTATCCTAAGTTTAGCTCTTCATTCGAAATAATTGGATATTTAAATTTAGATTTTACAGGTTATAGGGTTGATAGAAAGAGTACTTCTAGAACATTTCAATTTATTTAAAATTCTTTAGTCTTTTGATCTAGTAGAAAATAAAATTCAGTAGCCCTATCTACTATTGAAGTTGAATACATTGTATTAGGAAGTTGTGTGGCACAAATACTTTGTTTGAAATAATAGTTGATTGATTTAGGATTAATAATAGGCACTATTCTCATTTATTGTGATAACACTCGTGCTATTTGCATTTCTAAAAATCCTATTCAACATTCAAGAATCAAACACGTAGACATCATACATCATTTCATAAGGGATCATGTATCCAAAGAAAAAATTGAACTCATTCTTGTTACAATAGAAAATCAACTTACAGATATTTTTATAAAACCACTAGCCTTTGATACTTTCAGTACATTAAGAACAAAGCTTGGTATGATTGATTTGAATGCTTAATTAAAATGATTCTGCAACATTGATGTGTGTTTTTGTTAGTGTGTTGTGTTTCTTTTGATTTTATGATTTTCTTTATATGTTTTTTTATTATTTTGTTCGTGTTTGATTTTGCAAACTTCTGTCTGTTTTGTTTTGTATTCTCTCACATCTAGATTCATGATTTTGAATGTTGACTTGGACATTTGAGTGTATATCATTTGTACGAAATTAATTTCATACAGGACGAAGCGTGTAGCATATTAACTGTCGATTTGAATGATTTGCATGCAGTTTTTCAATTTTTGTATCAACATTCATCTGTTCAATCATCATGATCATCCGTACGATGTGTATTTAATCATATGTACGGATGTAGACAATTATACGGATAAGATCAGTTTCTTTATTTCTGATCGTACGTACGAACGTTCAGTTCGTACATACGAACATGTGGTGATTAAATGTAGGGGACATTTCAAACTGTCATAAAAATGATCTTAAAAACTGATCGTTCCGGATGAACACTTGTTTGTCTGTACGATCGTTTGGTCAAAAGTCTGTACGAAAGGATGCCTCATAACTTGCATGTTTATGAAAAACCATTTCTTTTTGGACTCATATATTCGTCCATGTGAAATATTTTTCGTACGTACTAACCCAAAATCGTACAGGACAAAAGTTTTTCGTTCATACGAAATGATCGTTTTCTCTTTAAATTTGAAGGTTTTGAACTCAAATTTCATCCCCTCAAAAATCACTTTCAATATTCAATTCTCCTAGATCTTCTCTATGGCTAGTTCAAGCAAAAGAGAAAGACAAAAGGTTCTTGCTAAGGGACCCCCTAAAAACCCAGGAGAAAACTTTCTGTCCAAAGTAAATGAGGAGTCCTTCTCTAGATTCGCATCCACCAAAATCACTCCCTCTAGAGTCCTCCAAGAACAACTCACTTTCAAGGTTATGCACCTTTTTGCTCCCACCCAGTTTGATCTTATTCTCACTCTGATGCATCTCTAAAACAAGGAGACTTTCCACTACTTCCTTGCCAATATGTTCTTCAACTCTGACCAAACTGTGATTAGATCGTATATTTTTAAGAAGAAAGTGGAGATCACTAAAGAAGACTTAGAAATATTTTTGAACTTAAGGACTCAAGGGATTAGAGCCCGCACTTTGACCTCCTCCACCAACTTTTGACTAGATTGTAATAAATCAAGTCAGTAGAGGATGTAGTGAAGTAAGCCATTTTCCTAAGGTAGCCTCTCTTAATCGCAATGCCCGTATCATCCAGCATATTCTTCGCACTTCCATTATTCCTAAAGCTGAGGATAGAGTAAATATCACACCTCTTCTTTCTACAGTGACTTATTTGATTATGACAAGCCAACCAATTGATGAAGACCAACTGATTATTGACTATTTTTATGGACTTTCTGAGATTGGCCATGTCTCCCACAAGAGGAAGAAAAATATAGCCTTAGGACACCTTGGGACCTACATTTTAGAGAAGAAATATGACCTAGTCCATCTAGTTCAAAATCTAAAAGAGCCGATCTACTACAATGATGGATCTTTCCGAGCAATCTTTAATAAAGATGAACATGTATTAAGTAGTGACTCATAGGAGGAAAGAAGAGGACCTCCACCTGAACCATCTATTACTCTAAATTTTCAAGATATGGTACAGCGATTTGATCGGCTTGAGAGTCATTTTGATCAATGTTTTGATCAAATTGAAACTCAACTTCAGCAGCAAAACTATCAACACCAGCAGGATATAGATTGGGTTAGAGGTCAGTTTGATTCAGTTAACACGAATATGGCTATTATGAGTAACTATTTCAACTTCTTCAACCCTCTTCGACCTCCTCCAAATCAAGGTCCTTCAGAGTGATGATTGTATTTTTGTTTGATTCTCTGTACCAGATGTGATGCGATGTGATTGTTAGATGTTATAGTTTTATGTTTTATGTCATGTTATGTGATGTTAATCTTGTTGTGATGTTTAGTTATTAGTTCGAGTTTTTGTATTTTAAAAAATGTGCTTATTGATATCATTCGTACTTGATGTAATATTCATTATCATGATATCAATAAAAGTTATTTTGTCTTGCTTTTATTTTATTTTGAAATGTGTGTTAGCCTATATGATCATCCTTAAAATATTTGATCTTACAAGTGCTATAAATTGAATTGCAACTCAAAATTAAATTCATTAGAAAATCTAATTTTTCAAAAAATTTAAGTTGTGATTATAACTTGATCTAGTTAAGAATATCAATCTCATGTCTCTTGTTAGACTAATATAATTTTTATATTATTATTGTAATTATGATGTTCTCTTATTTTGTATTTCTCTTATCAATATAAATATTTTGTACATCTTTTCAAAAGAATGTGCAATGGTTCACAAATTGAAAAGAGGCACAAAATTAGCCCAAAAATACAAAAGATGTACAAAATGTGCCACAAATATTGAAAAGATGCGCAAAGCGCCACAAGTGATATTTGATTTTTTCTCTAATCTTTCAATCTTTCAATTCAAATTAATCTTCTGTATGATTTTATTTGATATTGAAATTTGAAATATACAAATTTTATATTCATCTAAATTGCAATGATTTTGTTTATCTCATTTTCTAAATTGATTCATATTTTTGATAATTTTTTTCTTGTCTATGTTATATCTCTTCTTAAATCATATGAATTTTTCTATTTCTCTAATAAACTTTAATTTTATTGGCCAGTATATCTCAATCTCTTTCGAAGGATCAATTATCTAACGCCTTTCATATAACTTCTAACATTTCTTTATTTATTCTTTTTCTTCTTCTCTTTTTGCTGCTATCAAAAAGGAAGAGAAATATTGTTCATTTATTTTATCATTGCATTTGTGTTCAAGTGTTTGTGTGTTGAAAATTTTAAAAGAATTTTTTTTTATATTCAAATGCCCCTTATTCTCACATGCTTATTAATTCATGGGGAGTTTAAGAGATACTTAGGAATTCGAAAATTATACAAATAATAATTATTTTGCCATCATAAAAAAGGGAAAGATTGTTAAGAGAGTTGCTACTTAGTTTTTATATGTTTTATATTCTTGCAACTTGTTATTTTGATGATTCTAAATATTATTATTTTGATTACTTAATTTCTCCTAACACATTTTAGAAAAATTGTTTTTTGGCTCTTATATGTACTAACATTTCAGGGAAATCAAACTCTAGATTGGTGAAGACTTCAAATAAAGATCTGACTATACTATTTTGTATTTTGGAGTCTGTATTTTATTCATTTTGAGTCAGAGAAAGTGTGACTGTAATTGAGTAACTTAGCACACACATACAGGGGGAGATCTTAACAGACAAAATTTCTCATATTGATCGTACGGGACGAACCATGTTCGTACAGGTCGATCAGGTCAGGTATACCCCTCAGAGAGCAATGTAACGAACAGGAAGTGAAGAAAAATTTTTTACGTCTTGATCGTCTGGACGAATTTACACATTCGTCCCTGGACGATGTCCTCTGATTTTCTCACTTTGAACTGTTCATCCAAATGAATTTATCCATTCTTCCCTGGACGATGTCCTCTGATTTCACTTTGATCTGTTCAACTAGACGAAATGTCTGATTCAACCATGGACGATGTCTTCTAATTTCTCACTTTACACTATTCGTCCACACGAAATGTCTCATTCGTCCCTAGACGATGTCCTCTGATTTCTCACCTTGAATTATTTGCCCAGATGAAATGTCTCATTCGTCTTTAGACAATGCTCCCTGATTTTTAAAATTAATAGTTCATCCAGATGATTCTGCCCATTCGTCCTAGGATGATGTCCTTTGTTCCATAATCTTATGGACCATCCTGCAGTTATTTTTCAACGAAGCTTGAAAATACCTATTCGTATCGGATGAACTATGTTCAGATGGGACGATGATCAGGTACGATGTAATAATGTACCAATACACATTGAGTTCATACGCAATAGTTTTTACATAATTCGTATGTACGAATTACGATCGTACAGGACGATCAAGTACGTACATATTTGAAAAGTTATAATTTTTTGACGATTTTTCATGTCTTTTATATAAAAGGTCCACTTAAAATTGTCTTGTGATCTTTTTTTTTTTTTACTGTTTTTCATGTAAACTGAAGAGAGATTGAAGGAGAGAGTGTGAGAGAGTGTTTGAAAGAGATTTCTTACCAGTGGAGCGTGAAGTGTTTACTTTATATTCAAAGGTAAGGATCTTCATTTGTGAATTATGATTACTTCACTCTTTTCTCTTGTCCTTCCAGATTTCTCCTGAGAAGATATTGTCAAGGAGATTTTCATTCTCTACCGACACTCGAGGAGTGTGAATAGCGGGAGGGTTCTCTGCCTACACTTGGAGAAGTGTGAAAAGGCGAAGGATTCTCTGCTTACACTTGGAGAAGTGTGAAAGGACAAACGGTTCTCTGCCTATACTTGGAGAGTGTGAACAGCGGGAAGGTTCTCTACCTACACTTGGAGAGTGTGAATAGCGGGAAGATTCTCTGCCTACACTTGGAGAGTGTGAAAAGTGGGAGGTACTCTGCCTACACTTGGAGGGTGTAAAAGGACGACGGTTCTCTACCGCACCAGGTAGTAGTGGAAGAGAGTTTTTGTAAAGGCTTCTCCACCTTGATGTGGGGGCAAAAGGGGAGACTCTAAGTGATAATAGTGCAATACCTGAAGTGGAAGACTTCAGGGAGTGGATGTAGGTCGTGTTTGATCGAACCACTATAAATCTTGTGTCTTTTTATTTTTCTGCTGTCTTTTTTACTTTACTGTTTCAGTGTAATTTATGGTTGAAAAGTCCTTTTTAAAAAAAATTATCATAAGTATTTTATCAGTTTAAAATTATAAAATTGTGATAAAAATTTTTAAATTACTAATTCACCCCCCCCCCCTCCTGGTTAGCCGCTGAGACTTAAGCTTAGGTCTAACAACATAATTCATAATTAACAAGTTTCAACAAAAACTACGGGGCCTAGCCTAGTTTGAATGAATTCACTAGTATTGAAGTTGATTACAAATAAGGCTCTTCCTTGGGGGAATACCTTAGCTTGATGTACATACTATAGGGTACATTACATGTTGAGAATATAGAGAATCACGGTTGACATGTTCGTCTGGTCAAAAGGACCATAATCTTGTAACCTCCATTGTCTGGTGACGGAGGTTGGAAAGACTATAGTCAGCGGGTGACATAAGTCAGGAGGAGCATAGTCGGCTGACGACATAGGTCGAAAGGATTGTAGTCGGTAGGTGATGTAAGTTAGAAGGACTATAGTCAGTGGGCTACAGAGGTTGGAAGGACTGTAATTGGTGGGCAATGTAAGTCAAAAGGACTGAACTCGGCGGGCAACGGAGTTCGAAAGGACTGTAGTCGGTGGGCAACATAAGTTAGAAGGACTGTAGTTGGCTGGCAACGTAAGTCAGAAGGACTGTAGTTGGTGGGCGACAGAGGTTGAAAGGACTGTAGTCGGTGAACGACATAAGTCAGAAGGACTGTAGTCGGTGGGCGACGGAGGTAGGAAGGGCTGTGTCAGGTAGAATCCAGCAATGGACAAAAATCCAGCATTAGATATATGTCTGAAAAAAATCTAACATCAGGTAGAAGTCCGGCGCAGGTAGAAACTTGGCGACAAGCAGAGGTCCGACGTCCGGTAGAAGTCCAACGTCAGTTGGCGGCTGAGGAGAACTACGGTGTTAGACGGTATTTGGGCAAAACTCTGACGTCACTTGGAGTTCAGGTGAAACCCTGGCATCACTTAGAGGCCGGGTGGAATTTCAGCACCACTTCGATGTCGGGATGAATTTTGCCGTCACTTGGAGGTCGGGCGTAATTCTGGCGTTGATCGGACAGAATTCCGGTGACTGTGGTCGAGGAGTTCTTCCCTCATAATATTCTTCTCTTCTCTTCTCCTTCTTCTCTTCTCTTCTCCTTCTTCTCATCTTCCTCTTGCTTGGGTCCCCTCTCTTGAGAAATGATGGGTGTATTTATAAATATTATGGAGTGGCATGACCTGTAAATAGGAGGAGGATCAAGGGCAAATGTGGAGTAGTTCGATGGACAGCCGATATTGAATACTTGATTATGGACCATTCATCAGACATTTGAAGGTCTAAGTGGTGTCAAATTTTGGCGATCTTGGGCTTGTTGGATTTGTCGCTCGATTCTACTATAAGCACGTTATGTTTGGAAACCGTTTCTTAATCCAAATTGTGGTTCGAACCTTCCAATAGCGCTTTGGGTCCTTGATTTGGACTCATTTGCGCTCGGATTGAGTCAAATTTGATGTCGTTGAGTTCGTATTTTCAAGACGCTCAGTTTGAATATATGTTTGCTAAAATCAAAGTTCAGATTATCCCAGATTTAATTTTTGAAGTTTCAGGCTCGATTTTGCCTCCAGATTAGTGCCCGGTCAAGATAAAATTTTGATGATATATCAGTTGCCCCCCTATTTTCGGACGTTGAAGCTCCAGGAGTCCAAAAATACACATCACAGACTTCAGAGAATTTTTATGTGAGTCAAAATCCAATTTTATATGTAAGAGCCCCAAATAGGTTTAAAAGTGCCGAAATTGAGTCTAGAATGTCAAAAAACGGCCCCGGTGACCCTAAAAAAATTCCAATTTGGTCATTCCAGGTAAAAAATCGATCCCAAAATCAAGTTGGCAGCCGAACCGATCGGTCCGCCGCCGTCACCCCTGGCCGTCACCCCTGGAGCTCCAGGCTCGCTCGCCCGCACTACGTCTCGCCTAGCCCAGCCACCTAGGCCTGCTTCGTGGCTCGCCCGGCCTGCCCATTGCACGTGCTCGTGGCCCGCGTTCGGCCCGCCCACGACTCGGCCAACCTGCGCCTACCCGCGCGATGCGCTCGCTGTTTGGCCGCCGCACGACGGTTTGCCGCTGGAAGTTTGGAAACCGCCAGCTAGATTTTCTTTTTAATTTTTATTTTCTTTTTTTAAATTTTGTGGGGCCCAAGTGAATTATTTTTAATTCAAAAATTATAGAAAAATCCTAAAAAATTTTAGAAAATTTTTAAAAAAATTTAGAAAAATTGAGAAAATTCCACAAAATTTTAGAAATTTCTTGAATATTCTTTTCTTCTCAAAAAAGTCTATAAATAGCCCCCTAAGGGCTAGGGGGACTTGCACCTTCTCCTCTTCTCCTTCTAGCTTTCTGACAGTTGAGGCTTTCCACTATTTTTTAGTAGGTGACTTTCCCTACTTGATTCAGTGCCCCTCGTCTTATATAGAAGTTGGAGATTTCCCCTCTTTTTCTCCTTCTAGCTTTTTACACTGGAGGCATTCCTCTATTTTTTTGTAGGTGACTTTCCCTACTTAAATTGGTGCCGCTCCTCTTGTATAGAAGTTAGAATTTTCTCTTCTTTCTCTTCTATTTTCCTTCTTGCTCTAGAGGTCTTTCACTATTTTTCATATGTGACTTTCCCTACTTAAATCGGCGCTCTTCTTCAGTGTAGAAAAATTTTTTTTCTCCTTTCATTGTCTTCTTCTCTGTCAATCTTCTTACAATCAAGGCATTCCAATATTTTTCGTAGGTGAGTTTCCCTACTTAATTCGGCGCTCCTTTTCTTATGTAGAAGTTGGACTTTCTTATTCCACTGTCTTCTCCTCTGGCTATCTTCTTACAGTCGTGGCTTTCCCTTATTTTTCGTTTGCGACTTTCCCTACTTAAATCAGCGCCCCTCCTCTTGTATAGAAGTTAGATTTTTTGCATCCATTTTCTTCTTTTTTCTTCTTTTTTACCCATTTGTTCTTCTCTTTTTCCTACATTGGAGGTATTCCACTATCGGAGATAGACGACATTCCTCTATCAAGCTTTAGTGCCCCTCTCTTGTATAGAAGGAGATGTTTTCCTCCTTGATCTTCTCTTACGTTCTTCTTCTTACTTTGGAGGCATTACATTATCGGTGATAGGCAACATTCTCTTATTGAGCTTTAGTGCCCCTCTCTTATATAGAAGGAGATCAGTTGCAACTTGTATGTGAGGGTAATTTGAGAAGATCTGGCTGTAATAGTATCTGGGAGGAGAACCATAAGTAATGAGTTGACGGGGAGAATTTCGATGCCATTTGAGCGGAAGTCTGTCGACGATGGACAATCGAGTTGAAGCCCATTAGCAGTCCACGACCGAGTGTAGAGCTGAAAGAGAGAGTTCGAGGGTGCATTGCTTATAGCAGTTGAGCGATAATCTGATGATGGCTGATATGAAGTAAAAGACCGCTGGTAAGTATCAGACGAAGGTTCGATGATGGCGGGTGTCCAGTGGCATTTTACAAATATAATAAGCATCCATATGAAAGTTTGCCGACCTCGATATCCCTTATTCAAGGAGCCAAAGCAGTGTGCTATGTTAGTAGTCTGGTGACACACTTATAGTGTTAATAGAGTTGAGGCCTGATGAAGATCAAATTATAATATTTCTTTGAAGAAGAAGTTGTTAGAGATGTTTGATATGTAGTAGAGAAGAAGTCATTTAAATCCACTAAAGATATTTGACTATTTTGAAATTTCCTGTTGCTTGATGACTTGTACATATAATGTGAATGTACTTTTAATTTCAAATTCTTCCAAAAATGAACTTGATATACAATCTTTTGCAATGTAACTCCAATGATATTGAGAACTTGTCCCTTTGAGGAAGCTAAATTATTATTGCATCTTTGAAACATGTCGTGATATATTGCCCCCCATATTTTTTGAGGGTATTGTTAGACTGATAAGGTCTTTATATGAGGGACGATTTTATCAATCACTCACTTTCATGAACTCTTTATAGAGATAATGTTGTTCACTCATAGCAATGCTCGACTTCTATAAAAGAGGTCGAGAGAATCCACCAAGGAAGTAAGACCTATCCAAGGTTGTATATCAGAGCCTTGCTCGATGACATTAACATATATGAAAGAGGTCGAGCGAATCCACAAATGATGTAAGACCTATCCAAGGTTCAGAGCATTTGCTCAATGACGTTAACATGTATGAAAGAGGTCGAGAGAATCTACCAAGGATGTAAGACCTATCCAAGGTTATATGTCAGAGCCTTTGCTTAACGATGTTAACCTTGTTAAGATAGTTGCTATTTGCATGATGCTTTACATTTTTGCAACTTTTGTAGTTTTGATGATTCCAAACATTATTGTTCAAATGTGTAGTTATATCCTAATAATTTTAGAAGATTTGTATTTTCTCTTGTGTGTACTAACAATTCAGGAAAAACGAACTCCAGACTACAAAGACTTCAAATCAAATTCAGAATGAGATACTTTGTAAAATTTGAAGTTTGCATTTTTTTGAAATTAAATTGAAAGGGAGTGATTGTAATTGAGTGAATAAAAACATACACACACATAAGGAGATCATAAAAAATTTATACTGATCGTACTGGACGATATTCGTTTTTTACGGGACGATCAGACAGTTATCTTTTATTGAGCACATAAAATGAATAGGAATTTACTCAAAAAATTTTCTAAGTCATTTTCGTCCAGGACGAATTTTACAATCGTCCAGGACGATCTAGTCTATGTAAAAATTTCGTCCAGATGAAATTAAATTATCATCAATGGTGATCGGTCCTCTGTAAAATTTTCGTCCAGACGAAATTAATAATCGTCCAGGACGATCTGGTCTCTGGAAAATTTTCGTCCAGACGAAATTAAATTATCGTCCATGGCGATTAGTCCTCTGGAAAATTTTCGTACAGACGAAATAAATAATCGTTCAGGACGATCGGTCTTCTGTAAAATTTTCATCCAGATGAATAAATTTTTGTCTAAACGAGTAACCGACTTAGAACAGTTTTCAGCAGTTTCTAGAATCGACCTAGTAATAACCGTTCGTACCGGACGAACTTCGTTCGTACGGGACGATCAGCTTGTACGAAAATATTTAGTACACATATACAAATGGGGTCGTTTCAAAGCGTTTAAGTAAAATCGTCCAGGAAGATCCACAATCGTATGGGATGATCCACTGCGTATAGAATTGAACACTTGCAATTTTTGGGCGATTTTTCTTGTCTTTTGTATAAATAGTCCAAATTAGACTGCCACCCAATCTTTTTGTCATTTGATCTTCGTGCCTCTTGAGAGAATAGCCAAGGAGAGAGTGGAAGAGAGCATTCAAAGGAGGATTCCTACTATTGGAGCAAGAAGGCTTCACTTGGATTTCAAAGGTAAGAATCTCTACTTGTGAATTGGGATTACTTCACTCTTTTCTTTCCTCCTTCTAGATTCTTGTGAGAAGATCAGTCAAGGAGATCCGGCTCGCTGCCGACACTTGGAAAGTGTGAATAGCCGAAGGGTTCGCTACCTACACTTGGAGAGTGTGAATAGCCAAAGGGTTCGCTGCCTATACTTAGAGAGTGTGAATAGCCGAAGGGTTCGCTGCCTACACTTGGACAGTGTGAATAGCCGAAAGGTTCTCTACCTACACTTGGAAAGTGTGAACAGCCGAAGGGTCCTCTGCCCACACTAGGAGAGTGTGAAAGGAAGATCGGTTCTCTGCCAACACTAGGGATTGTGTAAAAGGACGACGGTTCTCTGCCACACCGGGGAGTGGTGAAAAGAGTGTGTTGTAAAGGCTTCTCCGCCTTGCTGTGGGTGCGAAAGGAGAGTCACTATTGGTATTAGTGCAATACTCAGAGGGTGCCTCTGGGAGTGGATGTAGGACTGGTTTTAGACCGAACCACTATAAATCTGGTGTCATTTACTTTATTGTTTTTACGTTTCCGCATTTTATTTCTTAGTTTTTAAAAACTCTGTGGTTGAAAAACTTTTTCTACAAAACTTAAAAGAAATAATTTTTATTTCGGTTTAATCTGATTTTAAAAGAGGGCTTAAAATTTTTAAACTACCAATTCACCCCCCTCTTGGAAGCCTTTGGGACATTAACTTAGGCTTAACAACCTAATTACTAGACTCAACAAACCTGTATGGAAGAGGTCTAGAGAATCCACCAAAGATGTAAGACCTATCTGAGATTGTATGTCGGAGCCTTTGCTCGATGACGTTAACTTATGTGGAAGAGGTCGATCTATCTGAGGTTATATGCTGGAGTCTTTGCTCGATGACGTTAATCTGTGTGGAAAAGGTCGAGAGAATCCACCAAGGATGTAAGACCTATCCAAGGTTGTATGTCAAAGCCTTACTCGATGATGTTAACATATATGAAAAAGGTTGAGAGAATCCATAAAGGATGTAAGACCTATTCAAGGCTATATGTTAGAGCCTTTGCTCGATGGCATTAACCTGTATGGAAGAGAGTGAGAGAATCTATCAAGGATGTAAGACCTATCCAAGGTTATATGTTAGAGCCTTTGCTCGACGACGTTAACTTGTATGGAAGAGGTCGAGAGAATCCACCAAGGATGTAAGACCTATCCGAGGTTTTATATCGGAGCCTTTGCTCGACGATATTAACCTATGTGGAAGAGGTCGAGAGAATCCACCAAAGATGTGAGACTTATCTGAGGTTTTATGTCAAAGCCTTTGTTCAACGACGTTAACCTGTATGGAAGAGGTCGAGAGATTCCACCAAAGATGTGAGACCTATCCGAGATTGTATGTCTGAGCATTTGCTCGATGACGTTAACTTGTATGAAAGTGGTTAAATTGAATCCCCCTGGGATCAATTTTGCCTTGATTGGGAGGGGCGAATGTTGCATGTATTCCGAATCAAAGGTGAAGAAGGGTCTATCTTTAGACCGTTACTTCCTTTTTGAAGTCGAGATTAAGATCATGCCCAAGGAGTAGAAGTCCAGCAGGAGACTATATGTGGCTTGAAATTTATTAGAAGCATCCTTGCATTTTTCGGGAGTTTCTTTATATATCGTCTTAGTTTTGAAAATCTTGAAGGGATCTTCTTGACTAAAATTGTAATCAATGTTGCCCCCCAGTCTAGATTTGATTTCCATGAAATTGATGCATTAATAGCAGTTGAATAATCTTTTGAGGTTGGACCCAAAATTGCCCCCCAGTCGGTAACCATTTTCCCATAGATGGCGCCAAACTGTTGCGTCCAGGAGTATTCGTAGCGGTAGAGAAATATAAAATTAATGTCTTAGCATTGTATGAAAATCCGGCACGCATACAGATAAAAATAGAGGGTACATCATTCATTAGAGAAACCAAGATTTTTATGTGAAAAACCTATGAAAAGAGGGAAAAACCACGGGGCCTATCCTAGTTTGAATGAATCCACTAGTATTGAAGTTGATTACAAATAAGGCCCTTCCTTGGGGGAATGCCTTAGCTTGATGTACATCTTATAGGGTACATTACATATTGAGAATATAGAGAATCAAGGTTGACGTGTTCGTCTGGTCAAAAGGACCATAATCTAGTGATAGAGGTCATAAAGACCGTTGTCTGGCGACGGAGGTTAAAAAGATCGTAGTCAACGGGTGACATAAGTCAAGAGGACCGTAGTCGGCCGACGATAGAGGTCAGAAGGATTGTAGTCGGTAGGCGACATAAGTCAAAAGGACTATAGTCGACAGCCGACGGAGGTCGGAAGGACTGTAATGGGTGGGCGACATAAGTCAAAAAGACCATAGTCGGCGGGCGACGGAGGTCGGAAGGACTGTAGTCGGTGGGCGATGTAAGTCAGAAGGATTGTAGTTAGCTAGTGATGTAAGTTAAAAGGACCATAGTCAGCAGGCGATGGTGGTCGGAAGGTCTGTAGTGTGGGCAACATAAGTCAGAAGGACTGTAGTCGGCGGGTGAAAGAGATAGGAAGGACTGTGTCAGGTAGAATCCAGCAATGGACAGAAATCCAGCATCAGATATATGTCTGGCGAAAATCCAACATCGGGTAAAAGTCCGAAGTCCGGTAGAAACATGGCGACAAGCGAAGGTCTGACGTCAGGTAGAAGTCCAACGTCAGTTGACGACCGAGGAGAACTACGACATTAGATGGTATTCGGGCAGAACTTCGGCATCACTTGGAGTTCATGTTAAACCCCAGAGTCACTTGGAGGCCGGGCGGAATTCCAGCGCCACTTCGATGTTGGGATGAATTCCGCCGTCAATTGGAGGTCGGGCGGAATTTCGGCGTCGTTCGGACAGAATTCTGGCGGCACTGGTCAAGGAGGAGTTCTTCCCTCCTAATCTTCTTCTCTTCTCTTCTCCTTCTTCTCTTCTTCTTCTTGCTTGGGTCCCCTCTCATGAGAAATGAGGGGTCTATTTATAGATATTCTGAAGTGGCATGACCTGTAAATAGGAGGATGATTAAGGGCAAATGTGGAGTGGTTCGGTGGACGACCGATATTGAATCCCTTGATCATGGACCATTCGTTAGACATTTGAAGGTCTTAGTGGTGTCAGAATTTGGCGATCTTGGGCTCGTTAGTTTCGTCTCGTCGAGGCGCTTGATTTGACTATAAGCACGTTATGTTTAGAAACCGTTTGGTAATCCAAATTGTGGCTTGAACCTTCCAATAGCACTTCGGGTCCTTGATTTGGACTCATTTGGGCTCGGATTGAGTCGAATTTGGTGTCGTTGGGTTTGGTATTTCCGAGACACTCAGTTTGACTGTAAGTTTGCTGAAATTGGAGTTCATGTGATCCCAGATTTAATTTTTGAAGTTTCCGGCTCGATTTTGCCTCAAGATTCGCGCCCGATCAAGATAATTTTTTGATGATACATCATTTTTGTTTATAATGGCTTTTATATTTCTTCTTAAAGTAGTTTTTTTTAGTATCTAAAATGCTACCTTAAAAATATTACGAAAGCCATCCCAAATGAAGTCGTAGTAATTTAATTATCATAATTCTATAAAGTTGATCAATATCATACAGATTGATTAAAATATAATTGATTTTAAAAAATTTTAATTTTTTCGTTTTATTTTTTGTTTTACAGAGAAATTATACGCAATAAAAATTTCTTTTTTTCCCCCACTTGCATAATATTTCCGCCTTTTACACAAAGTAGAGCTTATCGCAGTCCAACTTAAACGGAATTAGTTGACCGTCCACACACTAGTTATCTCCAGGTCGTCTCTGAATATCGTCATAGCACCGAGCGAGTCCACGGCGTTAGGAGTTTGTTATTTGACGTGGGCGTTCATATTGAAAAACGAAGTGAGCACGAAAGCCGCGAAAAACGATTCCTTCGGCCTCGGGCAATGACCATGATAAGCTGAACTGGCGATAACTTTTTCCTTAATTTTTTATTATAAATAATGAATAATAAATTATTTTGGTGGCAAAAAATCATCCATCACTATGAGACTGATAAAATCTCATGTGTTGGATCCTATTGTATTCGTCGATAATACTAAGCTTTACTTGAGAGCAAACTTTCATAGAGAATTTTTAATTTAGTAAAGTATGAAGAATGATAGGGAAATGATACATTAAAACATCTAAGAGTATCAGAAAATATTAGGGATCAAAATATGGCCAAAAGATATACATAATAAAATGTAAAAAGTACAATCATTGATATCACCCATTATAGATTATATAAGACATGGGGTGATGATTTGTTTGTGGCGCATGACTCTGAACCTATGACAAGTCTCTCGATTGCAAGGTTATTCTTTATAGATGATTATACTATGCGAGTCTTAAAGATGAGTCACTTGAGCCAAGTTTGTCTAGACAATTCCTCTAGAAGTAGAGGCAAGTCTCTAAAAACTAAACCTGACCACTAGGCGCATAAAGTGAGTCCCTTTGAGTATTGATGTTTGCACGTTGAGTATTGACCTAGTCTGGAGAATTGAGGCCATGGAACCCATGATGTGCACTTCCTTGCTTGCTAGGGTGAGTCACCCTCCATACTAGCGGGTGCCTTTAGCAGGCAATGTGACTGTTTTTGCCGAGTTCTCTTTTTGGAACTTGCTTGTTACCTATAAAATACCTACTTGAACATGTAAGAGTATACATTTACTTCACAAATTTACATGTCACCATGAAGACAAGTTTCAAAAAGTGCAAGTGAATTAATGATGGACATTTACATGCTTTTCCAAACAATAAAAAGTAGAGTAAGAATAAGTTATTGCCCTATTATTTTTGCAGTCTTGAATGTCATGTAGATTTTGAATCATGATAGTGATTTTACCTTACTAACTTCTTTCTCCTATAAGTACAGGCTTGAGTGGTGTAATGTAATATCCATTACTACAGTACCCAGTCTATCTGCATTAACCTGAAGTGAACCTAGTAAAAACTATAGGCTTATTTAAGTTTTTATGAATTCATGCGAATTTGATTCCAGTAGAAATTTAACAACTCGAAAACTTTCCTAGGAGCGCTGTGTTTCTAAGATCTATTTGGGTGAACAAGATTTAATTCATTGGGTATACTGCAACATTATCTTCTCTGTCTGTTTGGGAGCGTTGTATATCTGTTTATGAGAAATTTTTAGAAGAAAAAAGTTCTTGGGATTGCAATGGCATTGGAAAGTCAATGTTGTAGAGTTGGTCCAATTTTCATATATTTACATAAGTAATCAAAAGAATTAACCCAATACCCCCAATTAAGTCATTATAAACATTAAGAGAGTAGGTAAAGGAGATAAAATAGGAAAGAGAAAAAAAAAAAGAAAATAAGAAGATAGTGTTTGGAGGCAACAAATTTGAATTCATCATGTAATACCTATTTCTATAGTGCTACGCCTATTTTGATAATGTCCAGTGAGTTATGTATGTTAGAACATCAACATTTTTCTCTACATGTGTTTATGAGTGTTTTATATACATATGCATGCATGAAATTTATTTTGAAATGAGTCTAAGGGGTTCTATGTGAATGGAACTAAAACATAAATTTTTTTTCGTGGGAGCACCACGACGTTGACTTAGATGCTGCTACGGCTTAATATCTCTATATAATTGGAAAAATTGGGAACGCTGCAACTTTTGGTTGGGTGATGCGGCTCTATACTCTCTATTGAGAGCACTATAGTGTCGCTGCCTAATAGCCAGCTCGTAAGATTAATTTTCTTTAAAAATATCAAAATCCACTTTAAAATTATTTTGACCAAAATCCCTCTCCCTCAGGTGGCTACTATTATAGAAAGAGAGAGAATGCTTTAGAGATAGAAAGTAGGGCTTGGGCTACTTCGGTCCTTTTTCTACTATTGGGCTAATTTAGAAACTTGATTAGGTCATGGTAGGTTATATTATGTATATCGCAACTTTAAATAATATGAAAATTTAAGTTTTTTATTTAAAATTATAACTTTGTAGTGTAAAAAATGGGGATAACTTCATATTTGTTAAATTTTATCGTATTACTTTTTGTATTATATAGATACATGTATTTTAGATATTTTGACAATTTATTTAGAAATGTTTGTTGCATAAATAAGTGCTCTATTTCTAAAAAATTAAAAAATGATTCAAACCACAAAAAATAACACTAAAGAAATATTTAAATTTTCAAAATAAAGTTCCGAACAATCCCTGGTAATCTAGTGAAATTATAAAATCATGAAATTTTACTTAGTTGTTAAATTTGTGGGTTACTAGAATAACGTTCTATGAATTCTTGCATTTTAATTATTTTTATTTCTTTTATTAAAATGCAATTTCATATGTACTTATTTGCTTGCAATGTGTAATTCTAAGAAGTTATGGATAATGGAGAAAGTTTTATTGTGATAAATGCACTAAAAACTAGAAGGGCTTGAATTTTTAAAAATCAATTGTGTTGAGAATTTGGTAATCGTAATGGCATAAATTCTGATATTTACTTTTGATGAGAGATATAAGGGCCTAATAAAAATATATTATTTTTTTTGTTTTAATATATGAAGTACTTGTTAGTCACACTTGCACCTTTACTCTCTTTCTCACCATCACACTCAATAAATTTCTTAAAGTAATAAGAAGGATCCCCAAATCTATGATGAAGTTTGCCTTTGGCCACTAGTCTTTGAACAGAATCAGTGACCCCATCAATAAAATAGTCACCCAGTAGACATTCAGAGTCACCGCCATGAATAACATGAAGGACCTTATCCATCTTCTCGATTAGCTCGAAAATAAACACCTTAGCCTATTCTTTGGCATTAATGACTACAATAAAATTAGCAGCCACTGCCTCAGTCTGATCATTGGCCTATACGGGCAATGTCACCATAGTTTTTGTTAACTCCATTTCAAACTAGTGTTAACTTATCACTGTGCGATCTCCTTCTCCAATAGATTCAACTTCTTTATCATTTTTAATAGCATTTTTCTCCTCCTCCAGGTCAACTTGGACCATCTTCTTCATATCATCCAGGTGACTTGCTCTAGCAACAGAGTTGATATGATGCATGCCCAAAAGAAAGATATTCTAGGAATTGGACAACAAATTCATGGCCGAGTAAGCCAATCCTTAACAATCCATTTCTGATATATTCTTCTCCAATGACTCACTGTCAAGAAGCTTGTCATTCTTAAAGCACCTATGGGATTTTAGGTTAGGACCCTAGCCCTCACTCTCAGAACATTTCATCTCACTAGAGGGTAAGACCTCATCATCATTCAATGGTGTGTAGTCCTTAGACTCCACTAAGGCCCTAGCACACTCAACTGGATCATTCCCTTTACTTGAGATATCAAGCTCCTCGCTCTTAGGCATAAGCTTGCCAGACACTTCCTCTCTACCAAAGGATTCCAAAACTTCTTTTCCTCTTATAAATGGGGGATAAAAACAATGTCCTTAGGTGTCGCTATCTCTTTGACATTGGTACCTTGGAACTCATCCCTACATCCACATCTTTCTACTTTTTTGAGTGGACCTCAGGGTGATGTTTAGAACCAACCATAGAAGGCTTCTCCTTTGTCCTCATTATTGATAATACAAATCTTTAAAGACACCATGTCCAAGGGAAAAGTGCAACCTGCAACCTTCTTTGTGAAAAACATATACATATTTAAAATATGATAAGATATTAATCTCATCAAGACAAGCGAGTCACTTACTAAAAAAAAGTCTTATATGCATTCTAATAGGTGACATGTGTTGAACGATAAATGACTCATTCTTTAATATAACCAGTAATGCCTCCTCTTCAAAAGATAGCCCAAGAAGGACCAACCTTTTCTATTTTAGTCAATCAAAGTAGTCAACACCTTCTAGTCAGGCTGACTTAGACTAATAATAAACTTCATCTACCAGTCTTGAACCTTGTTCGCCAAACCTACGATCTTGTAAAACACATGGTAAAACTAGATGAAGGTCTCATAGGATGTCTTGTTTTGAATAAATATCAAAATAGGCTCAGCGACTATGACAAGCTGTGTTCCCACATAAGAGAAGCAAATTATATAAAAGCCGCTATAGAATTTCAAGAATTTTGAGCCCAAATGACTCAATAGAAATTTATAATTTGTTTTATCTTAGCACATAAAGTGAATCAATGCCCCAATGATATGTGATGAACAAGAACAAATAACTCCCCATCCAACACAGAATTAATGCACTCATCTTCCTTTAGTGACTTTACAAAGTAGTCAACATGAGTAAAGTATAAAGAATGGAAACATAGTCTGAATAATCTTTTGTATGGAGAGTACTAGACAATTATTTCTCCCTAAGGAATTTACTCATACACTTGCAAAGACTAGACATATCGATAGAAATGTTTAAGAATAAAAGAAGCAAAAGAGATAAAGTGAAGGTCCAATTCTCAGGTCCATGCTTCTCATATTTATTGTATGAGCATAATACAAAGAGATCAAAACCTCTTAAATTAAATTCAATATGGAAAATGGCATCATTCCTTCTCATTATTATAATATTCGATGAACCCAATTGCATTTACTCCCAACCTTTACAACAACAACCCTCAAAATTTGTGTCACACCTATGGCCTCATCCCATTCGACGTGATTTTTAGAAAAAATCTTTTCTATTTTAGTAGGTCACTCTAATAAGCCAAAAAATTTATTCAAAAGTGACAATCACACATAAGGTTTACATAATCAACACATAACTAAAAATAAATAAATAAAATCTACCCATATGGTGACTACCTCGGATATGCTCTAACATAATATCTTTTGTCAAACTCAACACTAATCTTTCTATCATATCAAGATACTCAATAACATATTAAGCATCCTAGAGGAGGAACCCCTCCTTAGTCTGACTAAGAATCATAAACCAGTCAACTTCTATCAAGTTTATATTCCTCCATACAGCTTCCACTTGATCATTCAACGAGGCCACCGCACCCCTTAAAACATCATCACCTGTAATAAAAACTCCCTCTCCAACAATATTGAGATAGCTCGCATCTCCAATCTTGACTATCAACTCCATGGCTACCAAAATTTTGATGATTTCTTCCGATGAAATCTTCTCCAAGGGAGGGACGAGGTTGGTGAACAAGGTATATGAGAAGGAATTCAGTGGCTGCTCATGGATGTTGCCCCAATCCACTCCTTAGCAACCTCTTCAACCTTTTTAATGGTGATGGCATTATCATCAATGACTACATTTTGCTCTTGGGAAGTTTCCTCCTTCTTAAAGGCTTAACCCATGCATTCTTACATGCTCTCAAGAGGAAAAGAATGTTTCAACATTCCATAAAAAGACCCTTCATATTCATCATTCACAGCTAGGGAAAAAGGAGCAACCATCTCTTTCATCCCCATAGCAAGGTCAGATGAATGATCATCCTCAATAATAATCAAATCCTCAATATCAACATGTATCTTCTTTAATAGAGGACCCACGGTAATATCTTTCAAGTCCATGCGTACTCGTACCTCCTCTCTAACAATAACCTTTCTTAGTATGACCTCTTCCACATTCAGGGCCTCCATATCGAAAGATACTCATTCTATCTTAAAGGCTGCCTTCCTATAAGATTAAACTATGAGAAGAGAGGAAATCTTAATCTCACCAAATTAACTTGAGGCTCATAAGTTGGAAGCAGACATAGGTATTTAACATGCTCAAAGCAAGTATTAATAGTGAAATATGGAGATGAGATTGTTTGGTCTCAGGTGATACACGCATGTCAAAAATCAGGGTAGTAAATTCTCATTTACTAACACTTTTTCTCTGATTTATGATTTATTTATTTGGCCTTTTTCTACATTTGATGATCAAAGGATCAAACAAATTAGGAAACTAAGTATACACCCATGATTGCTTGTGCAAGTACCTTCTTGCAGGTATCTTATAAGTTACATTATGAGTATGTAGAAGGAGGATTTATTCATCTTTTAGGATAGTTCATTCGAAGGACTCACTTAGGAGCTTGAAAGAAGCTTATCACTAGAGAAAGATGGACCTCCTCTGACCACTTTCTCCAAGCAGTTGCCCTCTTCGATGGGATTGACCTTAGATGATACTCTCTCAATTGGATAAATCCT
This sequence comes from Dendrobium nobile, assembly GCA_022539455.1. Taxonomy (NCBI): domain Eukaryota; kingdom Viridiplantae; phylum Streptophyta; class Magnoliopsida; order Asparagales; family Orchidaceae; genus Dendrobium; species Dendrobium nobile. Next base: position 11,226,509 of record CM039724.1, read on the forward strand.
TATTCATTTGGTCGAAATTCAAGTCTCCTATGTGAAACCTATAAAACATCAAGCTAAAGACACACATCTCATTCACAAGATAACTCTAAAGACTGGATCATCGAGCTCAGAGATCAATGCCAAATCATCACTTATTCTCGTCTTACTCTAGTAAGACAATATCAAACTTGCTTCTTAGTTCATGTTAACTCAATCTCTATATGCCCATGGGTACATCTCACCCATATCTTCACTCATAAGATCAAAACACCACTCAACACAGCTGGCTGAGCTACATAAAAAATTGATAGTATGACTGCTATGCCCCATACACATTCTACTATTGTAACTCTCCAAGACCCATAAATAGGGTGAGGGAGGATACAAGGACCTTGAATGAAGAAAAAGAATCCTGAGACCATGTTGAAATAAAGATGTTATTTTTTCCTAGTCTAATTAAATCTCTATGAGATAGAGGTCTTGCCCCCCTCCCATTCTTATACTTTTAGCTAGGATAATAAAGATTTTATTCAAATCCATCCTCTTTCTTCCCCTCTTTATTTCTTCCATAATCATCCTCATAATGACTTGGGCTCACAAGTAGGTTCATAAAGTACAGTCTAACATCATTCAAAGAAAAAAATTAGGATTCAATAGTTGGGTTCTATAATACATCTCAAAAAGTGAAATAGAAATACTGCTCAATCTTATATTATTCAACTGAGGCTTGTATTCTATACAAAAATGATATTCTCTAGGCCTCATTATTCGACTCATCCAACATGTCTACAAAGCTTTTGTAGATTGAAAAATATAAAATGAAACTAAGAATGCAAAAGGACATAGTTGCATACACATATATTCCTCTAAACTTTTTAGCTTATCCAAAGAGCATATATATATATATATATATATATATATATATATATATATATATATATATATATATATATATATATTATCCAAGAGAAAACAAAGTGAAATACTAATTATAATTTAATAATAAGATTCTTACGGATGTGTATATTATAACATTTTGTATGTGCTAAGCTTGTGTATGAAATCACCTAAGTACAATGTGATGTTGAAATCATAAGTAATATAAGAGTACTCAAGTTCATTAACTAAATAATTGTTATAACTTAATTTTTTAATAATTTATAAAGCTTATTAACATATTTTCTTACTTTAATGTTTCATCGTTATGGTTTATATATAATGTAAGAGAATTGAGCATCATTCATCATAACATTAACCATGTAATTTCAAGTCCTAGAAATTATGTTCTAAAAGTTTTTTAATGTTCTAAAGAATATGGAGATATCAAACCCGTCTCTGATTATTTAAGCTCTAAGAATTGGGATATATTATAATGTGATAATGGAGATCCAAAAACCAACAACAACAACAACAACATCAAGCCTTTATCCCACTACGTGGGGTCGGCTACATGAATCCTTTTCCTCCATTGTGTCCTATTAAAAGTCAAATTCTTATTTAAATCTAATAAAGAAAGGTCATTCCTAATATTTTCTAACCAAGTCTTTTTAGGTCTACCCCTACCTTTCTTAACATAAGTCAAATCTAATACCTCTACTCTCCTAACCGGATCATCGGAAGGCCGTTGTTTTATGTGACCAAACCATCTAAGGCGACTCTCTCTAATCTTATCTTCTACTACAGCTACTCCAACCTTTTCACATGTGTGCTCCTTTCGCATCCTATCTCTAAGGGTAAAGCCACTCATCCACCTGAGCATCCTCATCTCTGCCACACTTAACTTAGTACTATGCTTCCCTTTTAATGGCCAACATTCGGCACCATAAAGCATTGCAGGCCTCACTACCATCTTATAGAATTTTCCCTTAAATTTTAGGGGTACATTTCTATCACATAACAAGCCCGATGCATTCCTCCACTTCAACCATACAACTTGAATTCTGCTGATAATATCTCCATCTATTTCACCATCACTCTGAACAACAGATCCAAGATATCTAAAACGTGTACTCTTATTAATGACTTGGTCGCCCAAGGTCACAATCCCCTCACTAGGTCTATTACTACTAAAATTACACTCCGTATATTCCGTTTTAGATCTACTCAAGCGAAAACCTTTAGACTCTAAGGTTGACCTCCATAATTCAAGTTTACCTTCAACTCCCTCTTTAGTCTTATCAACAAGAAGAATATCATCAGCAAAAAGCATACACCAAGGTACATCCTCTTGCAAATGTCTAGTGAGAACATCCATGACTAAAGAAAAAAGATATGGGCTTAAGGCTGATCCTTGATGTAAACCAACCGAAATAGGAAAATACTTGGTCAATCCACCTTTTGTTTGAACACAAGTAATAGCTCCTGCATACATATCTTTAATGATTTGAATATAAGCATTATTGACTCCTTTCTTTTCAAGAACTCTCCATAGCACTTCTCTTGGAACTTTATCATATGCTTTTTCTAAATCAATAAATATTATATGTAGATCCTCCTTATTTTCTCTATATTTCTCCATCAAACCTCTTAATAAATGTATGGCTTCCATAGTCGACCTACCCGGCATGAATCCAAATTGATTTTGAGAAACGTTAGTATCACGCTGCAGCCTATGCTCCATAACTCGCTCCCATAGTTTTAAAGTATGACACATTAACTTAATACCTCTATAATTCGCACAATCTTGTGCATCACCTTTATTCTTAAAAATAGGAATTAACACACTCATTCTCCACTCATCTGGCATCTTTTTAGTCTTCAGAATAGTATTAAAAAGTTTAGTAAGCCATGAAATTCCTTCATCTCCTAAGCATTTCCACACCTCTATTGGAATATCATCAGGTCCAACAGCTTTTCCACCCTTCCTTTTCTTTAAAGCCTCTCTAACTTCAATTGTACTAATACACCGATAAAAACAGAAATCTTTATTTTCATTTAGGGTGTTAAGATCACTATTGTCAATCTTATTTTCATAATATTCATTAAAAAGTTTAGCAAAATATCTCATCCACCTTTGTTGAATATCATCTTCTAAGAAAAGTATTTTTTGATCTTCATCCTTAATACACTTCACTTGAACTAAATCCTTACTACTCCTATCTCTTTATTTGGCTAATTTACATATATCTTTCTCCCTCTTTAGTATCTAATCTATTATATAAATCACTAAAAGCTAATGTCTTTGCATCGCAAATTGCTTTTTTAGCATCCTTACGAGCCACTTTATAAATTTTCCAATTATCATGATTTTTAAAATTAAACCAATTTTTATAACGAAACTTCTTATATTTAATCTTTTCTTGCACATTTGGATTCCACCACCAACTATTTTTACTATTAGGAGCATTTCATTTTGATACTCCAAGAATATATTTTGCAATATTCTTAATATCACTAACCACTTTTTCCCACATAGCATTAGCATCCTCATGCACAGACAAAATCTTAAGATCTAAAATCTTATTCTCAAAAATATTTTTGTTAATATTCTTTAAATGCCCCCATCTAATCCTAGAAAATTGTTTTACCTTATTTTTTATTTTATACCCCTTTATCTTAAAGTCCAAAACTAATAATCGATGTTGGGTACATAAATTTTTATTTGGAATAACTTTACAATCTTTGCAATCTAAATGATTTAATTTTCTAATAAGAAAATAGTCAATCTGGGTTGTACTATATCCATTTTTATAAGTGATGAGATGCTCATTCCTTTTCTTAAATAAAGTATTAGCAATTGAAAAATCATAAGCTAAACAAAAATCCAATATGGTCTTGCCACCTTCATTTGTCGTTCCAAATCCATGGCCACCATGAATGCTTTTAAAATCATCTATCTCTCTACCAACATGTCCATTTAAATCTCCTCCAATAAAAACTCTTTCTTCAAGAGATATCTTTTGTATTAATTCTTCTAAGTCATTCCAAAAATTTAATTTAGAACTCATATCCAAACCTACTTGAGGTGCATAAGCACTTATAATATTAACAATTTTATCATCAACAACAATCTTTAAAGCTATAATTATATCTCCAATCCTATTAATTTTTATAACATTATCCTTTAAACTCTTATCTATAATAACACCTACACCATTTCTAGTACGACTCCTACCCGAATACCAAAGTTTAAATCCTAAACTATTAATTTCCTTAGCCTTCTCTCCAACCCATTTAGTTTTCTGAATGCATAAAATATTTAACTTCCTATGAATCATAATATCTATTAATTCCATTAATTTTCCTGTAAGGGAACCTATATTCCAAGTTCCTATCCTAATTTTAGTTTCATGGACTAGCTTATTTGCTCACATTCGTCCTTGATGTGGGAACCCTTGCCTATTTAACACTGCACCCGGGCACCGGTACAGCAGCCCTTGCACACTTGTCACTGTATTCAGGCCATACAGCGCATCGCTTCCAGGGGACACCCTAACATTAACACAATTTTTTAAAGGATTCATGTCATTATTGTTCGACAAGTTTTACACTGGCTGTCGACTACCTAATGCAACCCTCCACTTTTCTCATACAGGACTTGGGACCTGATAACGGTAGTGTTAAGATCCAAAAGCCAATATCTAAATTTAAAAGATAAGTGACTTGAACTAAGAGAATGAAATGAAAATCATCTTAAAGTCCTCAACTCCAAATTATAAGACAATTAAGGATTTGAAGGCACCTTCATAATATATAAATTCCACCCTATAGTTGGTGATTTCATTCTATGTTTATTAAGTCCAGAGATATACAAGTTTCACCTTAGTATGCATTATTATACCATAGTACTCTAAGATTTAACAAAATCTAACCAAGGTTTAGTGCTCTAGTGATGTTGTTCTAAGGTCTTTTGGTCAATTGAATTGAAATCATACTTCTAAAGAAGAGCAATTAAAATAGTGCAATAGTGAAAAAATGGAAAACAATTTTCACTGATATCAAATAAGGCTAAAACAATATAGTAAGCCATTTATACTATATGTAGAAGCCAATCAAGAATGGTGCATAAATGTATCCTTATTTATGCTAACAAGTTGATCTGATTTTAACCAAAGGATCCACTTGAACTATTATAGGAAAATTTGTTGCTTATCCATAAGAGAAAAAATAAGTAGAAGGTCATTAGTGTGGGATTTAATAGTGTTGTACATAACGATATCAATGAAGAGTAGAGAAAATTGCCATAAATAAGTTTCTAAATATTTCTCATAGTATTATATATAGTAGAACGTATTGCAATCTAGGATCTTGAGCCCTTGATTTTGATAATAACAAACTTTATTGGCTTTTTAGTATATTTCTTTGGTTAGTATTTGTGCTATGCACACTAACATTTCATGTAAGTCATGCACCATACAACAAGATCGACTCAAGACTAGGTAGACTAGGAGTGTTGTCATCATATAAGAGTCTATAATTTGATTTATTTATTTTATATATCTTTAGCCAAAATTCATATAAAAGTTGTATAGTAACTTAGTGACCATGCACACATGCATAGGAGAGGAAATCTAAAAATATTAATTTTTGATCAAATCATATTGTACTATCTCCATCCAATTATATGAACTAAGTTATATCATGTTTAATTATATCATTAATTTAAGTTTTCTAATTTTGATATAATTGAATCGTATGATACTGATTGTATGGGACGATCAGTATAAATCAGAAAATTTGTTGCCAATTATAAATTATGCAATGTTTTGACATTTAAAATTTATATTAATTATATTGTATGATACCTATTGTACTATAGAATAAATTTAAATCTTACCTAATCTAATCTCTTGATTAAGCAACTAAATATGTATTAATTGATATTAAAATTTATACTGTGCGATGACCATGTTTGTACATTTCAAACCAATTCCATATGGGCATCTTGGATGAAATGGTGATTTGATTGAACTAATCATTATTATGATACTTAAATCATACAAGACAATCAGTTAAATTATTTGAACCGATTGTACGTGCTTTTGTTTACCATACAATATTGTTATGCTATATTAAACACATTTGTATTGTATGATTCCACATCGTACTGTACAATCAGAGTAGGCAAAAGTAAGATTTTAGGTTTCCTTTGAAGCCTTATTTCAATACTTGTTTTACAACAAAAGAAAAAATCTTTTTGGTTGTTGAAGAAACTTTGAGGGAGAACTCTTGAGAGAGCTCTAGTGCTTTGGAGAAGAAGGTGGAATTGAGGGTGAGGGAGGACTGTGAGGGGTTTCCATACGGTTGCTCTAAGCTAGTTTGCACCTTATTTTCTCCAAAGACTTGATGAGTTTTGGAGTTGATCTGGGTAGAGAAGCTTCATGGTTAAGAGTTGAGGTTCTACATATACTAGGAAGGTGAGAAAGGATTCCAAGGTATGTTGGCGTCACTAAGAGGGTGGCATAGCTTCAAGGTTTTTTACCTTCACTAGATGGGTGAAAAATGATTTCAGTTCTCTATCTCATCGGGTTTGTTGGAAATGATTTGTAAGAGCTTCTCTACCTTGCCATGGAGCTAAAGAAGTGACACTAAAGGAGTTAGTGCAATACCTAGAGAGGAGAACTCTAGGGAGTGGACGTAGGTAAAGTTTTGATCAAATCACTATAAAATTTCTAGTATTCTCACTCTTCAATTTGCATTTTATTTCTCACATTTTTTTCTGCTTATTATTCTTGAGAAATTTGTGGTGAGAAACTTTGCGATATATGTGGATAAGTTTCTACGAGAAAGGTTTAGTAGAAACAAAATCTGAAAACCAAAAGTATAAAAATTATTTCTTTTTGCTGAAATAAAAATATAAATTTTATTTTAATCTCTAATATTTGTTGTTGTTTGTTTTTGTTTGACATCATTTGCATAGAGGAACCTTTAATGGGCAAAATTTTTAAAATACCAATTCCCTCGCCTCCCTCTTGGTGTGCCTAAGGACCATTCAACAATGTTTAACACCCTCCATTAAACTTTGAATGAAGTTTAACACCAGCCTTCTCAATATGAGGCATTGATTAAGAGAATTGATTAGATGGAGTCTTTCTTCGATGCTTACGTTAAGGAGCAATCTCAGCAGAATGAAACAGATATAACATTTTTTGGAGAGCAATTTGCATCCCTTTACCGACACTTTCAACCACCACCACCACCAGATCAAGAACCTTCCTACTTTTAGTGTGTGTTCTTTATTGTAGGTTGTTTTTATGTTTTCTTTTCATTATCCTATTTAATTTCTTCTTCTTATGCTTAGTCGTTCTTTCATTTTCTGATGTCAAAAGGGAGATAATGTATGCTTAGTTGATTGTTGTGCAATTGTTAATCGTTTGGATTTTAGTTTATTCTTATTTTGTGCTCTCTCTTATTCTGTCTTTGTTTTGTGCTTAATGTTGCATTTAAATAACTTATATATATATATATATATATATATATATATATATATATATATATATATATATATATATATATATATATATATATATATATATATATATATATATACCCCTATTTTTTGAATGGATCGCTTAGTGAGGGGATGTTTTCTGGGAAAATTTGATTAATTTGAATTTCTGAACCAATAATATTTATCATCATAAAAAATGGTGAGATTATTACAATCCATAATCCTAAAGCCTTTAATTTGATGATAACAAACTTTATTGACTTTTATTATATTTCTCTAATTCATATTTGTAGATTTTATTTTTCAGTGCACACTAACATTTCAGGTAAGTCATAGATTAAGTGATGTAGGCAAAGGGGGGGGGGGAGCAAATTTGCTGGCTGTTGGATTCATCCCCCATATGTTTGACCTCTTTGGTTCCTCTGCCTGCCCTATTCACCCCCCTTATTTTGGCCCTTTGGTTCCTCTACTTGCCTGGTTCCTTATCCCTACCGCTATCCACTGTCCTTTCAATTGCTATATCCCACTGGCCTTTCGGGTGTTGCTCCCTTCGATTGTCTTTCGCCCTTCTGCCTCCCCTTTGCTTATTGGATATCATGGGCAGTTGTTTGGGCTGTCTGGCTGCCTCTCCTCTCCCATATATAGTGGCTGATTTGTGATATTTAAATGTACATTTGTGTGAGAAAATATTTGGAAAGAAAACCTGAGGGTTTTTGGATAGCTTACAAGCGATGTATCCCCTTCTCTTCTCGTCTCTTTGACTTCATCTCAAGCTTCTTACCTATTTCTTCTCTCCATGATTATCACTCCATTATATCTTTCTTTTCAACTTATCTTATTATCAATGTTTTAGATGTTTAAGTGTCTTTTGACATGTCTTTGTAATCATATCATCTATAATTTGTAGTTTTATTGTTAAGTTATCCTTTTAGTCATTTTTTTAGTATATTTGGTTTGAAGTAGGTCAATTTTGGAAGACTTGCAAATTTTGTATGTGTAGGCAATATTTCTTGTCTACATCAAAATGATATTAGAGCTTTAGGTTATGTGCAAGTCTTTTTGTTCGTATTTAGAAAAAACACATTTATAATAATGAGATGTCCAAACTATCACCCTATGGGAATCTCAAGTGAAGAGAAGACATAATTTCAAGATGAATACAATCCTAGCAATGTTGAAAGTCAAACTACATTACCCAGTACTCATGAAGTTGGCATTCTAACAGACATCAGTCTCTCACCTGAAGGAGATTCAACAGACTCGAATCAAAATGAGTTATACAAACTTTAAATGAAGATGCACTTATGTACAGAAAGGTATAAAAAGAGAAAGCAATTTCTTCTGGCCAAATTCAAGCAAAAAAGTGATATGATCAAACAATAGTATGCAACATTAATTCTCAAATTGGGTAAATCTCATTTGGCGCGTAGTGAGAACTCAAAAACTATCTCATCAGGAGATGAGCTCTTTTAACCGGAGGAGAATTTGATGTAGGCAGGGGGGTAGCATATTTGTTTGCCACTGGATTCATCCTCCTTATTTTGGCCACTTCGGTTACTCTGCCTGCCCTATTCGGCCACCCCCCCCCCTTGGCCCTTCGATTCCTCTACCTGCCTAGTTCCATCCCCATGGCATTGTTCATTTAGTTGCTGTGTCCCGCTGGCCTTTCGGGTGCTGCTCCCATTAACTGCCTTTTGGCCTTCTGCCTCCCCTTTGCTGATTAGATATCATGGGTGCCTGTTTGGGCTATTTGGCTCCCTCTCCTCTCCTATATATAATCGCTAATTTGTGACATTTAAATGTATGCTTTTGTGAGAAAATATTTGGAAAGAAAACCTAAGGGTTTTTAGATAGCTTGCGAGCTATGTATCCCCTTCTCTTCTCCTCTCTTTGACTTCATGTCGGAGTTCTTACCTATTTCTTCTCTCCATGGTTATCACTCCAGTGTATCTTTCTTCTCCAATTATCTTATTATCAATGTATTAGATTTTTCAGTGTCTTTTAACATGTCTTTGTTATCATATAATCTATAATTTATAGTTTTGTTGTTAAGTTATCATATTAGTAATTTTTTTAGTATATTTGGTTTGAAGTAGGTCAATTTTGGAAGACTTACAAATTTTGTATTTGTAGGCATTTTTTTTTATCTACATCAAAATGGTATCAGAGATTTAGGTTGTGTGCAAGTCTTTTTTTGAGTGTTTATAAACAATATATTTACAATAATAAGAAGTCCAAACGATCACCCGATGGGAATCTCAAGTCAAGAGCTAACAAAATTTCAGAATTAATACGATCTTGTTAATGTTAAAGTCAAACTCCATTGCCATGTACTCATGAAGTTGGCATTCCAACAGACATCAGTCTCTCACCCGAAGGAGATTCAACAGACCCGATTCAAAATAAGTTAGACAAACTTCAGATGAAGATGCACTTATGTACAGAAAGGTATGAAAAGAGAAAGTAATTTCTTCAGGCCAAATTCAAGCAAGAAAGAGATATGATCAAATAACAATATGCAACTTTAATTCTCGAATTGGATAAATCTCATTTGGCGCATTGTGAGAACTCAGAATCTATCTCATCAGGAGATGAGTTCTTTCAACCGGAGGGGAATTAGCAAGGGGGGGGGGGGTGAGGCAGATTTGCTGGCCGATGGATTACTCAAGACACCTTACAACTTTTCTATCACTTGAGAAGAAAGATATGAATAGGGTGGAAACTTGTAGAGGGAAGAAGTAGATAAGAAGCCCTAGATGAAGTTAAAGAGAGGAGAAGAGAAAGGGGGCACGCTCGCAAGATAGAACAAAACTTGCAGGTTTTACATTTCAAATATTTTCTCACCAAAATCTCTCTCAAAGGCTCAAATCAGCTCCCTTTATATAGGAGAAGAAAGGGAGCCAAACAACCATTCAGCCGTCCCAATGACCCAGTCAAAAAAGAGAAGAAAAGTGTCGGTAATTACTCACGTGGGGAGCCCAATAGCTAAAAGAAACCAGCCATAAATATATGCATAAACTAAACAATCAGCCAGCGAGCCGAACATGTAAAGCAAGGGCCAGCCAAACATAACCAATAAATATGGACCCGAATAGGTAACACCCAAGGAACCGAAAAAAAACAAGAAGCTAGCTCCCCATCCCAACTTCCTTCCAAACACCAAACAACAATACACCTCAATGGGCCAAGCCCATTTAGCCAAGTGCAGCCCACCTTTAATTGCCCAAACATGGGTATAGCTTGCTTACATCAATTCCCCTCCGGTTGAAAATTCTCATCTCATGAGGAGAGTGAATTTGGACTTTCCTTACACATCAAATTATTCTTATCCAGTTATGAAATTAAACTGCGTACTTTCTCTAGATTATCATAATCCTTGTGAAAGCATCCTGCCATTCGCTAACTAACCTCCCAATCATTTGTTGGCACATATATACAAAATAATAAACTCATAAGAAAATATAGTTCACCCATAGACACGTAAAGGTTACTTCCCACAACAATATTGCTCCTTGAGCCATGGTGGAGTCTAGTTGATGTGGCCAAGCATGACGCATGGGTAGGTTCACTTCACTTTTTTTTTTCACAAAGAACAATATTAATATTACTTTATCTTTTTTGCAAAAAATAAAATTTCTTTAGATTTCAAGTATTACATAATTTTTGAAATAAAAATAAAATATAAATGACTTAGAATATCTATTAAGAATAATTTTTATAGCTTTTAAGTTTGCCTTGTTTAATATTTTTAATTAATGCTTGTTTAATTTATATCATACTCATTTCAAATTAATCAAATTCCCCGTTTATTTAAACTTTTTAAATTATTTGTTAATTTATAAAACCAAGTATATATTTCTTTTCATTGCTTATTTATGTACTTGTTCTATTCATTTTGACAAGTTAGCAAAGTTTGACTATAAAATATTTAAATAAGGCTAGCGCAAATATTAATGTGCACACATTATATGAGCTGAAGTGAAATATGAAAATTTTTAGTATAAGTATGCTAACCCTAATTAATGATTTGCTCGCTCGTTTATTACAATTCTACTTTGAAATCTTTCTTTGGATATGTTATTAAATATTTATCAAAATAATTTAAAAATTAAAGAAATATTAGTTTTTAAAATAGTTTTTGTTATACCAATAATACATAAATATTTTAAAATTTTTATCTTATATATAAAAATAAATATATTCATTATTTTTAATTAAAAATTTTATTTTATCATATATATTATTTAAATATGATATATCAAAAATTTAAATTTATTTTGTTCAATATTAAATCAAAAAATTCTTGCCCAGTTTTTTTAAAACTAATATAAAAAAAAATCTAACTTCCCAATGGCAATCCCACTTCTAACATTTAATACAAGAGCCATTTTCTCTGACAATTTGGCTGAGTTATCAATATAGGATGGGCAAGTGGGAAAAGACTTGGTCCATAACTGTGGCACGCCAAAGCAGACGAAGCTCTCCGCGGTAAGACCGATACAACTGATCATACCCCCGACTTGTCCGCGTATAAAATCGCTTTCTCCGCGTCTCTCCAAGCTGAAACTCTAATTCCACTCGAGCATTCTCATCTCAAGATTTCGTTAACTAGTAGCAGATGTTGTGTTCCTTGTAAGATCTGATAGATTGGGTCTTTTGAGCAAAGCAAAGCAAGATGGAGAGCAGTCTGAAGATGGCAAGCATAAGAGGGAGCATGAGAAGTGTGAGCCGAAACGCTTCCACATGGAGATCAACGAGCTCCGTCTTCGGCAGATCCATACGGGAGGAGGACGACGAGGAGGCTCTGAAATGGGCGGCACTGGAGAAGCTCCCCACCTACGACCGGATGAGGAGAGGGATTATTACTGGAGCTGGTGGCGCCCAAGAGGTGGATGTTAAAGATCTTGGACTCCAAGAGAGGAAGAACTTGCTCGAGAAGCTGGTTAGGACTGCAGAGGAAGACAATGAGAAGTTTCTTCTCAAGCTCAGGGACCGGATGGAACGGTGAGTCACGGAAAAAAAAATAAATAAATAATTGTTATGCTGTTTAAGGATTCTTAAAGCATTATTACACTTGCTTGTTTCAGTGTTGGAATTGATAACCCAACGATTGAGGTTCGGTTCAACCATCTTAACATAGATGCCGAGGCGTATGTGGGGAACAGAGGAATTCCAACTTTCCTCAACTTTTTTGTGAACAAGATCTCGGTAATGGAACAATCCATTGATTTTCAGAATTTTTTTCAATGAATGTTGAATATTTGTGTGTATGTTTATATTGATGATAAAAACAGAAGAAAGAATTCTACCATGGATTTTCATAGCATTTATATGTAGATTGACTGTCATTTGCGTTGAGATTTATGCATTACAAGAACAAGTATCTATCAACGCTTGAGAATAATTTTCATGTGCAAATCTGTAAAAAAGTTGCATGTGAATTTATTGGTATCACAATTTATGCATATATACTTACCATGTTCTCAGATTAAAAGTTTTCTGCATAAACCAACATTTCTTAATATTTGGTTGAGACTATTTCTTACAAATGAAAAACTTTAATGCGGAAAAGAATTCTATCCCAAAAATGATGGCATGTTATTAAATTGTTCTACTTTTGATGCTAAATGTTTATATCAGGGAGTACTGAGCGCTTTGCATATTGTGCCAAGTGGGAAGAGGCCAATTTCTATCCTTAGTGATATCAGCGGGATTGTCAAGCCTTGCAGGTGAGAAGACCTTTGCTTGTCTAAATATGGGAGTGTGATCTATTTATTCAAAAGTGTCTGATTAGTTAACTCTGTTGTACAGAATGTCTTTGCTTCTCGGCCCTCCAGGATCTGGGAAGACTAGCCTTTTATTGGCTCTAGCCGGAAAGCTTGATTCAACTCTGAAGGTACATACTGAAACTTTCTCTAAATTCTTTAACCTAATTTGAAAAAAAAAATTGCAGAGTTCAGTTAATATTATTTGATATGCATTGGTGAGAGAACTGGATTTGACCGAAAATGATATTGCATGATCTGGTTTGCATAGTGTTTCATTTGCATTCCATATCGTGCCACATCATTCAGCTGTTTTTTCCCGTTAAGCAAAAGTGACATTTCTATTTTTCATTTGGGTTTTAGTAGACGAAAGTCATTTTAACTAACTGAATCCTTGATTACAACAGGAAATTATGTTTGAAGGGAAAGAAACTAAAACTAATATTTTCCTCAATTTCATCAGGTTTCAGGTGAGGTAACTTACAATGGTCACCACATGGATGAATTTGTACCTCAGAGGACTTCTGCTTATATTAGTCAGAACGACATACACATTGGAGAGATGACAGTGAGAGAAACCTTGTCTTTTTCAGCAAGATGCCAAGGAGTGGGAACTCGTTATGGTAATCTAGCTAGAAAGTTCAGTTTTTAAAAGTCCTCAATGAGATCTGGAGGGACTTGGAACTCAGTTGTTTTTCTTCCAAATGATTTGCAGATATGCTGACTGAGCTATCAAAAAGAGAGAAGGAAGCAAACATCAAACCAGATGCAGAAATTGATGTCTACATGAAGGTTAGTACAGGAAGAAACTTCATTCATTTTTCGTTACATGAAATTTAGTGTTTGATACTTGAACTAATAAATAGAGCAAAGAAAATTTACAAATTGGAGAAGTTTACTTATGTAATTTTTACGACAATAGGCCATATCAGTGGAAGGACAGGAAAATGTGATTACAGATTACATTCTGAAGGTAAGCCTAAAATGCAGAAATCATTTTGTTATTCTAATTAAACTTCTATTAAGGAAGCAAGTCTTATTAGTGTTGTTATTTCTACTTTCATAAGATTTTAGGCCTGGAGGTTTGTGCTGATACCATGGTTGGAGATGCAATGATAAGAGGCATTTCAGGTGGACAAAAGAAGCGTGTTACTACTGGTATGTTGCCAATGGGGTCTAGTACCATTTCAGAATAACATAAAGCAAAAATTAGAAGTCATTATAATTGTTGATTCTAAAATGACTCTCATTTTAGCACTACTCATTTGTGCTGCTGTGTTCAAAATTCTGTGCAGGTGAAATGCTTGTCGGGCCAGCAAAAGCACTTTTTATGGATGAAATTTCGACGGGTCTTGATAGTTCCACCACATACCAGATAGTGAATTCCCTCAGGCAATCTGTTCACATCCTTGGCGGGACGGCAGTTATTGCATTGCTCCAACCTGCACCTGAAACCTATGAACTCTTTGACGATATCATACTTCTATCTGAAGGGCAGATAGTGTACCAGGGCCCAAGAGAGCATGTTTTAGAGTTCTTTGATTTAATGGGTTTCAAGTGTCCTGAAAGGAAAGGAGTTGCAGACTTTCTGCAAGAAGTAAGTAGTAGAAACTAGATTGATATTATGTTTTCTTTTAATAGACTGATTCTACGATAAAATCTCTTTTTACACATCAATAGGTGACTTCTAGAAAGGATCAACATCAGTACTGGGCACACAAAGACGAGCCATACTCTTATATTTCTGTCAATGAATTTTCTGAAGCTTTTCAGGCCTTCCATGTCGGCCTCAAGCTACGAACAGAACTCGGTACTTCATTTGATAGGAGTAGGAACCACCCTGCAGCATTGACAACTTCGAAGTATGGCATTAGTAAAATGGAGCTCCTCAAAGTGTGCACCTCACGGGAATGGCTTCTGATGAAGAGAAACTCTTTTGTCTACATCTTCAAAGTAGTCCAAGTGTGTAGACAATCCAGAAACCTAAACTAGCAATCATTGAAGTACTTGATTCATAAGCAATAACATAGTGCTAACTTGTTTTTCTCCATCTACTACAGCTTATCATTCTTGGTTTAATTGCAATGACGGTCTTCCTGCGTACAAAGATGCATCGTGAGGGGATAGAGGATGGAGTCATCTTCTTGGGTGCAATGTTTCTCGGTCTTGTCACTCATCTGTTTAATGGATTTGCCGAACTTGCAATGAGCATTGCAAAACTTCCTATATTTTATAAGCAAAGAGACCTACTCTTCTATCCCTCATGGGCTTATGCACTACCTACATGGGTCCTCAAGATACCAATTTCATTTCTGGAGTGTGCTGTCTGGATTTGTATGACTTACTATGTCATTGGTTTTGATCCAAATATCAACAGGTTAGAATAAATAGGAGACTTTCTAAAATCATCAATATGTGATATTTATAGGTTTTGTGTATGATTCTCAGTACTAATTCCTAATCAAATAACTGTTTTACAGGTTCTTCAAGCATTATCTGCTGCTTGTTCTAATCAGTCAGATGGCATCAGGACTCTTTCGGCTCCTTGCAGCTCTTGGAAGGGAAATGGTAGTGGCCGATACTTTTGGGTCTTTTGCACAGATTGTGCTTTTGATCCTTGGGGGATTTCTTATTTCACGAGGTGAGGCAATTTTTATGGACTAAATATACTGCCACAATTTCTATTACAACTTTGTTTTGAGTGAGAAATTTCTTGCAGAAAACATTAAGAAATGGTGGATATGGGGTTACTGGTCCTCTCCTTTGATGTATGCACAGAATGCAATTGCCGTGAATGAATTTCTTGGGCATAGTTGGAATAAGGTATAAACAGTTCTCAAGCCAGGGTCAATTCTTCTGCTTTTCTTGCGAATATCCTTAATGAAATTTCTTTGTTACGCAGCATGTCCCTGGATTTAATAATACTCTGGGAATTGAGATCTTGAAGTATCGTGGGATCTTTGTTGATGCCAACTGGTACTGGATAGGTGTAGGGGCACTTCTCGGATACATCTTCCTGTTTAATGTCCTCTTTGTTTTCTTTCTTGATTGGCTTGACCGTAAGTATCAAATGCATAAGCTTCATCTTGTAAAACTTCGGAATATTCTAGTTCTAAGCTGATTAAATCCTGCAGCACTTGGCAAAGGTCAGACAACCATTTCTGAAGAGGTATTGAGAGAGAAGCATGCTAATAGAACAGGTGCATCCATCGAACTACCTTCAAAAGCTCAGTTATTGCCACCAAGTACAGGTGAAGGTAATAACTATAATAACTGTGCGTAAGGATATTTTAGTCTCACTATAATCAATATTGTTCTAATCTGCTTGAAACATTTAAATTTCTTACAGAAAGGATTTCAAAAGAAAATGAAAAGCGTGGAATAATGCTCCCATTTGCTCCACTTTCAATTACCTTTGACAACATTAGGTATTCCGTGGACATGCCTCAGGTATTTTAAGTCTTATGGACCTAATATTTTATGTTCTTTGAAACAAAATGTTAATCATCCTTTTATATATTCTTCATAGGAAATGAAAGACCAAGGGATAGTTGAGGACCGTTTGGTCCTACTGAAAGGTGTTAGTGGAGCATTCAGGCCAGGAGTTCTCACAGCTTTGATGGGTGTAAGCGGAGCAGGCAAGACAACTCTTATGGATGTTCTTGCTGGAAGAAAAACTGGTGGTTATATAGATGGAGATATCCGTATATCAGGATATCCCAAGGTGCAAGAGACATTTGCTAGGATTTCTGGATATTGTGAACAAAATGACATCCACTCTCCACATGTTACCGTTTATGAATCGCTTCTTTACTCAGCCTGGCTACGTCTAACCTCTGAAGTTGATGCTACAACAAGAAAGGTTAGTTGAGTAATATATTCTACTTGGAACTCAAAAGAAAGTCTGTTTCCTTTGGTATGGGACTAAATTCTAGAAATTAATCACTGCAGATGTTCATTGAGGAGGTCATGGAACTTGTGGAGCTAAAAACACTGAGGGGAGCACTGGTAGGATTACCTGGAGTGAATGGCTTATCAACTGAGCAGCGAAAGAGATTAACAATTGCAGTAGAGCTCGTTGCCAACCCTTCAATAATATTTATGGATGAACCAACCTCTGGGCTTGATGCTAGAGCAGCAGCCATTGTGATGAGAACAGTCAGGAACACAGTAGACACTGGTAGGACTGTGGTGTGTACAATACACCAACCAAGCATTGATATCTTTGAAGCTTTTGATGAGGTACTTTCCGGGCTAATGAGTAGAGCTTCTAAAAAATTTACTTGAATACTATGATACTCATAATTTATCCCTCTCAATTTTAGCTTTTCCTTATGAAACGTGGCGGAGAGGAGATTTATGTTGGCCCGCTGGGCCGCAATTCTTGTCATTTAATTAAGTACTTTGAGGTCAGTATCAGCTTTAGTGGAGTGGTAATGTCTATAAACACCAAAAGCTTAGAACATATGTAACTAAGATCACACTTTCTTTCTTATTCTTCAGGAATTTGGCGTCAGGAAAATTAAAGATGGCTACAACCCAGCAACATGGATGTTGGAGGTTACTACCCAGGCACAAGAGGAAATTTACGGTATTAATTTTGCTGAAAAATACAAGGACTCTGATCTCTTCAGGTGAGCACGTCTACAGTTAACTCTTATAGCTTAGAATGGTAGAATGGAAATTTGGCAGAAAAAAAAAAACCATCTTTAGATTTAGCCTAACATGGGATTTTAACTCATTGCAGAAGAAACAAAGCTTTGATCAGTGAGCTAAGCACTCCACCTCCTGGCTCAGAGGACCTTTTCTTCCCAACCAAATACTCTCAGCCATTCTTGACTCAGTGCGAGGCTTGCCTATGGAAGCAGCACAAGTCGTATTGGCGCAATCCATCTTACACAGCTACAAGAATCTTCTTCACCTCAGTCATTGCTCTCATATTTGGAACTATTTTCTGGAAACTTGGAAAAAAAGTGTATGTTTGAATGAAAAATTCTCATATAAATCCATCATATATTTTCACACCTTTCTACTAGAATTAAAAAATTCAAACTTTCTCAATTAATCTTGCAGGGAGAAACAGCAAGACCTTTTCAATTCTTTGGGCTCAATGTATGCCGCTGTGCTTTTCATTGGAATCCAAAATGGGCAAACTGTGCAACCAATTGTAGATGTTGAACGATCAGTTTTCTATAGGGAGAAGGCAGCAGGAATGTATTCTGCTTTACCTTACGCATTCGCACAGGTATGTACAATGATTTTAAAATGAAATCAATGCTGCTTTAAAATCTCAGTTATATGTATTAACCCCTTACCTTTACTGATGAATGCAGGTCCTTATAGAGATTCCACACATTTTCCTACAGGCTTTAATTTATGGGCTGATTGTTTACAGCTGCATCTCCTTCGACTGGACAGCAGTGAAGTTTTTTTGGTATTTGTTCTTCATGTTCACGACCTTCCTGTACTTCACATTCTACGGCATGATGGCAGTGGCCATGACACCCAACAGTGACATTGCTGCCATAGTCTCCACAGCATTTTATGCAGTATGGAACATTTTTGCAGGCTATCTAATCCCTCGACCTGTAAGTTTGGTTTGACAACCTAAATGCCTCTATCTTCAGTATATCACATCTGAACTCTAGATAAGTACTAAAGTTTTTTCTGGCATACTTTCAGAGGATTCCTGTGTGGTGGAGATGGTACTCCTGGGCATGCCCAGTTGCTTGGACTTTGTATGGACTTGTTGCTTCGCAGTTTGGAGACTATGATCATGACAAAATGACAGACGGTGATGTTACTGTACGGGAGTTTATTAAGGAATACTTTGGATTCAGGCATGACTTCTTGGGAGCAATAGCTGCTGCAATGATTGGGTTTACTGTGCTATTTGCCTTCGTGTTTGCCTTCTCAATTAAAGTTTTCAACTTCCAACGACGATAATAAAAACGATATTCAACTTTCTCTCTGGAAAATTTATTCATTAACTTCAGAATTCGTGATGCAGATGACTTCTGTATATATAAGTCTTTGTAGAACCTTTCTTTCTTTTCTTTTGTTTTTTTCTCCTTTCTGCGATTGACTTCAACAACCTTTTGTTCACTAGGCAAAGAAAAAATGTTCTTATAATCTGCTTATGTAAAACTTATTTGTATTAATCCATGCTGCTAGGTATTCATACGCATTTTGTTATGGGAGTTGGGTTGTATTTATCACAACTATGCTTGAAAATCATTTTCTTTACGGTAGTCTTTGTTTATTTTTTTTTTTTTGAGAAACTGCAGATTGCATTCATATAAAAGGAATCTAATACAAACTACTAAGTGATAGAAAATCTATCACTTTCCTCTTTTAACAAAGAGAAAAAAATAGGAGGAACCTTATTAAAATGCAAATCTAGCTTTACTAGGTAAAAAATCAAGTTTTGCAACCGAATTATGAAGATACATGATGATGTTCAAATTATCTCATATAATAACTCCTTTAGCATCCAACATCCAATCCTTGATTATCTTCTTCAAAGAACAAAAAGTCAATAACTCCAAATAATTAGTATCCTAATGCAAACACTTATACCCAAAAGCCAACAAAAATCTTCCTCTATGGTCTCTGAAGATACCATTGACCCCACCATTATTAGAACGAAAAAAAGTTGCATCAATGTTAACCTTCATCCATCCGGGTGGAAGGGGATGCCAAAAAGATGAAGTCAGCTTAGAAAGCTGGTTAGCACCCTAGTGATATGAAAATAAATTACATTTAGATGAAATTGATGCAAAGCTAACAGCATTAGAAACAGTTTCTCCCCATCCAAATCATGTCTATCATGTACCATCTTATTTCTACTCTTCCATGAAAAAAAAAAAAAACCAAAGAACAATATATGAAAGGATTTGTTTTAGCTAACCTTCTCAAACTATCCAAACATTTCTGCATAAATGAAAAAGCTGGAATACAAATGCCCCATTGATTCACCAAGGCAATCACTTGAGTTAGCTTACCGCACTTGACAGCCACATGCTTTGTATCCTCAACTGTCCCACATCCTCTCGAGCATAGATTATTATTCATCAATCTCTTATACATAAAAAACTTTGTAGTGGTAATTACATCTTTCAAAAGATGCCACCAAAAGCAATCAATACGTGGGTTTAATTTAAGACACTTCAACCACTTCTAGTTATGTACAGGAACAGAGAAATCTGAGGCCACGCGGCAGGATAATGCAGCATTTGAATTCCCAGAAAAATTACAGATCAATTCTAGCTCATCCTCCAAAAACTCTGAATATATCTTGGTACAAATAATAACTTCAATCAAGGATTTTCCAAAGAACTTTTCCAGCTCATCCAGATTCCAGGATCCATTTGAAATAAAATACACAAGAGGAGGAAAATTTGTATCCTCTATAACAATGAAAGTAGGCCACTTATCCAAGCTCCTGTCTAATATCCAAATATCATTAAGAATATTCACTAAAGAACTAGATCCAATCCTCCTTACGTAAGGTTTAAGAGCATTTACTCCACTTCACAATAACCTCCAAGTAGAAGAAATATTCAGCCGGTGCACATTGCTCCAAATATTACTACCATATTTCACATATAGTAATTTATTAAGAATAGATTTAGGATTCTTAATAAAATTACAAGCATACTTTGCTCTTAAAGGTCCCACCATAGAAACAACCGAGTGAATACCTCTGCCTCCAGCATAATTAGGTTTACAATTCTCTCTCAAGCAACAAAATGTAAGTCATAACCTCCATCATTCTTGTTCCACAAAAACTCCCTACACATCTTCTCAAAAATTTTCAAAATGCTTAAATGAATGAGGGATAGGAATACATAAAACAAAGGAATTGATAAAATCACCGATTTAACAAGCACTAATTTTCCAGGAAGTGAGATAAATTTATTACCCCAAACTTCTAGTTTTGAAGCCAATTTCTCCAAGTGATTTAAAAAATATGAGGCAATTAATCTCCTCAAAGTAATCTTGATACCCAAGTAATGCATTTCTTTTACTTCATTAAATCCCATGATTCCAGAAAAAAGCTCTTCTCCTATTTATTTCCACTGACTTGCCAAAAAAATTGAAGATTTGTGAACATTCACTTGTTGATCCATCTAACAACATTAGTCTGAAATTAGTTTTTTTATTTTTCTCAATTGACCAATTTTAGCTTCCGAGAAAATAAGAATATCATAAGCAAAAAGAAGATGAGACATTCTAGGAGTCGAAGGAGCAACTTTTAAACCCAACTTCCTTCCCTTGGACAAAAAGCCATTAGTAAGATGTTGTGAACATAAGATGAACAAATAAGGTGAAAGTGGTTATCCTTGTCTAAAACCGCTTTTAGCCTCAATCCACTTAGATCCAACCCCATTAACTTGAATAGAGAATAATGTATCAACCACACATTCCATTAAAAGGTTTGAAAATTTTCTTGGGAAACATAAATAATCAA
Organism: Dendrobium nobile; assembly: GCA_022539455.1. Taxonomy (NCBI): domain Eukaryota; kingdom Viridiplantae; phylum Streptophyta; class Magnoliopsida; order Asparagales; family Orchidaceae; genus Dendrobium; species Dendrobium nobile. The sequence goes on from CM039724.1 coordinate 11,248,116, forward strand.
AATTTTGTCTATGGGTATCACAAGCCATGTGTTGCGAATCTATTTTTCAGGGAATATAGGTTTGATGATAGAAAACACTTTTGTTTATCTATGACTGTCTTGCCTACTAATATTTCAGATCCACAAGATCAAAATTGTAATTTGAACCAACTCAAGATTGGGTAGACTAGGTCTGAGTTAGTTTGTAAACTTTTTTCTTTCTTGAGTCTATTGTAAACGATGTAGTTCATGATGCTAAGTAACCTTGCACACACACACTTGGGGGAATTTTTCCTATCTATTTTTAGAGGTTTCTATTTTTGCTCACATCATTCGGGACAATCCAAAAATTGGCCTGGACGATCAGCTAAAATAAGAAACCCTAATTAGGACATCTTGGTTAAGGCAGTCATCATTAAGCACGTTGTCCTGGACGATATTTGTATCGGCCGGGATAATAGGCTCAAATCAGAAAGAATCAGCCGCCAGATCTATTTAGGCACTATTTATTTTTGGACATTATCGTGGACAATGCAACATAATTATGTCTAAACTAATTTGGTAATTAAGGAAAGCAATTAAAGTTTGATTACTCAATCATATCATCCTGGACGATCACAGGATCGGCCGGGTTGATCAGTTTAGAAAACCTTAGTTGTTCTTGGATGATCAACATCGACCAGTTGCTATTCAGGGCGATGCTTTGGATGATTTTCACAGATTTGAACTAATCGTCTGGGACAATCATGAGATCAGCTTGGATGATCAAGCTATTTTTCCATCATCTAGACATCCATTCAGTTTGATTGTCTGGACGATATTTAATGGTTTGTACTAATCATACAGGATGATATTTTTTCGGCTTGGACGATATTCTATCGGCTTGGATGATATGAACAAAATTCTTCAGATTGTCCTAGATCGTCTTAGATGATTAAGCTTAATTTTCACTGATCGTACAGGATGATATTATTGGTTTGTTATAATTAAGAGCTATTCCAAAGCTCTTATATATAAAATCTCTTGTATCACCCATGAGGGTATGTTTTGCTACTGTTTTGATCTGAGGGAGCCAAGAGAAGAGGGAGAGCAAGAGAGAGAGAGAGAGAGAGAGAGAGAGAGAGAGAGAGAGAGAGAGAGAGAGAGAGAGAGAGAGGATCTTGTGAGGGGGAGTTTGTGAGGGGGTTCACAAAGGTTGCTCCAAGCAAGGATCCATGATCTTCTCTAGTCGTCATCCTTAGTTCCTTGGGATTCTAGAGAGGTCTACTTCAGCATCTGATCAAGGTTCTCTGTATACTTCACGAGGAAGCAAAAGGAGTTGGGTTCTCTGCCTACTTTTGGAGGAAGCAAACGGAGTTATGTTTTTTGCCTCACCTGAGTTGGTGGAAAGGAGGTTTGTAAAGGCTTCTTTGCTTTACTGTGGGGGAAAAAGGAGAGACACTGAGTTTAGTGCAATACTCGGAGGGTGCCTCCAAGAAGTGGATCTAGGTCGTGTTGGTCGAACCACTATAAATTTTTGTGTTCTTTATTACTGCTTTCGTATTTAATTTATGCACTTTGATTTCTGTGATGAATCTTAATTTTTGCTTTAAGATTATGTTTTGATCGAAATATTTTTTTTTAAATACCAATTCACCCCCCTCTTGGTTAGCCTTGGGACTAGTTTATAAGGGCTTAACATCGCTGTCGAACTTCTAAGTGACATCAGAGCACTTTCAAGTGGTATCAGAGCGGGATTCATAAAATCTAGTTTTTGAAAACTTTTGAATTTTGATCGATGGCCAACTTTTGTAATCGTAATATAATGGAATGATATTCTATTACTCGACCACCTTTATTTGATAATATTCCTTTTGTTTTTTGGAAAACTTGTATATCTGCATTTTTACAATCGCTTGATTATCGTATATGGATGCTTGTTAAAGAAGGTTATACACCACCTTCTCATGAAATTAATGGCATTAAAACAGAACTTCTTTTTACTGAATGGACTTTTGATGAAAGAGATTTAGCACAACTTAACGCAAAATGCTTGAACTATTTTTTCTTTTCTTTGAAATCTGAAGATTATATGCGTATTTTAACTTGTGCAACTGGTAAAGAAATTTTGGATAGATTGTCTGTAACTTATGATGGAACCAATGAAGTTAAACAATCTAGGTTAAATATTTGGTTGCATGACTATGAACGTTTTCATATGAAACCTTCTGAATTAATTTTTGACATATATACTTGATTTACTCAAATTATTATCTCATTGCATGCTTTAGGAAGAAAGCTAACTAATTATGAAAGGGTCAATAAAATTTTAAGATGTTTGCCTTCTTCTTTTGATGCTAAAATCACTGCAAAAAACCTATTCTATTGATAATTTACTTGAATTACTCATTGCTTACGAGCAAGGGGTGAATCAAAGAAATCTTGATATAGTTGAGAAAAAGATGGAAAAAATTGTGGCACTAAAAGCCTACAACACAGACACTGATTCTTTTGGATTTAAAAATGATGATGTTGCCTTTATCACTAGGCAATTTAAAAGCTTTTTAAGGAAGAAGAACAAGTATCATTAGAAGAGAAAAAGGAGGTAAGAATAGCAAAAATTAAAAAAATTCTTCTGATATTGTTTGCTTTGAATGTAGGAAGCCTGGACATGTTAAAGCTGATTGTCCTATACTTAAGGAGCACCCAAGTAAGGAGAAGGGTGAGGAGAAACCCAAAAACAAAAAGTACAAGAAGCAATACCAAAAAGCTTTCTAGGCAGATTCTGCATTTGGCTCATCTGAGACTGAAGCTGAAGAGGAGATAAAAACTTTGTGCTTAATGGGTGATCATCTTGGTCAATTTGACAAGAAGAGATATATGAACCAACCTATGATCAATTACTTGAAATTTTTGAGAAAATTCATGCATCATATAAAAAACATAAGAAAACATATTCTAGTTTGAAATTGGAGTTTTTGAATGTGCAAAAAGAGCATGAAAGTTTAAGTAAAGATCACACTCTACTTAATAGAAATCACATGTCTATACTTGATAAATTTGATGATTTAAATAAGAAGTATTCTGGTTTGATTGTTGACAATGATTCTTTAAAATCATTTTACACCTCGCTTGAATCTGATTTTAAAGCTTATACTGAAGAATATGAGCATAAACAATACTATTTAAATGTTGATAATGATATGTTAGAAAGTGCTAACTTGAGGTTTAAAGCTAAATTGAATACACTTGAGAGAAATTGGAATACAACAACACTTGATCTAAAGCCAAAACCTAGGAAGAGGCATTATAACCCAAACAGATTAGTAAATACTTTTCCTAGAGTTAGATATGTTTCATGTGGCATACTCTGACACATTTCACACACTTGGACTGTTCACCGTAGTACACATTGGGTGTCGAGATCGAAACTGCTTGATTCACAGCATAACACACATATATTGCATTCTTCTTTTCATAAGAAGGGACCCAAACCTGTTTGGGCTCCTAAATCTGATAGTTGATGATTTTTGTAGGTGTGCTCTCACCAAAGATCTCGTGAGAGCATATGGTACTTGGACAGTGGAGGCTATAGCTCATAATTACATAAACTTACTATTTAATAAATTATGAATTGCATGTTTACTACTCTGTTAGTTGTTGTTATTTTATATTTTAGTTTTTTATGCTTGCTGTTATTTTATAGTTGTTACATCTCTGATATTTTTAATTTTTTTTCTAAATGATATTTTGCCTTGTATTTTTTTTTTTTGGAAATTCGTAGTCAATGTCTAAACATTCTTAAATCAATTAAAGCGAGAAACACTATTGATTGTTTCCTTCCTTCTAATCTCTTTTAGTGGTGTAATTTTCTTTTCTAAATAAAAGTCTATCTCTAATTAATAACTGGACTTTGCAATTAAGATCTTTTTATCTTGTTATAGTAATATACCTTATATATATAATGTTCAAAGTTTTTATATTACTTTTAAGTTTTTTGAAATCTTGTTATTGCATTTATCATATAATTTTAATTCTGTTTTGTGGTTTGTTCTTCCCTATATTAGAGAGTGAGTTTTTCTTTTCTAATATCTAGAAGATATACTCACAACTAAGAATATTTTAGAGTTTTGAAAAGTGATCTAATTTAAAAAAATAATAAAAAAAGTGGCCAATAATGTCAAAATAAAAGATACACAATAATGCCAAATTAAAAAATAAACATAAAGTGTATCAAAAATTAAAAGATGCACAAAGTGCTCCATTTAATTGACAAGTGGTATAAAATGAGCCCACAAAAAAGAAAGCTTTCCTTTCTTTCAAAACATTTAAATCTTAGAAAAATTCATGTGTCACTTGATATTTTCAAAGTCCTAATTTCAAATTTCATGATTGTGATAAATTACTTTGGTATATTATTCTATAAGATATTTTTTCTAGAACTAAGTTTTGAACGGATCTTTTTTCTTATCCAATTGGTTTGTTCTGAGTTAGGTCTCTTATTTTCAAAAGACGATTTTGCCCTGTGAGAAGTCCAAGCTAGGGTTAGTACGATCGAATATTCTATCATTTTTTAGATTTCGATGATGTTGACTCATTGGTCTTACAAGTCTTTAAATTCAATCACTTGGAGAATTTATCATATTCATGTCTTATTTTTTAAACAAAAAAAAGTCAAAAATTAAAAAATGATAAAATTAATTTTTATTTTTATTTTGTTTTTGTCTCTTCTTTTCTATGTTTTTGTTTTAATTTATCTTTTATTGGTGTTTTTCTATTTTTAGGCCTTCTATTATCACCATGCTATCATAAGCTTGTTTCATATCAGCCTTAATAGCAACCAATCCTTTTTTGATTTAAAAAATCTGAACTTTTGAAAAATTCCTTGTGTAAGAAGAACATGATTTGATAAAGTTCTTCCCCTAATAAAAATCACTTGGATATCAGAAACCAAGTAATGAATCACCTTCAATAATCTATTTATAAGTACATTGGCAACAATCTTATAAATAGAAACGCAAAGACTAATAGGCTGGAAATTAGGAGTTAAAGGATTTTTGATTTTAGGAATAAGAACACCATAGTGTCCTTCCATTTTGAGCACATCTTATCTGAAGATAAGAAGAGATGAATAGCATTCAAAACTTCTGGACCAATCATTTTCCAATAAGCTTTAATGAATGAGTAAGAGATGCCATCCACACCAGGCAAGCCATTATTACCAAGATCTTAAATCATAGCCTCCAATTCTTCAAGCAAAAAAATCAGCACTAAGGATATCACAATCCCCTTAACATTGTGTTTTCGGATTAGGTGGCTATCCATTCAAACAACAATCTCCAAGCCTCCATTTTTTGCTAAAGAATTCCAAGAATATATTCCTGATAACTTCGGGATCCTTTACTAGCAAGCCCATGTCATCCCTTACTTGCTTGATATGATTTCCATTCCATTAGTAAAGGCATGAAAGAAACTTGAATTTGCATCACCTTCACCTATCCAATTAACCTTTTCCCTTTGCCTCCACCAAGTACTCAATCGAGCAAGCGTACAAATGAATTCATTGATATTAGACCTGAGAAGAAGTAGTTTACCCTGAGAAAAGCTCTGATCTTCCGATTCCTCCAATTGAAGATCTTCAATTTTCCTTTTCAGCTTCACCTTCCGCTCTTCTAAATTCCGATGTTTTGATTTGCTCCAAAACTATAAAGCTTTTAATGCCCTAAAAACTTATTGTTCAAAATATCCATAGCATCACCACATGTCTGTTGGCTCCATGATCTGCTCACCACCGAAGCTGCAGCCGGATAGGACAACCAAACATCTGAATTTTCCTGCCACAATCAGTTTGAATAAAAACCTTCAAAATAATAGGACAATGGTCCGAAGCAACCCTTGCCAGGTGTCTAACTGAAGCTTGATGAATTAATTCCAATGCCTTGGAATTCAACAAACATCTATATAGTCTTTCATGAATACAAGCAGTACCATTCTTGTTATTGCACCAGGTATACTTAGGTCCAACAATCCTAATGTCATGTAGATCGGTTTTATTCATAAAACCTTTCATCTCCAAGGGGCCTTTTGAAAAAGAAAACTTCTTCCCTCCTTTCTTATCATCTTGAGAGAGAATGCAATTGAAATCTCCCCCAACCACATATGGTATATCTGGCATCGAATGTTGCTCCAAGCAATCCCATAACTCTCTTCTACCGTACAAGTCCCTACTACCATAGACTATCGAAACCACCAATAATCCTTTATTAAAAATCTTCACCTCTCCAACAACAAATTGAGTAAAAGCTTTCGACAAAGTAAAAGAAGCCAAAGAAGACCTCTATAAAACTAGGATACCTCCATACATTCCACTAGACGGAAAAACAAGATAATCCCAACCCACTCATGAATTTATCAAAATCATCTCTAGAAATATATGAAATTTTAGTCACAATAATACCAATAAAAAGAATATCCCACTCTCTAACAAACGCCTTCAATTACAAGGAGGCTTCTTTCTTATTAGCCCCCCTAAAGTTCCAAAAGGCTAAGGAACTCATTTTGACAAGAAGGGGGAAAGACCCCCACTCCTTTTCTTTTTCACGTTCATCTTGCTTTCCTAGAGGATGAATTCAAAGGCCCAAGAGACCTAAGCTCTTTAGTTAGCTTAGGTTTGTTTCCTCCAGCCACAACATTATCTAAGCAAACCAATCCATCACCTTTGGTATCCGAAGAATCGTCCTTACTGAAAATAGCCAAGCCCTCCTTCTTAGCATTATAAATATGATCTGCTGACGACACCACCAATTCACCTTCCTCCACATCCGTTCTAGTATACTCATCAGTTTTATTTAAAACAACATCTTCCTCAAAAATTAAATTCAGAACTTCAAATTGATTTTCTTCCGATAATTTTAATTTAGGAGAAGGACAAAGTTTAATACCAGGCACCATAGGAACACCTTGAGCAGAATCCCCATTTACATTAATCAGTCCCTCTTGAACAGGTTTCCCAATAGCATTACTCAGTTCCTCAGTTGTTGTCTTACATAATAGCTGCTCTTCTTCAATTAAACCAACAATAGGAATGATTCCTCAATTAAACCAATAGCTGCTCTTCTCCATAGTATTTTCTACATTTTCATACCTAAAAGCCAAAGACTCATCTCCATTATAATTTAAAACCCCATTAGTGTTAGAACTGATATTCTTACTAATTTGATTAGATTCGTCTAGTACCTTCTCCTCATTCAAAGATACCACCACATCTCCAATATGTAGAAGATTTTCCCAGTTCATCCAGCATAGCATTATCCACCCGTGCTTTCCAAACACCTCTAGATTTTGGAACAAATTCTTTCTTTAGGACACCAACTTTCCTTCTTCTATTTCTCCTTTTATTGACCAATAACCAAGGGCCATAAGAAGAATCCTTTCTAATACCAATATCTCCAACTTTCTCAACAATTTTGCTTTGTTCGGTCACTTTCTCCATAACCTTATTGACTTCTCCCTTCTTAAACACATTGCAAGCATCA